>CAXIVR010000001.1:41567798-41945298 GCA_964035755.1 Teleogryllus oceanicus | reverse complement strand
TCTCGCTCCCACCCCTCTCGCTCCCACCCCTCTCGCTCACACCCCTCTCGCTCCCACCCCTCTCGCTCCCTCTCCTCTCGATCCCACCCCTCTCGATCCCACCCCTCACGGTCCCTCTTTTTCCTCCCAGCCCTTCTCCGTCCCTTCCCATCTTGCTTCTCCCTTTTCAGTGCCACTTGTCTTTTCCTCCTCCGTCCTCCATTCCTCGCTTCTTTTGGCCCGTTCTTTCCTTGCAATGCCCCATCTCCGCCTTCTTTCGGTCCCCATCCTCTGCTCCCCGCATCCCGAGAAGTAACGCCAGTGTACCCGTGACGGTTGCGCTCTGCAGAGCCGGGCCGGCTGCCAAGGAGGGGCCGCGCGGCCGGGGGGGTCGGTGCCCGCGTGGAGCTGAAAAAGTGCCACAGTGAAGCGTGCATGCGCCGCTTGGCACTCGGCCGCTGTGTATGATAATAAATGAGGCCAGTTCGTCGCGTGAGTGTGCGGCGAGGCCGCTCTGCTCAAGTGAAATGGAGGCGGATCGAGAGCCCAGCGCGACGGGCTTGAGCGCGGCCAAATTCTGGGGAAGGCGACGCTGCTTCCCTGGTTGTTGCTGCGCTTCCACGCCAGGCCCTCTATATTCCTTCTTTTAGTTTTAATTCAGAAATAATGTATCTGGCCTGTATGGTGTGTATCCGAAAAAACAGACAAAACAATAACGACACTTCTTTTATTCTCTTTCCTTACTTCAGTGGCTGTCTGGAGGAGAATTCTAGCGACCGGCTGCTCTGATCGGTAGTTTTCCGTGGTTTCTACACTAGGCGAATGCCGGAGCAGTGCCCTACCAAACGGGCCACGGAACGCGCGCGATCTCTCCTTCCTCTTCCTTATCCTATCCTCTCCCCTTACACAAACACTTACACTGACATGCACTACACTATCACGTATTCCGGTAGACTGGTCGGGAGCTAAGAGCTTGTCCCGGCTGGGGTGGTGCCCCGCTGGTGGGAGAGTCCTGGTTAGGGGAAAATCCCGCTAGCCGACGGTAGGTCGGCGCCGGATCTCGCCATCCAGCGGGGGAAGATCACCATCTACCGAAAAAATGTACTACACTAACGGACTAATCAGCAAAGCAGTTAACGCGCCTGGAAACACGAAAAAGTCAATCAAACAAAATCTTTCCTGGCCTGTGGTATATCTCGACATGTGTTGAATGTGTGTTCAATGAACGCGGGAGAGATATATGGTAATAGGCAGTAGCTTTTCAGAAGGAACAAATTACAGAGGCCATCAGAGATTAGTCGAGTACGGATTCTAGAGAAAAAAATAATATTGAGCTTTGCACAGCATCAAGACTCCGCTGGTGTGATTTTTCTGCCGTTTTGAATCATTCATTAGTTATTGCTTCAAACAATGCATGAGACATAATCATGTACATACTAGACCGGTAATAAAATACATTGTTGACTTCACTCCCTTTAATTATAATTTTTAGTAAGAGAACATATTTAATATCGCAAACTTAACATTTCTTTCACAATACATACATCCTCATTTTATAGGTAGTTCCATAATATAATTTCCTACACTCCTTTGATAATATGAGATATTAATTTTTTTACAAAATGGAAATTGTGTTTCAACTTAGAATATTGGACTATATATTTAGGATTTTTATTTACACATATGTTAACTGTTTTATTTACACATATATGTTAACTGTTTATGCATGTTTTCACCATTCTCTCGTTGTTTTTATGAAAGACACATTTGAAGTAATAAGCAACTAATAATTGTTCTAAACTTCATTCAATCTTTTGTGTAGGATTTTTTGATCTGCTTGATGAAAAAATCTTGTGATACTGTGTGATCACAATTGGAATGTTTGTACGAAAAAACGAGTTTTTTAGTGAAATATACACTCCTGAAAACGAAGGCGATTCGAGACTCACTTTCATTATTAAATTTTTAACACAGCTCAAAAGGAGAGCAGCTTTTTTGTATGGAGAGCAAGAAGTTGCTACAAGATTTTTCGTTGAAACAAACAGTGTTTACGAGAAATGGGGATCCAACCCCTTAAGTGGTTGTCATTAATAAGTACTTCCACGAACAAGTCGCCGTTCTCCGTTAGCAACTCTCCGAAGTTTTTCTTGTTCGTGCTGGTGGGCGTGATAGAAGAAATCTTCTGTAGAGCTTAGTAATATTCATTTTGGTTATTCTATGAATCCTTCCTCGATATAGATAATTAGTAGCGGAAAGGAGATATTAATCACGGGACAAAAAGTCAAATAAAACAATGCAGCCCTTTACAAACTCCTAGAAGCCGGTAGTTTGGTAATTGATATAACTTCGTCACAAATATTAATATTTCTTATCTAAATAGTTCTTATTAACTACTTCACGTTCTGAAGACTACAAAACGAAGGTAAATGAGCTAAAAGATATTAATGGTTATCGTCGGTTTTTTTGACGGTTTAGTTGGGTATCGTTTATGCAAAAATTAATTACTTAAGAGTGAAACATTTCACAAAAACTGACGATGGTACTTTCTAACTGTCTGTACGTGTTTAATTTTGATTATAAATTATAATCATCTCATTGAATTTACAAATATCGAAATATCTAACAATTTTTATTATAACTTATTCATCTATTAAACTACATCAAATACTATACTAGATATTGAAGTAACAGCCACCTACAAAACCCGCAGTACAATTCCATGAGTCACAAAGAAATGTGAAAGTGCACTCCAGTCTTCTGTTGATATGAAATTTCCGTACTAGACTCTTTACTTACGTAAATGCAAATTTTATGAACTTATTGATTAGATGAAGAGAAATTATAAAATGTTGATGATCATGTGTGCCGGGATAGCTATGATTCTACACATTATCACTGAGAGAATTTCAATGTTGAAAAGACTAATATTACCCATATTAAACATCTTCAGGATATTTGTGGACAGTGATGTTTTCTTAAAATATTATCAAAGTACTTTCAGTTGGGAGACAACGGATGCTAAATCCTTTCTGCTGAAGTAGTTCTATTAATTTATTCAGTTGTTAATAGTAGTTTTTAAGTTGCAATGCTTTAAATTTATTAATTTTTTTCTTTTTGCCAGCCTTATGAAGTAATATTTTTGCACATAAATATATGATCCCTTTCTTAGTTGGCTTAATATACAAAAACATTATACGAAATTTTCATATTATTCGTTTTTATTTAATTTTATTTAATTAAGTTGAAACTTTTTTTGAAAAAATAAATAAAAAAAATAATATGAAAATTTCGAATAAAGTTTTGAAAATTAATCCAACTATGAAAGGGATCATACATTTATGTACATAAAGTTTTAAATTAATGCTAAAAAGGCATAAAATCATGAGATAGTAGGAAGTTCCTATAAAAATGTGAAGGAGGAAAATATTGTCTCCTAATTTATCACATATTGGAAGGTAATCTGTTGTCATATAGGCGGCCAAATTATTTCAAATTTGGCGCCTCACTTGGAACTCAATTACTTATAACAATTCTTTGGGGCGAATTAATAGCAAACAGCATACATTTCAAAAGTATCGCGCTCTGGATTATTTTTCCGGGTTAATTTTTCCGGCGACCGAGATTATTTTTCCGGCGGTTTAAAAATCGCAAAATACCTTACAAAGAACAAAAATTAATTCTCGTTCAAAGCACTTTGAAAACGGACTTCAACTGCTTTCAAAGATGACCGTAAGAACATGCCACATCCCGGGCGCCGTGGCCGACGGAGGGCAAAGGAGCCCAGGCACCACTGGGAAATTTCTGAGAAATCCTCAGAAAACAACTGCTTCTATTTAACACGCGACGAAATCACATTGATTTTAAATGAGGGAAACCGAGCAGTCTACTGGTAAATCGCTTCGCCCGTGTAAAAAGCTACGAAACACACGCGCACGGATGAAAACCTAAATTACTACAGTAAAATCGATATCGCTTTCTCTAGCTACATGTTTTGATTGTCTATGATATTGGTGTCTTTGAGCGCAAACTCCGTGAGAATTTCATAATACACGAGAGTAATAAAATACAATTAGGAAGAGAAAATAATAATGACTTTGTTGTAATAATAATGACTTTATTTATGTGACGAGAAAACTATTTACTTTCGCCGAGACACAGATAACATTGTTTCTCAAATATTAAATGATCCTAACATTGCTAGCAGTCTTAATACTTGTCGTTTTTCAGTATCTCTCCTTGGGACAAAAAGACGGAAAGACGAGAAGTTTTCTTCGGACCAACCTTCTTAGAAAGCTCTCCCAAAACACTCGTGATATATTTCGCAGCCTCAAACCGGGAGAGCTAGCTCAGTGCATCAACTGATGTCACTGCAGCGCCTCTGACCGCGAGGTCCTAGGTTTGAGTCCTGAAGGCTGCAATAAATCATTCATAAAATGATATCTTACGACACAGATTATAACGCAGTTTATGGCACGAATAATTGAGTCATCACACTTTCTGGTAATCATAGCAAGAGAATCGTGGGAGGTAACGATAAACGGAACAGCCGAACACCAGTTTTTTTTCAAAGATGTCAAATAGTCGTACCGGGAACGGTAGCTCAGTGCATCAACTGATGCCACTGCAGCGCCTCTGACCGGAGGTCCTAGGTTCGAGTCCTGACGGCGGCAGGATTATCGACACTAGCTTTCCAGGTAGGTCGAATTCAGTCGCTGTCTGGAGGAGAATTCTAGTGGCTGGCTGCTCTGATCGGTAGTGTTCCGTGGTTTCTCCGATCAACACCAGGCGAATGCCGGAGCAGTACGCTACCAAACGGGCCACGGAACGCGCGCGATCTGTCCTTGTTCTTTCTTATCCTATCTTCTCCCCTTACACACACACACACACACACACACACACACTTATACTAACATACACTACACTACCATATATTCCGTGAGTCCGGTCGGGAGCTTAGAGCTTGTCCCGGCTGGGGCGGTGCCCGCTGGTGGGAGAGTCCTGGTTAGGGGGAAACCCCACTAGCCGACGATAGGTCGGCGCCGGATCTCGCCATCCAGCGGGGGAAGATCACCGCCATCTCCCGAGAAAAAACATGCACTACACTAACGGGACTAATTACCAAAACAGTTGACGCGCCCGGAAACATGAATCAATCAATCAATTTCATCCTTTTTCTTGTCATATTCTCTCCTTTTTCTTCCACACATTTACACTTCCATGCACTACACTACCACACATGCCGGGACCAGTCGGCAGCGTAGAACTTGCCCAGATGGGGCGGTGCCTCGCAGGTGAGAGATATCTCGTTGAGGGAAGAACTTTGGAAGAGCGCTAAGTCAGTTCATAAAGCAAGCAGCATGAATGAGCCTGGAAATAAATGAGGAAAAGACAAAGTCAATAGTCATATTGAGAAGAACTAAATTAACATCACATGTTACAATGTGCAACAGTTGAGCAACAAACTGTTAAGCAACTCCGAAAGATAGGTATTTGCAATCCTTAGTAGTAGAAAATGGTACTGTAGGAAATGACAAGGATCGCAGCGGGAAAGAGATGTCACGGGAGCCTCCTCAAAATGTTATAACCAAGATATATCTCCAAATCCGCGAAAGTAAAACTGTACATGACAGTTATTAAACCAGTGGTTAAAACCAACCGTATAAATACGGTTGCAAAAGTTGGACGCTCGCAAAGAAAATGGAACGAATTGATGGTATCGGAAAGGAAAATTCTGAGAAGGATTTATGGGACAATTAAGCAAGATGGGATATGGATGGGTAAGACCAACTTGGAACGAAGTGCCCAAATATTGTTGTTAGTTCTAAAATCCAAAGACTGGAGTAGACTGGCCACGTCCTTTGAATAGGTGACAATCGAGAACCAAATGTGTATATGGGCAGCATGGAAGGAAGAAGAAGAGGAAGGTCTCATCTCAGATGGATTGATGCGGTAAAGGAGGAACTGGCAACATTAGGAGTGAAGAGATGGCGTAGGAGACGCAAGACAGAACAATGTGCTCCTGTGATGAAGGATGCAATGATAAAGCTACAAGCGCCGTAACGCTAACCGAACAAGAAGAAGAAAATGTATTGTTGTCGAATTGTTTTGTTTTCGGAAGTTTTGTCTGAATGAAAAATTCCCATGTTCACAATACTGTAAAAGTTAAAATATGAAATGTAACTGATAGTAACACTGTTAGTTCATGTATAGGAACCAAAGGAACTAGGCACTATCTTCATCGACCAAACTCTCTCGCTGGAGATGATCTGCTGGCCGTTGTATTTCATCTTTCTTCGTGTTTATTTCGCACATTAAGAAGTGGTCAACAAATGTGCTGTGGGTGTCGGGTCTGCCCCTTCTTCTCGTACCCTTATTCCACGTATTGGTAAATATAAACATTGTCAAAGTAAATTTGGTTGCACATGAATTTAATGTTAAAAGTAATTCCACCAGCTTGAAAACGTCGATTTTGAAAACATCGATGGTCTTTAGGCGATGTGTTATTAACATCGATGTTTTAATTTTGAAAATCGAGTTAGCTAACATGGAGGTTTTGTTATTGATATCGCATCACTACTTCTATCATAACCTAACAGTATACTGACGGTATGCATACTAGTTCTAAAATTGGAAAATAAACATGGAAAGAGCTCAATTATTCAAGCTGTCAAGACCTGGCAGCAATTAAACCAATAGAAAATCTCCAAATAACTAGCGACTTGCTTCTGAAGAAAAAATTAAAACGGTCAAACGCTTTTGGTTACCCCTTGAAAACGAATTTCAAGGTTGAATAGAAGTGTTCCGACTTAGTGCTGCCAATTTTTGGTGAAATGGCCGCAATTTGTCAAGAGACACGATTCGCATTTTGAATAGAGTGAATATTTGTTTGTATATGTACTTTCATGTTTATTGAGCTCCCCTTGTTGCCAGTTGTGGTAAGAATGGAACCGGAGGGGGGTGTTGCTATCGTGTTAGAAATAGTATAAAATCAAATCTATAGTTCATTTGCCAATGCCATTACATTTCTAATACGAGGAATCGAACGGTTTTTCTTTGTTTTTGCTTTCCAATGTTGCTAACCACTTCATGGTACTTTTATTCATCATCCAGCTATATTTAGTTATAAGGCTGCAGTAGGGATTCTGACACAAGTAAAGGTGCATTGATTATATTTTCTCCCCTTGCGTCCTGTACAGATTTTACTGTTTTGTTGTTTTAGATTTTACTGTTTTTTACAAATATTTCTTTATGCTCAGTTTTTTTCAGTGTTGTGATTGCATACAGGTAACAGTCGGATTAATTGGCTTCGTTGAGCAGCTTACAGAATATGTCGTTACTAAAAGCAAGCCATCAAATCAAAAACGTTGAAAGCCGTTTCAATCGTGAAATCGGAATGGATGTATTGCCAGTATACTAATGAAACTCAATCTGTTAAAAAAACAAAATTTGAGATTAACTAATTGAAGTCGATTCTGTTAAATATTTCTATTGATCATGACGTCTTTTGATAGATGAGAGATAAAACCAGTTTTCTTTTATACGCCCTTTAACATGCACCATTGCATTTAAAGCGATCCATAACAAAACGCCACATTTCCACTTTTCATGTTTTTAAAGATTTTTTTTCTGAAAATGTGATCTGGGAATTAAAATCTCCCTACTCCATTACGTAAAACCCTAGTTTTATGAAACAACTTTTTAATTTAATAAATATGAATTTTTGTTATCATTTGTTTGTTTTTTAAATCCTCTATTGAAGTCCGATAGGCCGCAGAAAGTATTTTAACCACTAAGTAATAAAAATCAAAAAGAAACAATTCCAAACAGTTCGCATCAAAACCGCTGTTGCCGAAGAGTTCATATAAAAATCAAATAACATACTGAGACGGATCAAAATCAAACATTTCCAAATAAAGTATGTAACTATTTTCGAAATATATCGTGCAATAAGCAGATTTTTCCCTGAATATTCGAATATCATTATTGTGCACTGTCCATTAGAGGCATTGCATAAAAAATAACATCTTGGAGGTGTATTATGGTTTTCTCGTTTATCTACAGAAGTGTTCTGACGGACATATTGTTTTTAGTTATGGAATCCTACATTAATAGAGAAAACAAATATCGAATTTTAAGATACTTTTTTCTTGTACATTTGCGTGTTATGTTACTTAGAAAACAAAAATATATCCATGGTATATACTCCTAGACTTTGCTAGTCCCCTAATTAAAAGAATGGAAACTAGTGGTGCTACAATAACACATACGGGCAGGCAGACGGATATTCGTGTTGCTATCAATATATTATTCGGAATCAGGGACCCACAAAACATTGATTCTGGCTAAACGATCTGTTAAAAAGTAATTTGCTACATGTAGGATCACGTTTATCCACGTTTTTGTTACTAGAACCTGACAATAGAGACTCTTTTTTGCGAAAAGTCGCCGATTTTTGCCGGACTCTTATAATACTCTTTACTACGTAAACGTTGTAACGGGAGAAAATAGAAATGCGTCAGTAATTTTTTGAGTTATTACCGCAATATATATATATATATATATATATATATATATATATATATATATATATATATATATTAGGTCTCAGCACTAAAAGAAGTGCACAAATTACATTTTTCATCCATATGTCCCACATCGTTACCAATTGAGATTTTGGCAATAAGTACTTTTAAATAAATAAACAAATAAATACATATACGGACCGACACATGCTGCAAATTACGTAAATTAAAAGTAAGAACAATCTCGAAGCGTTTCAAACCCAAAACCGAATTACTTTGTAATCATTTGAAACTATTTTACTAACCGAAAGTCAACTCAGGAAGTTATTTGAAACGGATTTACGCCTTACAAAGCACGAAACGCCACAAACTGCTACAGTTCCGCCAGTATTCTGATACTCTACTCTTCCACTATCGCACTATCGTTCGTCCTTCTATCTACCTCGGAGAGAACGACAACAAACTCTCGAGAATAGGATTTGGAATTGTAACAAATATTTCCTTCCGTCTCGCATTTCTCACGCCGTTCCTTCTTTCTTTTCGGCTTCTTCTTTCGGATCCGCGTTCTCCCCCCCCCCCGGCGAAAGGGGTGGGGCTGCGCGGGAGGCTTTCGCATTCTGCAACTCCGGCGTCCGCCTTCTAAATTTAGAACACAGCATTCGTATTCGCTTCCGAGTCGCGCTAGAGAAGGCAGGGAGGGGGAGGGGGAGGGGAAAGGGGAACGGCTGTGAATGTATTATGCGACCAAGAGAACAATCTATATACACCGAGTCTTTCTTTCAAAATTTTGCGTCGAGACAAGGGGCGAGTCGTGGTATGCAACGGATCCTAGGCATGATACTCTCGTTAAAGATGTTTCCATGAAGAACCAAGTCAATGTGTGCGCATAAAATGGAAACAAATGCAAATAAACTGAGATGAATAGTTCTAAAGTAAGAACTCTTTTTCTTTTGTCATTAACGTGTAGATATCATAACATTATTTATAAGTAAAGACATAAGTAACAGATGGCAACAGAACTTTTCCAGAATTGCAATCCCATTCAACTAAAGAAAGAGTTTTTTCAGCATTTCATACATATTAGTGATTGTTTTCAAAACGAAACACGTCCAGTTGCAGAATGGAGTAAAGAAATTAACTAATTGTATTTATTGTAGACATTTTGCCAATTAGGACACAATAATATTGGTCATTGTATTTGAATATTTTGCAGTATTAAACGTAGAAGAAATTATTTTAAAACCACTAGTGGGTGAGTGGAAGGTATTGATTTTGTAATGATGTGACACGTTGGGTTTCCATTTGGAGCACGCATGTAGTTTCAGGAAGTTTTTGCTCAGTCTGGCAACACAATTTTGAATTCTCTGTAGAAAAGCGCAGAAAGACTATTCGAATGAGCAGAATGTATTGCTTAATTCTGGAGGAGCAAGCAGCTTTTGAGCAGTGGACTGTTGGGGGTTCCTGTGGTTTGTACTCACTCCACCACATCCCTAAATATCTTATTAGATTCGAAGTTCCATCATATTTGTAAGCATCATGAACCCTGTACTGCATCTGAAATAACATTACATAATATTTAAATTGCGAGAAGCCATCGTATAGGGAGATTTAGAAAATGTAGAACTCATTTAAAAAGTATAATTGAAACTGTAAATAATTACAAAACTTAAAAAGATTGGTTGAATGTTAATTAATTGTGAACAAAATTAACTTAGAAGACTAAATTGAGATGAGCTGATTTCCAAATATTTGTGGATATTAGTTAACTGATTTAGCTGTCTTACGCGAGTTGAAAAACACCGTGAGTTATTAAATCGAGAATGAATTTAATGTGCTATGGCTTGACACATATTAAAACATAACTAAGGACATGATAGAAATAATTGAAAATAACATGGCATTGTTGAGGTAAATTTGCGATGCATAATAAACACACAATTGGCATCCATAATAAACACATAAATTGACATGTAGAATACCCTGAAACAGAAAGAAGAGAATAAAATTGATACAGAAGCTTTTGACGGAGTACGAGAGCGGTAGCTCAGTGCTGATGTCACTGCCGCGCCTTTGACCGGGAGGTCCTAGGTTCGAGTCCTGCCGGCGCCAGAATTTTCGACACTAACTTTTTAACATGTGTGCAGTTCAATAGCCATTAAGATTTTTCAAGAGGTATATCACAGTGGGAATAAAATGATATGAATAATAAATCAAATGAAAATCGTAAAGCGTTACAAAGTAATGCAATTAGCATCCAGAACCAAATATGACCCTGATATTGATGGGATTTGCAATGCACGAAGAAGTATAAAGTCCACCTATTTTAGTAGCTTCAGAAACATCGTTAATTTTGGTAAAAAACTTGGTTGATGAAGATAACTTTGTGACTCAAAATGTAGCTATTCCATTACAAATCTTATTTACGTTTCCAGATTCAGTAGTCACTGGCAAACAAAGATTTTTAAAATTTAAAATAAAAAATCGTTGCGAAACAATCGATTTACGAAATGGATTACCAGATATAGCTAATGAAAGAAAATTAAAAAATTTCAAATGTTTAAACAACTCAAGTAATAAAAATTTTTATTAATAAAAAGGCAGAAAAAATAAAAAAATTAATTATTACACATGTTATATTATCCTGTCCAATTTTTCTGTGTGAATTCACTAATATTGTTATGACGTAATTCATATCTTCACAGTACAATTTCCCTGCCTTAAAGAGTTATTTTTCAACAAGAAAAAAATGACTTGTGTACTTTCTCCCATTAGGAATGAATGTATATTCTCAACGCATTAATAGTGTGAATAAATGTGTGGATAAACACACAAATAACGGCTGCATATTTATATAACATTATTATTACTATGAATTCCCAAAATGTTATATATATATATATATATATATATATATATATATATATATATATATATATATATACACACATACTTATTTGATTATTTATTTTTATTTTACGTCAAAAAACGGTTAAAAACTGCGTATGACGTGCTATGGGGAAAAGTGAATTGTGTGCACATTTTCAAAATTCTGTGATCCCTACACTAAGTCATATACTACTTAAATTTTGCAGGCAAAACAAAACTTCCATGTAATAAAATATATTTTCAAAGATAAAAAGGCAAAAATTTTGGCTCTTATCCATGTTGTCCTCCGGAATAGTACTTCCTGCCACGACAACATAGAAACGATAATTTGAATAATTGAATTTCCCACTGAATTCTTGAAGACGTGCACAAAAAATGAAGATACATTTATGCCCAGAAGCAAAACAAGGGGCCATCTCAGCATTTGCTCAAAGGATCAGGGAAACTGGACGAAAAACCTGATCGAGATATGCGGTTATTGACCCGGAGGCTGCAATACAATACTTGATCACAGGTTGTTTATACACATTTATAGTGTTCAAATGGTAAATAATGCATTATGTATCATTGTTAAAATTAATGTTACTTCACTTGTGAGGTTCAGTATAGTCTCTAATTGTATAAAAACTGTTATGCAGCAGAAACGATTTCACTTGCAATTTAAACTTTTCTGTCGAATTTAATCGTTTAATGTCATCTGGCAACGTGTTGTAAAATAATGTACATGTATTGTATGTGAATTTTTTGTAATGAGGTTGATATGTCACCTAATGAATATGATTTCTACGTCGAGTGTTATAGTAATAGACTTCGGCATTTTCTGAAAATATATTCCCGCCCTTAAGCAAGTCATTTTTGACAAAAACCACTGATTCGTTATTAAACAGACAAGGTAATGGTAAAATTCCTAGGTTAATGAAGAGAGGCTTACAAGAATCACGTGGGTGGGATTTGGTTATTATTCGTACAATTCGTTTTTGTAATCTAAAAGTCTGGGAGCTATAAGATGTATTTCCCCACAATATTATGCCATATCTCAGGCGGGAAGGAACATTCACGAAATATACACAACGAACTGTATGAAGGCTGACTGAATTTGAAAGAATTCTGAACGCGTAGCATAATGAACTTAATTTTGTGTTCAATTCATTTAAATGGACGTTCCATTTGAGGTTTGACTGAATTGAGACACCTAAAAATTTTGTTGCCTTAACATCAGTCAATGGTACACCGTTCATTTTCAGTGGAGCTCAGAATTGCTTATTTGAAATGGAAAACTGCACTAAAACCGTTTTCTTTTCGTTTACTATTAATTTGTTATTTCGGAACCAATTTTAACATCTGATATTGTTCTATTTACGGTTTCTTTATTGCAAAGGATGTTCGTATCATCTACAAAGAGAACCGTTCTTTCGTTTCGAATCATCGAAGGCAGATCGTTTACGTAAAGTAGGAACAGAATAGGGCCTAAAATCGATCCTTGAGGAACTCCACGTGCAATGGGCAAAGAGTCGGAAAGGTGCGTACGTAATGTTCCATCATCCCAGTAAGGTATTTCAACTCTCTGAGATCGTTGTTCAAGGTAGGAACATAACCAATCTAGAGCAATACCACGGATTCCATATGAAAGTACTTTTGAAAGTAAAATGTCATTATCAATTACGTCAAAAGCTTTTGAGAGATATAAAAATAATCCAATGGGTGCCTCGTTTTTATCCAATGATGAAGCGACATCTTTAAGAAAAGAAAATATAGTTGTTTCCATTGATTTTGATTTTCTAAATCCATGTTCGCAATCTGAAAGTGCGTCGTGTTTAGTAAGAAAAGTTTCCATTCGTACGTAAAATGTCTCTCTAATATTTTTGACAAAACTGATAGAAGAGAAATGGGCCGATAATGTTGAATTTCATTTTTGTGGCCTTTTTTGAAGAACGGCTTAATTTTAGCTGTTTTGAAAATATCCGGAAACGTTCCGGTGCATAACGATGAATTGAATATGTGAGTTAACGGGTGTTATATGGCATACGCACAGGTCTTTAACAAAGAATCCGGAAATTTATCTAAACCGGACGAATATTTATTTTTTAGTTTACCGATTATTTTGAGAATTTCATAGCAAGAAGTTTCGGAAACGAACGTTGTGTCTAAAATTTTGGGTGAACTGTCTGTTTTTGAATTTCGTGGCTGAAGCCCCTTAGTAAAATCGGCAGCAATTCTCGACAAGTATTGGTGAAAGAGACTAGCCACTGTTGCTGGATCGTTCACATTTACATCGTAATATTTTAAAACAACATTCTCTACATTTAAAACAACATTCCCTATATTGGTGGTCTGCAGCAGAACAAATGGTGTGAGCAAAACCACACAAAAAATTTTTTTCAAAAAGTAGCATACATACTGCTCAACAAAAAAAAACATTTGCATAAAACTGAAATAAATTAAAGATTTAACGAAACACTCTTTGCGAATACTGCAATAACAGAATATAATTTAAAATACATACCAAAAAATTAAAAATCTTTTTGTTCCATAACATGTGAGTAGCAAATATTTAATGACGGGTGGCCTCTAACTTGAAGCTTCTTACTTGTCGCATGGCGCCGAATGTCTCATAAACAGTGACCCTGTGAGAATACTCAGTCACTACGCGCAGAAAGAGAAAAGGCGTTTTTGGATTTCCAAAGTTTTTCAGTATCTAGTAAAAGTAGACACACATCTTTCTTGGCCAGAGACTGCACAGTTTTCTTTCAATTTCTCCGTGAATTAGACTAATAAGATATACAATGTATAAAATGATACCTGCATATAAATATAAATTTCTTATAGAATTGGAAAAATCGCTGTTGTAAACGTAAATTTGATTACCCTTTTATAAATTAATTTCGCTATTGGTACTGCGAGAGAGTCATAGTTTTGTGGTGTATGTCATGTATTATATGTATTCATATATTGCCGTATGTACCAATTGTAACATTGTTAGAAAAAAATAAATATTTCTCTATTTTCAGACTGTCATTGATATTTCTGTTTTAGATTTTTAGTCAGTTATAAGCATTTCACGAACGTTTCCTCTGCTTTAAGAGTCTCAAATAAATTCTGTTATATTTTTAAATCTATTTCTACTTTTTGTAAGAGAAAGTTACAGCATGAATGAAAGCCATTTTTCCATTTCCGTGGCGTCAGATTCCAGAATAAAATTTTTAAAAAAAAAAATTTTAATTTTTTTAAGTTTAATTAAAAATGACTGCCTAAAATAAATCTGAACAGAAAAATCTAATAACTTTAATTATCTATTGTTTTGTTTTGTTTTTGTAGTTATTTCAAACGTTATTAAACTTGACTGGACATATCAAAAGGCTGTTTTTAAACGGTATTTATAGAAAGTGTATTTAAACAGAGTAAATTGTAATTACCAATAATTTTTTTGAGAAAAAAAAAAATTAAAAAAAGTTTGAAGTTTCAGTGAGAAAATGTTCATTCATTATTTATTAAAATATACAGATCATGTAATTTCAGCACCTCTTGTAATTTTGAACGGCTGAAGTTTTTGCAATGCAGTGTTCACGGCATGAGGGAATGGTGTTTAACGTATATTTTAAATGTAACAGTTCACTAACCAAGGTCGCACAGCGCTCTCCGTGCTAGCACGTGCTTGGTGCATTGCAATATCGGTTAAATACGAGACGTAAAAATCAAAATTACTCAAGAAAATGCTTATCTGACATATGACAATATGTATATAATAGGATTCGTCTTTTTACACTCGTCATGATAGAATAAAAATATGTATAGTTCCATTTGAAAAAACAAAGCTACCTTACGAGATATTTCTCGTAAAATACAAATGATAAAATGGAAATGAATGCATATATTAATTAGTCATATTCCCACATGCGCTTCCGTGAAAACTGCATTGCGATATCTTGAACCGTTCAAAAACTGCAGGAGGTGCTAAAGTAACGTGACTCATCCTGTACATCAATATAATAAGGGCTGATCAAATTTTGTTGGAGGAGGGGGACAGAGCAACACACGCAGGACCAGTTTTCCCTGTTTGTTTAGCGCACACGCTGATAGTGGCATAATACGAGCGCATAATTTTGTTTAAACAATTCATTGTATGTTAACGATAGAATATCATTTATTTACATTGCCGGTGCACGAGTGACTAATCTCACAAAATGTCATTTTGCAGGAGAACGATTTTTATCTACAAGGGACTCGTTTATTTCGCTCCCTAAGATTTCGCTCCCTCTTCCCTCTATATACCGCCTGTTTTCTGAACTATTAGAAATTATTATTAATAAGGTCACTACTTAGCCCTATTTTTTTTAAATTGTAAACACTTTATTATCTCCCGCGTTCTTAAACTACTATAGTGGAATGCCCTATTGCAGGGTTGGCCAGTGCTAAGATTTCGGCCTAAACTGCCCACGGGCGAAGTATCCGTATGAAGTTCAGACATGATGTCTTATAATTTGCATTTAAATCTTACAAAGAGAGCATAATGTCATATCCTCCAGCATGGTATTCAAACACATGATTCATGGCCCAATACGCAATGTACGATTTGACTGCACTGTGAGGAATTCAGACTAAACACTGCGATTATAAAACACAACAAACAACACAACACAAGGAAACTATCACTGTAAAAATTTGGTAAAGACAAAATGAAGTGATTACCATCCAAATATTGTAACAGCAGTGATAGTGCAATATATTCATTCTCTATGCGCTAGAGTGGAAGCAAAATATTTCTTTCGATTTTTGGAATTATTTTTCAGTGCTGAAGAAGATTACTGCGATTTCAAATCGTTTGTAAAGAAATCGACGTTGTGTGTGTGTGTGTGTGTGTGTGTGTGTGTGTGTGTGTGTGTGTGTATATATATATATATATATATATATATATATATATATATATATAAAAAAATTTTATATATATATATAAGCCATGTCGTATGTGCTTTATAACAGGATCTTTGTCTTTAAACGGTCAGTGTATTTTCAATTTCTATCTGGGTCGTTTTATTTTTTCTTCGTGAAGTATTTCTTTTTACTTCTGGTGCCGTTTCATTCGATAATGTCTGAAGGTGATAGGAATTGCCTTTTCTTAGTGACTAGGCATCTATTGAATTATGGTTATAAACGATTGGAATCTTTGTCAGAAAGTTCTGGTTATATCTTTTTCAGCAAGTGTTTGTAATATTTTATGTTGAGGTATTAGGAGCAGCTGTTCTTCTTTGTAAGTTTCACGCGTGCCCTACAGTTCCGTTGTGCATGGTGGATGCCGCGGGTTGAACGGGCAGGCGGGAGAGAGCAGCCCTAGCGCGCTGATGGTCGAACCTGGAGCGAGTTCGCGCGGTCGCCGCTAGATGCCAGTGCATTGCGATCCGCGCTCAGAACAGGCAATGAGCAGCGGGCGCTGCTGCCTCCCTTCTTCCGCTGGATTACGTTGCGGGACGCCATTTTGCTGCCGCCCGACTGTTGAGCTTTTCTTAAATGCATTGCGATTTCGGAAAATATTAAGAGCGTAGGCATTTAAAAAAATTAAAAATAGTTTTTAATTACATTGATTTACGATAATACATATATTTTATTTATTAATCTATTCAATCAACATATATTAATATACCGATTATATGAATATATTTTAATCAGTAAAAATTGCGTTAATGTTTATACTAATATTACGCCTTTTGCTACTAGGAATACCTTGCATTTAGATTAGGAACCGTTTAAAATATTATATTTGGAACAATAGTGAATTATTAATTGCATTAAAATAAATTACAAATATATAATTTTAAACATATGTATTATTCTTTTAAAATTGTTTTGTGCGATAAATTTCCAGAGGGATCACTGATCCCATGCTCCTCGAACAGTCATGAGAAAACTAAACTGAAGAATAAAATAGAGATTGTGATGAGAATTGTTAGAAATTTTAATGTAGTTTTAAAAAAAATAATGTCATTAAATATATAAGCAATGAAAATTATAAATACTAAAATGAGCAATAATAAAATTTGATATGTTTAAACAATAAGAATTAATATAAAAATATTAAGATTAGAAATGGCCACATCAGAGTATTAAGGTAGAAAGATGCAGAGATGAAAATAATTAATAGATGCTTTGAATTATTTAAAATTCACTAAATTAGAATAATTATTGATAGAACAGCAATGATGCAGCAGGGACTTTTGATGCTTCATATTTCTTTTTGCTCGAATCATGCCGAAATAAATCCG
Organism: Teleogryllus oceanicus; assembly: GCA_964035755.1. Taxonomy (NCBI): domain Eukaryota; kingdom Metazoa; phylum Arthropoda; class Insecta; order Orthoptera; family Gryllidae; genus Teleogryllus; species Teleogryllus oceanicus. The sequence goes on along the minus strand of CAXIVR010000001.1, from coordinate 41,927,657 downwards.
CGAAAATGTTATTATTAGGTGCTATAAAAATGTCGTTATTCATAATAATAAGCATAGTGATTGTTATTAATTATTCATCCATTGATATTATCAATTTCTTGAATTGGAGATAATCATTATTGATTATCCCAAATGAATCGTTAATAGAATTATTAATTTTTTAGTCGTTAATGATACATTTTCATGTTGTCTTCATTCTTCATGGAGCACTTTCACGATAAACCTACCAATGCTCGTTCATCATTAAATATCAATTTATTCTCCTATAAAATTAATCAATGAAAAGATGGAGGGTTTTTTTGTGTGTTGCGTGGATACTTTTCGACGATACATTGCGGGACAATTTCCTGAAATACACTTCAAAGTTTTCAAGGCTTCTAAGCAAAATCTATGTTGACAAAGTTGCAATTAGTTTGCGATAGTTAAATTCTATGCATATACTCAAGTTATTTTCCTTCTAGGATGTGGCCGTTTGATTAAAAATTAAGAATATTTACACGAGATGGGTTGAATTCTTTGCAGTGAAAAAGTAAGATTTACTTTATATTATAATAAAAATGTCCTTTAGAATTTGTACTGACGGAAAAGAAATTCATTGAAAAACGAATTTTACTGTCCCACTTGCAACATTTGTTTCCACGTCGGGAGCAAACTTGCATCTGCTAAACAGCGCAATAAATTAACGTGACGTTAACACCACACGAAATATTGAAGAGGCTGTGTACCTAGCATGTAATATGCGCCTGACGCGAAGTCTAGATTGACGGTTGTAGCGAAGTTCAACTAATAACAGAGGACGTAAAGGTAATTTATAGAGCATCTGCGCCAGTAATAAAATTGAGCCGACATCTCTCCAATCGTCCGCTGAGTACACGCCGCCGAATATTGCGCTTCGCGCCGTCCAATTTCGCAAGAACGACCTGAATTCTGATGGCAGCGCGTAGACAGTAATTTAACTACCAAAAAGTGGAATCCCGTTCATTCCGAAATGCAATTGATAACCAACCTATTCACAAGAAAATTTTTCTTTTTATTTTCTAGATATCTACGCTGTCTTTGCCCCTGTATCCGCGTTGAGGACTCCAAAGATATTTGTATCAATAGAGTTGTTTTCAGTGAGGTGTGAAAACAAATTGAAATTATACTAATACCTATCGTTACGTAAAATACATTATCTTTCTCTCTCTATGAAACGCAATGCGAATTATTTCATCTGCAAAAGGAATAACACGTCATGTTGCTGTTACTATTTCCGATAAACAATTCCAGTGTTTCGGTCTCAAAGGCATTGTAAGTTTCTAATGTAACATACAGAACTGTTTATGTAATTTTCCTATTTTGTCGCAGTCGGCGTCTTGCCGTTATTGCGAGAGAAATTGCCTTTCTCCCGAGATGGCACACGAAATCGCTTTCATATAGGTCTAGACGTTATTTCACCCCATATTTCATCATTTCAAACGTTTGTATTGTTTCGCCGTTTGTATCGAACAAAAGTAAGTTTTCCCTCCAGTTGTTCTTAGCATTTTCGTTGTAAATTCGACACAAAATCGTACAATCGTCTAGATGTTTCGAATCAAATTTAACACTGTGACAACGATGGATGCAATAATTGATTTTGTGCCTGACCGGTGATTAGGTAATATGGTGGTGGGCGAGCCAATGAACCAAGTGAACAAATATTGCTAGCTGAACATGAGGGTCCCTGGACTCAGCGAAAAATAAGAAAACCCAACACAAAGGACCTATATAATATACACACGATGGACCTATCTTATATTATAAGGATTCTCTGTCCGTCACAACTTGGGTGCATACAAGTAAATCAATAATTTTAATGAACTGTAAGTATATAAGAAAATTATAGTACAAAATGGCACAAACTAGTTGAGTACTTCTAGTAAATGAATAAATACGCATAATCATTTCAATGACAAACGCATTAGCGTTTCAAATAAACAAGGTTAATATACTATTATGATTAGTTCATCGCCCAAGGAGTGAAATATGTTCGCGGTAATACATTAATATAATGTTCATAATAATAAAAGTAATTTGCTAGGGACGCGAATTAAAATTACAACATTCCACAAGGTGGAATTAACTAGCAATGCCAGAGTAAACAGTAATCTTATATTACAATATAATATGAAGTTCGTATGGTTGTGGCGTTGAGCATAATGATTCATTGGATATGTACAGTGATTGATTGAGATTGTGGCGGCGTCGACGACTTGCAAATCAAGAAAGCCTGAAAGGATCCCCTATCCCCATCAAGTGAAATGTCCATGCAGCTAAGAAGAGTAATTTCTCTGCACCATCCAAATCTCAGGAGCAGCAGACGTGCCTTGCGGCGTCACTCGTGCATAAAAAAAACAAAAAAAAACAACAAACAAACAAAAAAAAAAAACAGGTGGCTGCTGTCAATTCCAAGTAATGTGCCTATTCACAAAGAATACCGAGTGGTATTCAGACATTATACCACTGTTTCTCGCACACCAACGGAGACGACGATTATCCGTTGACGACGCCGAAACCGTGAGCGGTAGCTCAGTGCATCATCTGATGTCACTGCAGCGCCTCTGACCGGGAGGTCCTAAGATCGAGTCCTGATGGCGGCAGGATTTTCGGCACTAGCTTTTCAGCTAAGTCGAATTCAGTCGCTGTCTGGAGGAAAATTATAGCCGGCAGCTCTGATCGGTAGTTTTCCGTGGTTTCTCCGATCAATACCAGCGAATGCCGGGCAGTACCTTACCAAACGGGCCACGGACCGCGCGCGATCTATCCTTCCTCTTCCTTGTTCTATCCTTCCCTTCACACACACACACACACACACACTAACATGCACCACACTACTACATGTTCCGGGAGACCGGTCGGGAGGGTAGAGTTTGTCCCGACTGGGGCGGTGCCCCGCTGGTGGGAGAGCCCTGGTTTGTGGGAACCACACTAGCCGACGGTAGGGCGGCGCTGGGTCTCACCATCCAGCGGGGGTAGATCACCACCATCCCCCGATAAAAACCATGCACTACACTAACGGGACTAATGACCAAAGCAGTTGACGCGCCCGGAAACACGAAAAATCAATCAATCAATCAACGACGTTGAAGACAGTGACACAGCCATGACCGTCGCGGCTGCCTGGCATTGTTGGATCGTGGCTGCGGAGTCTGTACAGCTGGAGCTAAAACAGCACGTGTTTTCTGGCCGGTATTTTCACGTAAAATTACACAAATTCGTAAAAAAAGTATAAATGACCTTATTTTAGAAACAGATTTCATTTTAGAAAAATCTCAATCTTTAATATTTTAGTTGTTGCAAGATGCCGAAGATATTTGGCACTTTTGGAATTTTCGAAAAGTTAGGATATTTAAAGAACATAAAATCTACACCATACTCTTAAACGTCCTTTACATTATCCAACAACAAAATGTATTGAAAAACGATGGAGTCATTTTTTTCAAAATTTGAAAAATGTCCCAGGGCCTCGTGCAAAGTATCTCCCAAAATTGATATATCGGTTTCAAATTCAAAGTGCCGCGACATCAGCCAGATCGATAGAGGAAGTCAGAGAATATCGGCTCCTTTGTTTAGGCGCTAGCGTTGACAATGGACGTTTTGCCATCAATCAATTTTCTCTATCAAAGGCCTACAAAACATGAATTTAAGAAATAAGAGTAGTAATAATTGTTTTTCTGCCGAAAACTTGTCGTTTTTCGCTCTACTCCTTAACGAGAAAGTAAAAGCTACCGAACACATTAAAGGCATTTAATGTAAAGGTGAAAATCTAAACAAGTATTCTAGAGAATTCTGGTTTGGATTGTAATCCGAAGGAGTACAACTTCTAAAATTTTAATAAGGTTTGCAAATTAATGTGCTCATGTTAGTACTTTGCACGAACGAACTGAACATCATGTGGTCAGTACTGTTACTTGTGGCAGTTCCAGGACCCTCCGCTAGATGGCGTGGTTAGTTTCCTTACGTTAGGTTCCAGCATGGAAGCGCCCCAGTTTGTCTGCGATTGAATTGCCGGCTCAGCAGGGAAGACTCCCCGCACAGGGAGTCCTAATGGGGAGGAGGAAAGGGCTGTGCATTCACTTATTTACAATCTAGAGCGGAGAGAATAAGCCTACTCGTGCATAGTAAGTGTGATATGTTCGTCTCAAGCTACACACACGCAAATACTAATGAATAGCTGGAGACGCTAGTCAAGTAGCTAACAAATGTACAAAGATGCCCAACCAGATGGTACACCCAAAAGTCTATGTTCTTGACGAAAATTAAGAGTTACAAATGATTTTAACTACAAACGTCCGTGTCAAGAATACAGATTTTCAAGTTCCTTCAATCTTTTGTATCTTAACATCATCATTAACTTTTTCATTCTGACGTAACTTACCATCATTATTCATTGTTTCAATCAGTTCCACCAAAGCAGGAAACTATCATAAACTGTACTCTTAAATCCATGAAATGGATCTAAAATTTCAGGATAAAATACTTTCTAAGATCGATTTAGGTCTATAATAATTTTCATTTAATTTCCGTATTCTTGTGGTCTTTTTTGCTTCATGATATGGATATAATGATTTTGTTCCCCTGTTTTGCTTTAATGGAATCTCTCTATAGTTACTCAGTTCCCTGTAACGATCACTTGGAGTTTCGATCGTATAAATCCCGAGCGAGAGAAGAGGGGGCTGGAGATGATACAAGTAAAGGGTAAGTTGCTTGTTAGGCGGGATATTCGTTTCCTTAATGTCCCATAGTTCGTCTGTTGTGATGATTTATTATTTATTTTTTTAGTTTTGAGAAAATGGTGGGTCGAGGTACCATGTGTTAAAAGCTGTCATTTTGAAATCTTAATTTTAGAGTATGGGTGTAACCTTTTTTAGGAATTATGTAAGTGGCCCAAAATGAAGGTGCTAAAATTTACCGATGTATTCACATGACGTGACATCACACTCCGACCGGATGCGGCGGCTCAGGGCACCAACTGATGTCACTGCAGTCCCTCTGGCCAGGATGTCCTAGATTCGAGACCCGACCGACGGTGGCAGAATTTTCGACACTAGTTCTATAGGTCGAATTCCCTCACTGTGTGAAGGAGAATTCTTACGACCGGCTGCTCTTATCGACAGTTCTTCGTCGTTTCTTCGATAAACGCCAGGTGAATGCCGGAGCAGTACCCAAAAAAACAGGCCACGGACTGCGCACGATCATTCCCTCTTCTTCCTTTTCCTATCCTCACCTCTTACTTATAAACACATACACTACACTACCACATATGCCGGGAGACCGATCGGGACATTACAGCTTGTCTTAGCAGGGGTGGTACCCGCCTGGTTGGGGAAGCCCCGCTGACAGGTTGGCTCCGGATCTCACCATCCGGCGGAGGAAAATCACTGCCACCCGAGGAAAAAATGTACTACACTTACGGGACTAATAACCTTAGCCGTTGACGCGCCTGAGAGCACTAATCAATCATCATTCGTCGACCCACACAATATAAAATTTCCATTTCAGCGCATCTAACACAATAAATATTAAGAAAAAGAATTCGGCACATTTATCACTCTTCATTCGTCTAGCTTTACGATTGTCTTATGTTTGTGTCTTATGTTTTATGTTTTATATTTTAAATAGACACTGTTGTGTTTCTATTCATGCGTGCATACCGTTGTTTTTAGACTTTTATTTTGACTTTCACATTAAAACGATTATTCTTTTCTAGCATCATTCATCTCTAATTCTAATCGAAAACTGATACCTGTATTAGAAATAACACTACTGAATAGCGTTCTAGATAAAGTTACATCTAAATGTTTGATTTTAAGTAACACGTATTTTGCAGTAGAACAGGTTCTAGATGCAAATGTCTTGATTATGCGGCAGCGATGGGGTAGCGGTTAGCGTATCGGACTGCTATACCCAAGTTTGCGGGTTCAAACCCGATCGAAGCCGCGGATTTTTAAGGGCGAAAAATCCTTCGTACGCCTTCCTTCGGAGGGGAAGTAAAGCCGGCTGTCCCATGTTAGTACATTTACTGCATGTAAAAGATCCTCAAGCCTAAATGACGCCTCTGAGCTAAATTCAAATCGCCTGTTTCGTCGCCCAAGTAATACCTTCTTTCTCCCATGATTGGTGAAAGAAGTGTAACGAAATTTGCGTGGTCAGACGGAAGAGCAGGCCTCATGGCCTGAGTCTCTCCACGTAAAATAAGGCAAATTCAATTCAATTCAATTCAATTATCTCGTAGGCCCATTTCACCACAATTTATAATCTCCCAACTAATTACTAGGATGCGAAGAATTCCCACAATTACTAGGATACATGTGGGAATGTTAGCGTCACTAGCTGATTTGCTTAACCACGTCCCGAGCAGGTCAGAAGGTCAAACAACTCGAGATATTGCGGGTTTCTGGATGGGTGATCATCTGAGAACCCAGGGGACCTAACGTCCCTGGCCGAAATGGTAAAAGGCAATAACTGACTAACTTAACGGAGTTAATAAATTATCGCATGAATATTATATTTTCCGTTTAATTATAATCTCTCACACTGTGGTTTTAAAACCAAAAAATCATTCATGACTTTCTTAAACATGTACGAAATGTTAAAGTATAATCTAGTCATCTTAAATATTGCAAACATTGTTAAAACAATGTTAAGATCAAATATTCTAAGGCGGGAAAGGGAAAAAAGGTACTTTTGTAGGTACAATGAGGACGTCACCATCTGAATAGAAAACAAGTGCTACCAAGCTCGGCTAAATGTGGTTACCAAATACGCCTCGCTTGTTTTGAATTTTGTCCCTTTTCGTAACATTTGTTCGTATCGTGAGTTATGAAGAGAGTGGTCGGGTAGCATTGGGCATAATTCAAGGTGCCAGTTAAGAAAAGCCCCAGGCCAAGCTGGCTCAAATGGGAGGGAGCTACCTGCATAACCCCCATTCTCGGGGGAGACCTTCCGCTTCTCCAATCCCTTTCCTTCCGTGTCCTTCACTTTGAATTGACTCCCATCCGCCCCTATATTCCACTCGCCTATCACGGAACACCCTCTCCCATTTCCGATCCTCCTCCTGTCCTCGTCTCCGTTTCCCTTCGTCTCCTTCCCTCTCGCTGGGTCACCCTCCGTCTCCCTCGTTCCCTTGTCTTTCTTCCTTCTCCTTCGCTCCCTTTTTGTCCTTCCGTTTCTTCCCTCTTTTGTTTTTCTTCCTCCACTCCCTCTCCTCCCGGTTCTCATTTGTTCTCTCTTGGTGACCCTCCTTCCTTTGCTCTCTGTCGACCACACCGGCTTCCTCTGTCTCTTCGGTTCTCCGTTGCTCTTCCTCGGTCTTCTCTTCGTCATTGTCTGTTCCCATGGTTCTCCCTCCTCCTACTTGGGGATTGGTGGAATAAAATTATAAATCTTCGATTATTACTGAATTAAACGTAAAGAATTCTCCCCCAGGCTATAAAATTTACATGTGCAAATATTGAAAATAAATTAACTTCTACACCATGAAGAAAAAATGATTGTGATACGTTTGTCTTTCAGGCATAGTTTTACGCAGTTCTGAAGTTCTAGATTATACAATCTCTTGTCCCAATCCTCGAACAACTGTACTCCATCTATTGTCATATGGCATTTTTCTATGAACTCTAACTTCCGTTCATTCTCTTCTACTACCTCACGTTACCAATCACATCTCCTGGAACCGATGATATTCTCATTCGCACCTCCATTTTTCGTCTGTCTTACGCCATCTTTCTCCTCGCTAACTTCCAGAACAATAACGTAGTTTCACTTATTAATTTTCTAACAATAATTTCTCTTTTTTCTCAACTTCCTTGCAAATTCCAAAGGCGTTCTATAGTATTTTTCGTTGTATGTCTATTTTTACATTGTACGTGTTGTGTTATTTTATGTCTGGAAATACTGCCCACGATTTTCTCATCTATTTCCCATAACCATGCGTAAATGCATATAAGTTTGCATGCCGGTAGCTTCAATGCTTCTACGTACACTGCATTTTTGGAAATATGTATTTGAGAATGCTGCAGCACAACCTCATTCTGCTTTCTTCAGCAAACCGTTGTCTCCCCAGTACATTCGCTTCATACCCAGTCCTCGACTCGACCACCGCCTTTCTCCTAACACAGCGATTTGAAAACTACTACTACCTCTATCTCCACCACCGTTACTGCACTCGCCCACGCTCTCGCTCTTGTCTTCGCCCTCGCGCTCCCTTCCACGAGCCCTTCTCCTCGCCCTCTCCCTCTCTCGTCCTTGCCCCCCCCCCCCCCCTTCCCCCCAACGCCGCATAAGCCTGCGCTCCTGGCACCACCACCGCCACCGTCACTTCCCCGGCCACTGCCACTACCCTCTGTCCCTCGTTCACCTCCGCCCCCCCGCCCCCCGCCCTCCCCCTCCCCCCTGCCCGGCCCCCCCCCTCCACCATGACCACGCGTCGCTTTCCACATCCCCTGCACTGGCCGCTCGCCTCGCCCATCCCCCGCTCGAGGCCCTCGTTCACCTGCGCCTAGCGGCCTCATCATCATTAGTGCGCGCCCTCGCAGCCGCGGCGCCGCCTGCCTTCTTCTTCTCCCTTTCCCGCTCCCCAAAAGGCGGGGTCTCGTTCGATAAACTAGGCGAGGCGAGACCCACAGCCCCAAGGGGGGCCCGTCCCTCGTTCTGCGCAAAAAGAGGGGAAGAGGTTGATGACGAAGAGGATAGCGGTACGCAGGGAAAAGAATTTCCCTTTCCCGCACGTTCTCGTTTTTAACCTTGCCCCGAAGGGAACGCTGAACCCTCAAAGCACCGTATAATCTATACACCCCTTTGGCCGACCCTGGGAAGGTTTTCGGGTGAAAAAAACGGCCCGGAGTTTAACATTTTCCAGAATTTTTCCAATTTGCGGAAGAGATAAAGGGGAAAGTAAGTACAAAAGAACAGTGAAATTGCATTAACTCGCATTATCATGATTTTTATTTAGTTGTATAAACAAGAGGAGTTAATATAAGTTAAATAGATCAAACGGAATGGTCTGGTTTATTTTTCTAATCTTTCGTAGATGGCAAAAAATTCTTCTTTTCCCTCGGTGCCTGAAACTCTGATATGGCTCGAGGTAGCTAAAAGTACAATGCGTGATTCCCGAACCCACAAAAAAACCACCGATGTGGTTCGAAAACCCTGCTTTTTAACATTTTCAAATCATGCGTGTCTTTTGGCCCTGTCGCTAATTCATTTTCTCTTTTTTATCTGGTAAAATAAATAGGAAAAGGATTCAATCTACATCGTCATCTGTGCTGAAATTGGGGCAATGATACTACAAAAAAACTTTCATGCGTCATATAAATTTAACTGAACTTTGACCCCCTTCTTCCCAAAATCCCCATTACCCAACAAAGAGACGTAAAATAATTTAATTCTAAATGGACCAATTATAAATTTTCCCAATTTTGATCATTTTAGTTGTTATCAAAATAAAACAATGATGGGTTTTTAAATCTTTTATAATTTGTAGAATGGGGAAAAATCACTTACTTTTTCAAGTCTTAACATTTTATCTTTCCAACATTGACCCCCGGCACAACACAACCGATTTAAAAAAAGCATTAAAATTGAAAACATAGTTCAATAAACCAAAAAAGGTAGTAATTTCCCTTCATAGATAAATTCCATTTTAAAAAAAACAAAATTCACAACATAAAATAAATATTAGTCAAGCGATGTAATTTCCTTAAAAAACATCAAAAAATATAAATACAATTAGTTGATAATGTTTAAAATTGTCTCACCTTAAGAGAATGGTGCAAGACCCATGTTTGTTGAGATTCCCGATTTTTCAAAAATTGCAAAAGTGCAATTTTGGAGTCTTGCTACAACTACAATATTGAAATTGGAGATATCCTTACTGAAACCTGTACTTCCAAAACATTTTGAAATGAAGTTTTTTCAAAATATGATATTCTTGCTACAACTACAATATTGAAATTGGAGATATTTTTTTTCTTAAATTTTTTTCCATGTCCAAATGGACGGTTAAAATAGGGTTGTCTCGTCTTCTTAAACTTGCAATATTTTAAAAATTCAAAATTTGGTTCAATATTGGTTGGGGGAAAATTACTTTTTTAAACGACGGCCCAATTTAAACCTTAGGCTTTTTTAAGCGTCTTGTAGATGACGACTTTCTCGGGTCTGGGTTCGGTTGGGTGTAAAAATAGTTTTTGCTAGTTGGAAAGACTTTTGCACGTTTATATTGCGGGGCAATTTGAAATAATGCAAGTAATATGTGATGTTGAAGCACCACTAGTTCCTTGATGCAATATGTTGTTCAAAGCTATGTCTTCTAATACGATAAAAAAATTCCAGCTGGTCCCATTTTCTGCGATCTCTGTATTTCCAAAAATTACAAAAAACTGTTGAATGAAATCTATTAAAAAATATAACCAAACAAGATTTGTATTAAAAAAAATGATTTCATCAAATTTTCCAAAAGCTTCTCTTGAATTTTTAAAAACAACTCAAAAAAACTCAATTTTTTTTTTTTGGGTTTTTAACGGATGAAAGGAAAGAACGTTAAAAAAGGGGAGGTTTCCTTTCTTGAAAAATTGCTTTTTCAAAGTTCCCAAATTCTTTTGCAAAGGGCATGACTAGTTATAGACCAGTGAGATATTGTAAATCGTGTAGAAGTTTCGAAAAGCGGATTCATCTATGGATTCTCAGCGGAAAAATCTTTTATACCCTAATCAGTGCCCCATTTTGAAGGGGTCTCTGCGAAAAAATGTGCGGTCGGGTGCTCGCGATAACCATTGTGTAAAATTATACAAACGTGTTTGTTAATAAAAGAATAAGAAATAATGTAGGATTCGAGATTATTAAGTGACTAAGGAAGAACGAGGGAATTTTCCATTTTATATTTGAATACATTTCAAAGGTAAAAAATATTATTCATTTTCATTCGGTACTATATTTACTAGAGACAAAACAATAAAATCGTAGAACTCTAATATTTTTCATTTTCTTTCTTTTCGTATGGAGAAAATAAGATTTTGTATGACGCCTCTGGTTTGGAAAAATTATCTCCTCTCATTAACAGTATAATTCAATTTTTTATTTTTTTTCTCCACAAATTATATGCATCAATGTCAGAATTTTTAAAATTTGCCTCAATAAGTATTTTTAATTATTTCTTTTGGGTAAACAACATATATTTTTAATTTCAACTTCAAATTCAATATGTTATCTCCTTGTATTGGGGAAAATAATAAAAAGGGTTTAGTTAACAACATCCCCCTATTTTCTCACTTAATTTATACACATTTAAACTTTCGAGAATGAAACCCAAAATAAGAACTGCTCTTTTTTAAACCGTTTTTTCAATTCTGAAAAAAAAAGGGAAGAATTGCCCGTTTTTGAGAAATTAGTTATTTAAAATTTTGTATCTTTTTCACGCAAAATTTCGCAAATATTACTCTCAGTTTTGAAAATTTGTACAGTTTGTTCAAGATCTCTGTATAAACAACATATTTAATTTAAAATTTCAAAACTTTCTGCTCTGAAGACGGAGGGAAACTTTTTAATTTTTTTAAAAAATAAGGATTTCAAGTAAAAAAATGCGATTTTAAATTCTCTCCCTACCCAGGAAAAAGATTAATAAAAAGAATTTGGAGTATTTTTGAGCAAGTTTTGGTGTTAACACGAAAATAAAAATTGGAAAAATTTTGAAAAAACCCCCCCTTTTTTTGAAATATATTTGACATTTTTTTTTATAGTTGTGCAATTGATAATTAGATCTTTTCTCATTATTTTAAACAATTAAAAAAGTTCTCCGAGTTTTTTTAATAAAAGAAAGGGTTTAAAAAGGGTTTGATCATTATCATCGGGTTGCAATATTTTAATTAAATTAATTTAATAGGTTTTCTTTTTTAAAAACACTGAACAGTAAAAGCATGAACTATCAAATATATGAACAAGAAATATTTTGCATTAAAACAATTAAAATAATAATTAAAAGGACCGTTGCTCAGGGCACGAATATCCTAATTACCACTGGACGAAGTGGTTCAGGGCATCAACTGACGTCCTCAGCCCTCCTGGACTCCTGATTAGCCCCGGGTAAAAGAATTTTAACACTGCTTGTCAGCTGGTAGTATTCAGTCTCTGGGAGGTGAATTCTACGGGCCGGCTGCTCTGATCTATTTTTCCTGGTTTTGTCACTATCAAATTCCCAACAATCCCTAACAAACGGGCCAGGATCTCGTTTTTCCCTCCTTTCCTCGTTTTATTTCCCCCCTTTACACACCCCCGCGCGCGCCGTTAAATCTGTCCCTCCCCCGTGCCGGGGGGGTCGGGGCAGGCTTCTCCGGCGTGGGCGGTGCCCCTGGTGGGAGATACCTGATTGCAAAACCCCCGCCAGCCAAAAAGAGGTCGGGCGGATGTCACCCAGCGGGGCCCAACCCCTCCCACAACCTTCCCCCACTGGGACAAACCCCATTTATTGCCGCCCGGCCCAAAAATCCCAATCCTGTTTTTTAAAAAATTTTTATCTTATGGAAGATTGTATTGCTTTCCCCCCCTCAGGGGGTGGGCTTTTTTGGAAAATTTTCTTTTCACGGTTTCCGTCTCATTTTTAAATATCAATGTCCCCTCCAAATTACCTTCTTGGTTGTGGTTGCTCTGTTGGTTATGTTTCCTTAAACAACTCAGAAGTTGAAATACCTTACTGGAATGATGGAACGTCCCCCTTTCCGACTCTTTCCCCTTTATGTGGGGTTCCTAAAAGGATGTTTTTACCACTCTTTCCCCTTTTCTAAACGATATCCTCGACGATTCGAAACGGAAAAACGTTCTTTTTGGATGGAACACCCTTTGCAATAAACCTAAATATTTTATCAGATTTTTCAGTGGAAAATAACAAATTAATAGAAAAAAAAAACTTTTTGGGTTTTTCTTTTCAAATAAACAATTCTTTCCCCTTAAAAATAAACAGTGTACCATTGACTGATTTTGGTAACAAAATTTTGGTTTAATTCATTCAAACCTTTGGGAACGTCCATTTAAATGTTGAAACAAAATTAAGTTCATTATGCTGCGTTCAAATTCTTAAAATTAGTCACCCATATGTTTTCTTTGTTTTCGCGAATGTTCTTTTCCCCGCCTGGATTTTGGCAAATATTCGAAATACATTTTTAACTCCAGATTTTTAATTACAAAAAATTTACGAATAATACAAATCCCCCCACTGATTTGAAGCCTCTCTTCTTTAAATCTAAATTTTACCTTTGTTTTTTTTTACAAATCAGTGGTTTTTAAAAAAGACCCCCGGGGCGGGAATATTTTTTTAAAAAGGGAAAGTCTATTATAACACTCGACGTAAATTATTCATCAGGTGCGTATCAACGTCATTACAAAATGCACTAAGCATTATTTTCCCCCTTTCCCAGATGACATTAAACGATTAAATTCAATAAAAAGTTTAAACCCCAAAATTAAATCGTTTCCCCATAACTGTTTCTATACAGTTGGGAACTATGACATCAAAAAAAGGAACTTTAAATTTTTCAATGATACATAATGCATTATTTACCATTTGGACTGTAAAATTTTTAAAAAACCTGCCAATTTTTACCCTTGGGTATAATCTCGTCAGTTTTCTCGTTTCCCGTCCATTGAAAAACGAGATTTTTTTCTTCTGGACATTTTTACTGTCGTCTTCTAAAATTCATGAAAACATTTATTAAATTTCTTGCCCATGTTTGCCAGAAATGGGAAAAATTTGTGTTTTTTTAAAATGATTTTTTTCATGGGTTTTTGTTTTTCTCCTTTAAAAATTAAAATTTATTTTTTACCCTTAAAAATGGTTTATTACATAGGAGTTTTTTTTTTTTTCCCCTTTTTCAAAATTCAAAATTTTTTGCTTGTTTACCCTTAAAAATGGTTTTTAGGGGGTTTTTTGTTTTTTCCCCTTTAAAAAAATTCAAATTTGTATTATGTTTGGGTGTAGAGATCATAATTTTGAAAAGTATTTCATTTTCCCCATACCCGTCTCAGTTTTTTTTTTTTGACCAAAAAAAAAAAATAAAAAAACTGTCCGACGTAAACTGGTAAAGTGGAATCTGGGGAAGGGGAAGGTCATGAGGATGGGAAAAAGAATAAGATCAGCAAGGATAAATGTTTAAAGGGGAAAGGAACATCCTCCCAAAGAACTCATTCTGTTAAAAAGTCAAGTTTTCCTTTTTTTTCCCGCCCTTTTTAAGTCAAAACTATTTTTTTTTACCCAACTTTCTTACTTGGCTTGACAGGTGGCGCCCACGGCTTTTGAAGAATCGGGTTGCAATGGCTTTCGTAGTACTCTTGCTTTGTAACGGAACATTTTTTTTTCCCTGTTTTATTTATAAAAATTTGTTTAACTAGTTTCTTTTTTGGACATGAATCCTTTTTCCAGTTTATTAACAGAAAGAAAAAAAAATAATGGAATTTTGGCCAGAAATCGCGATTTTGTTATCAAACATTTTTGGGGAGGTGGTTAATCTTGTTCCAATATTTTGGAAAATTTCCTCTAACACATTGTTGGGGTTTATCCCCTCCAAAATTGGGCATCCCTGTGCGGTCTGGCTTTTCCACAGGGGAAAACCTCCGGGACGCCAATCCTGGCGTCGGGTACCCGCTCTTATCATTGGCTTTTGTCCAAGTTTCAGACGTCCCCCTTCCTCCCCTGAAGATTTTCCTTTTATCTCAAAGGGCGGACTTTCTGGGGTCAGTGCGCTGCCTCGCTAACGTGAGCAGGGTAACAGGAGGGGGGGTGGAGGAAGAAAGGGGGAGGAACAGGGGGGGTAAAAAACGAAACGGATTGGTGCCCCGGGGCGCGGATCTCCCCATTGCATGGACGTTGGGCCCCCGAACCCCGTGGACCTAAAAGGGCAAGGGCAGCGGGTCACGGATGGGTCTTGTTTTTTATCAGTTCTTTACCATAAAATTAACTCTAATTTTTTACAATTTGTGGAAATTTTGGGCGTTTTTAAATGTTTGAAAGTTTTTTTCTTACAAACTATTTTAAAAGCTAATGGTTCTGCAAAGAACACAATTTTCTTTTTTGGGAAACCCAAAATATTCTTTTTTGACATACGCAAATTAAATTATGTTCCCGTTTTAAAAGCTGTTTTGGTTTTATTTATTAAGGGAAATAAAACAATCAAAATTTTTATTACGCATTATAAAAATGTTCGTTTTTCTATGAGCGGGTGCTCAAACAGTGATTTCGTTAATCAATTAAAAATCACTCCGGGGTTTCCCCAAATAGATTATCATTAAAAATTTATTTTAATATTTTTAACTATTTCAAAATTGATGAAATTTTATATGATAATCGGTAAAAAACTAGGAACCTCTCATTAAATATTTCAAAATATAATTTCTTATTTTATATATTTTCAAAGATTATATTTTCTTTACACTGCGAAAATTATTTTATCCCTTCCCAGTATTTTTTTATTTTTTTTTATTTTTTTAAAGGGTAATATACAGGCAACAGTACAAATCATATGAATGGCCTAACAAAATTTAAATTATTTTAAACATATCACTTGTATATTAATAAAAATTGTAATAATTAATTCTTTAATAAATAGCTAAAAATAAAAAAAATTTTTTAATTCTTTTAATTTTGAAATCTACACAAAGTTAAATATTTTCTTAAATTTTTTTGAATAACCACTGTAAAATAATAAATTTGAAAACCAAAATTTTACGAATAAATGAAAGTTTCTTAAAACAGCTTTAAAGAAAAAAACAAAACTTGTTTGAATAAACTTTAAAAGAGATTGAATATTTATTTAAAAAAATTTAAATTTCCCGGGAAAATTTTTCCCAAATTAAAATATTTAAGCGGAACACAGTGTTTCAATCGTATTATTTTTCCCAATTTATGTTGGTTTTGTATGACCCCAAAAACATTTTCTGGGTTTTAGTTCGATTCAAGAAGATCTCCCCAATTAAACACCCAAACCGCACGGTTATCGATATTAAGAAAACTGGTTTTTCCCGGGAAACACACTCCTTTTTTCTAAAAATTAATTTTAAATAATTTTAGCCATTGTAAGATATACTTTTAAAAATAATTTGTCTCATAAACCCCAATACTTGAATGCTATCAACCCAAAAACATTTGGTTTTAGATCCCAAAAAAACACAAAATTAAATAGACCCCAAATTCTCAAATCTAAAAACTAAACTACAGTCTTTATTTTTTTCACATAAACTTAACCTTCTTTATTAATATAAAGAACTTTTATTGTGCTCAAATATTTTTTCCAACTACATAGTGCAATATTATTCAAAAATTTTCTGAAAATTTTAAAAAAAGTCAGTTAAAATATTTTTTTTTTAAATTAAAGATTAAAGAGGAAAAACAGAAAAAATGACTAATTTTAAAATAAAATAAATGACTAAGACATTTTTACAAAAAACCAAAATTAGTTAAAAAAAGGCATTTTAAAAAATCACCCCCTTGCATATTAGTTTATAAATCCATAGCTAAGAAAGTTTAAAGTTTGCGGAGGACTACCAGCATCTCCTCAAGTCAACAAGCTATCCTTTCCCGCTTTTTATTATCCGTACAGGAGCATGCTTTACAGTAAGGTCTTTCTTCATTTCTGGGGATGGGGGTGGGTAACTGCAGGATGTCCGTGCGAAGGGGGTCCCCGACCCAAAGGTGAATAAAAATTTTTGCCTCGGCAGAGCCCGGACGCCCGACAAGGGTCTTGATCCTTGTGAGTTTGAAAAAGTTTCCACTCTTTTCCTCAAAATCCGTTGGATAAAATTTTGGGTAGTAAGGTAGATATTACCATAAATTGTTTTTTTTGGTTTCCCCTGGGGGGTTTTCTACCAAAATCAATTTCTTTTCCTTACCCCCAGTGGGGAAACCCAAAAAAACATAAATATGGAAATTTAAAGCATATCTTCGATTTTTTGATTTTGGATTAGTTGGGGTTTACTAGGAGAAAAGGAAATGGACGCAAGGGTGTTTCCCTGGGTTCAAGGCCCGGTTCCCCTCGAATAGATGTGTGTTCATGCCACGTATTCTCCTAGAAAACCCCAAACATAAAAAAAAGTTCGTTATATGCCTAGTAGTTAAAAAGAATAAAAATATATAAAAAAAACAACAACTTAATTGTCAAAAAAAATTTCCATATTTAATTCACTTTCAATAATTTTCCCTAAAAAAACCCAAAAAGCTTTTTTCCCCTGGGCAAAATATTTTATAAAACGGAAATTTATTTAATAAAAAATAAATTTTCATATATGGTAAATAATTCGATTATTTTTTATAAAATATTCATCTCCCCAAAATTTTCCCTAAATATTGCAATGATATTCATTTTCAAAAATTTTTATTCCCCTTTCTCTTTTCGTTGGTAAAAAAAACATATTTATTAAACTTCCACTGAATTTAATAATGTTCTTTCATTACAATTTCCATAGTTTTTAAGCTGAGGAACAGTGACGGAAAAAAATTGGCCCCTAATATTAGTTAAAGACTTCATTAAATTTTTTCTTTATTTTACTTCTCAAATCGACCAAAAAAAGTATCAAGTAAAAATGGTATTTGGGGGTTTTGAAGGAAAATTCGGCTTTTGAAACCCGAACCCAAAAATATTTAAAAGACTCTGCAACAAGTTTTTTTTAATCGTTGTAGGAAAAGGACCTGTGTACCTGGTCCCCCAAAAAAAAAACATTATGACTTCTAAATAAAGTATTTTTTTTCAAAATTGATATTATACTAGAATTCATTGGGATTCTGAATCAAAAAAATCAATATTTCTGGAGGGTATGCTTATTCATATTGCTTTGAAACTTTCTGAAAACAACTCTTTTTTTTTTAATTTACATCTTCATTCAATACCCCTATATTATTACAAATCTGTAGTAAATGAAACCCTTTTTGATTAATATCTGGGGGATTTTCAACTTTCAATTACTAATCTGTTTAAAATTTTCCCCTTTGAACTCTTTACTCTTCTTCTCGTATAACTAATTCTACAAATGAGTTAAAAAAAATTTATAAATTTTTCCAAATTTGAAAATTTTTTTGCGTGAAACATACAAATTTTCCGTAAACCATAATCTAAATTCTCTCATATATTGATCAATTACTTTCTTCTTAAATAAAGTTCGTAATGCTCCCGGAAAAAACGGGGGTGTCTGCGAAAAACGCATTTTCAGCCCTTGTGACGAAAAAATGGATAAATCCCGCAAAATTTAAAAAAAAATCCCCAAATCGTGGTGTAGCCAGAATCCATGTTTTGGGTGGTTGATAGGAAAAATCATGACGGTAAAATGTCTGTCCGTCCCTCCCCGAACAACGCTCGGCTAAACCGTTCAGGATTTTTCCCAAAAATTTATACTCCTAATCGTCTGGCTGATGTCTGGGGTTTAATTTGAAACCGATATTCAATTGGGGAATACTTTTGAAGCCCCTGGGATATTTCAAGTGTTCAAACAAATTATAATTTTTTTTACTTTTTGGGTTTGGGTAGTGGGAAGTGCATTTGAAAAAATATTGCAGGTCTCATGTTCTTAAAACTGATTTTTCGTAATATTCCACAAAAAAAATTTGAAATTTTAGATTTTCCCTTGATGAAACTTTTTTTAAAAATAAGATTTTAAATAAGATCATTCAATTTTTTAAAACTTTTTGTATTTTCACATAAGTTTCCGTAAAATCGGGAAAATACGCTGTTTTTGATCACTAGTATTCTTTAAAACTTTCCCCTTCTGACTTGGTTTTCAATAAATTTCAGTCCTTTCCGGGTTTTTTTGACAAGTTTTATAGTACGCATGAGGAAAATAAAAAAAATTTCTTTCTTTCTATAGAAAAGTTGCATTTTTAAAAATATAATTATATTTTTTATATTTAATATTCCTATATTATACATTTTATATTATATTATATATCACAGTATTTTAAACTTAAAAGGTTGACCTCTGAAAAGAAAAATATATTGGGAAAAGATTTGTTCTTTGCTTTTGGTTTTTTTTATGTTTAACTACTTTTTTAATGGGAACAAAGAAACCCCTTTTGGAATGGTTAACGTCATGGTGCTGTCGCTTGCTAACGTTGTGAGTTCGAATCCCGAAGATAATTTTTTTCTGTTATTTGATTTCAGTAGTAATATGTCCCAAAATTTTGTAATTAATATTAATTTTTTAAAAGACTTGCGGCCCTAAAAGGGGCCCGTTTGTCGTCCATCGTAAAGACCAGAAATCCTTCTGTACTATCTGACCGAGGGCTG
Organism: Teleogryllus oceanicus; assembly: GCA_964035755.1. Classification (NCBI taxonomy): domain Eukaryota; kingdom Metazoa; phylum Arthropoda; class Insecta; order Orthoptera; family Gryllidae; genus Teleogryllus; species Teleogryllus oceanicus. The sequence goes on along the minus strand of CAXIVR010000001.1, from coordinate 41,908,386 downwards.
GTCGTCCCATTTTTGAGGGAAATTATATTTTTGAAAAAGGAAAAAGTTCTTTTCAAACCACAAAATTGAAAATAGAGTCTTCTTGTTGAAAACTTTTCCCAATTCATGTATTTAAATATTGCGGGGCGTGACATTAGAAAAAAAGTATGTGCTGTTGTAGTACAACTACTTCGTTTTTACATTATAACATTATTTCTTTAAACAATCAATCAACTATTTGCAGATAATTAAAAATTTTTTGTTTTATCATTCAAGTTTTGGTTACAAGTTTTTTTGAATAACGAAAGCAAATTTGTAAATTCTCTTGGTGTTTTTGGTTTTAAAAATCCATATTCTTCCAATACTACGGGGTTTTGCATTTTAAAGGGTTTGGAGTTACAGTTAGTCTTATCGCGTAATTGGAATCACCTTGAAGATATGGGGGGCAAGATGGGAGTTCGCGGGGTGAAGCTCTTCGGGCCCCGCCCAAAAACATTCGAATCAAATTTTCCCTGAATCAACTATAGAAAAGTATCCCCTGTGATTCCCTTCTTATCAGAATGTGAGTTTCTGTAACCTAAGTAAATGTTGTACATCATAAAACAATAAATTTCAAGATGAATTCTTCTACAACACCCCCATCGTGCTGTAAAGGTCCTCTGTGATAGCTCCGTGGATTCCGCTGTGATAAGGGTGGACAAAATCAAAACCCGGAATATGTATTTTTACCTGATGCCTAGAAACATTAATCACTATCATCAGAAACATTCCAAAATTTTTCAAGAGGAAAAAACTTTTTTTTGTAAACGATAATGTGAATATTAAGATTGTGTGCTGGTATCTTGTATTCAAACAATGGACAAACAATTTGGAAGAGATAAAAATATTAAAATGTCTCGATTGCAATATCATTATTATTTTTTTGTAATTTGAAATAATATGAAAAAGTCTGTACCAAATTGTATAATCCCATAATTTCATATTTAACAGTTTAGAGATAATAGAATCCTTTAAAAAGTCTGTGGTTTTTTTATAAAATTTTCAATAAAGGGAATTTCTTCGTTCTTTTATTAATTGAAAGAAAATGTCTTTTTACGTTTAACAAGTTCCCTTCTATGAACTCATTAAAATTACCATTTTGTGTTTTTCCTTTTGATAAAAACTAACGAAAGCATCCCTTTAAATTTTTTAACAATTGTAATTTTTTTTCTTTTTTGGGCTTCTTAAAATTTTAATGTAAGTCTTCTAGGGGGAGCCACATTTCAAAATTTGAAATCCCAAAAAAAATAAAATACGATTTTACGTGTCATTGAAAAATCAATATTTTTTATTATCATCTCCATTTTTTAAAAAAAGAATGTTTTTATCGGCTTATCTTTAGTGCGGGTGACTGAGACGGGGGCGGGCATTAATCGTCCCCTTTTCCCAAGATAATAAGGTTTTAATTTTTTATATCGTTATTCGCCTGCGTGGGTGTCGCAAAATCCCCGTCTTTTTGTCTCAAATAGGAAAAAAAAAAGGAGGGGCGAATTTGGATCTCAAATGTCTGGGGAAAAATCGTTTTTTTAAAACTAAATATTAAATTTAATTTTAAAAATTCTAAATAATTTAAGGGGGTTAGATAAATAAATATATTATCATGTATTTTAAAAAAAAACATTGCCCTAATATTGCATTTTTTCCCGAAATTGTACTACTTGAGAACAATATGTTTAAAAATATGATTTCTATCGTCTTAAATGTTACCCTCAAGAAAATGGGAAATTTCAGAACAAATTTTCGTATTCTGATACATTAAAGGGTTGCAGATTCTGAAAGAATCTCTCTCTGTAGCTGAAATCTTTGACACCGGGTTTTAAATCAGGTTTTTAGGATCGAGTTCTGCCCATGCCCCTTTTCTTCTGTTCCCCTTCCCGCCCCAAGTCAGAATTAAAAAAAAAGAATGTTTGCGGGAAAAAACGTATTTATTTATTCTTATAAGATCTTTGCTAACTTTTATACTATATAATGTAAATTTTGTTTGGTCCCTTTATTACAAATATTTATACAAATTTTATTTATTTATATTTAGTTATAAAATTTAACCTAACCTCCTTTGGAAATTTAAAATAGTGAACGTTTTGCAACATTTTTCATTCACTTCAAAAAATTTGTCACAACTCTTTCACTTTTTTTGGAAATGAAATATGAAAAGTTTTCCCGTTCGTTAGTGATATCCATTTGTGACCGTAACCTATTAATTGAGTCTAAAAATGTAATTCCCCTTTGGACGGGGAAACAAACCCGCATCTTCGATTTACGACCAGTTGCTCTGACCACTGAGCTTCCCAAAAATGCGTTTTACAGTTGGGTTCTTGGGTCTTATTCCCCCATTTGATATTTGTCACCGCTGTATTTTGTAAATCAATATGGGGGGGTTTGGACCTTTAATAATTTATATCAAAGTTTGACTTTTACCGTCGTCCCAGATTTGACAAATTACTCTTTTTCTTGATTAGATAAATACATTCATATTTTAATATGAAACATTTATTAAAAAAACTCACCTTGAAATGACAATCAGTAATGCAAAATTCTCATACTGTTTTGTATCTCACCTTTTGGAACTGCTGTAACACGTTTAGATGGATTTTAACTATGAAAAGTTATCTCGCACAAAACAAAAAATTTTACTTCTCGTTTTTTCTTTCTCGTATACGCACGAAAATACGTAGTATAGTGATATTCGTATGTAATATATACAGTATATTCGTCGTATACGTAGTATACGAAAGTTTATGTTGGGGGAAAATGATTTTGCGATTAAACGGTAAAACACGGGGTCAAAAATGGTTGTATCCACCCTCCGTCCATCCGTCTGTGATCACTACTGGCCTAAACCAAACGTACGATCCTTTCCCAAATTTAAAACCCCTTTTTTTTGGCAGTTGAACTTGGAAAATTTTTAAAAATCTTTGAAATTTGGGGAACTTTAAAGAAAACCCTTTTGGACATTTTCAAAATTTTCTCAAAAAAGGCTCCTAATTTTCTGGTAAAAATAAGTAAAAAACATAGAAGAATGACATAGTTCCAATTTTCATGTTAACTCTGAAATTTTAAAAAATTTAAAAATTTGAAAATTTTGGGCGTCTTCCTAACTTTAAAAGAAAACAGTTTTCTTTCAAATGAAAATGTTTCCATATTTCGTTCTTATAACAATCATTTGGCTTTTTTGAAAGAAAGCATTTTTTTGAAAAAAGAAAAAATATTTACAATTTTAAAAAATGGTTTTTAAAACAAACTCAATGAAACCGTTTTTTTTTTTCACTATTAAAACGTTTAAAACCAAAGGGGAAACGTACTTTTACTGTTTCTTTCGTTTCAAGCAACATTCTTCTTCACTAGAAAAACTCAACAAGTATCATTCAACATCCTAATATTAAAAAATTGTATAAGTGACTGCGGGTGACGTCATTATTCAGGTGCTTTTTTAAGAAAGAAAAATGAGTTCACGTCTGGCCTGTTCACAACTTTTTTTTTTGACTATTGTGGATTTTTTAAATTAAACTTTTTCCCTTTTTAATAATTTTTGGTATGCATTTACGGTTGTCGTTTGGGGTTTTTAAAAAAAGATAAGTAAATAATAGTGTAACATTTTTTATAAAACTTTACCAATAACGAAAAAAAAGAGTTTATTTTTTTTAAATTGGTAATGAACAAAAGAAAAAACTGCTAATGATAGGGATTTTCTTGAAGTCAATAAATGTTTCTTAGATTATAGTATTTACTTGGAATTGGTTCTGAATGTCGGGGCCCTGTCGAAAATTGTCCCTAGCCCAACGTTTTCCCTCAATAATCTCACCTTGGGGGAGAGGCGATAAGGGTTGAGCGTCAGGCTGGGCCGAAGCGCCCTGGGGAAAAAATTTCATAGTACTGAAAGAAAAATTCTTAAGTAGAATTAACATTTTATAGTGCCGCGTGGGTTTCTTTGCTTTCATTGTCTCTTAGAGGTAATTTATTTAATATTTTTAAAATTTCAGAAGTGGAAAAGCAATGAGTTTGAAGACAAAATTTTGTTTTTAATTGAGTACGTTCACGTCACGTACGTCTGTGTTGGGAGCCAATCGCAGGTCTGGCTTCACAATAGAGGGAAAGCGTGTTCAAAACCCCACGATATCAGCGGTTTTTCTTGACGAGCAATGAAAATAAATTCCTAATAACGATGTCGAGAATTTCAAACATTCCTTTTCTTTGCAAAAAGATACCGTTAAAAAAATGCGAAAAAAAAATTTGATTTTTCGATTCTGGTGTTTACCCGATCATTCACTACTCCATATTTTCCTGTTCATAAACCGTTTTGTTTTTTCATTGGGACGTTCCCCCCAATCCCCAATACAGTATTACGTCCCTTTTTAATTAACTTTTTTTGTGTCTCACTGTTCTTTTGTCAAGTTTTTTATTTTTTTTCTTTCTTTAAAAAAATTAAAAAAATCTTCCCCCGCTACTACCAAAAATGAAGAACTAGATGCTACAGAATGGGACAGACTTTTTCTGAAAAGTTTTTTAATTTCCTTTTTTTGGCTGGTTTTTAAAGGGTTTTTGATACATGGTTCTTTTTTCTCTTCCCGGGATCTATCGCCCCAAATACATTTTAAATTTTTCAACTTTTTGGGTTTAAAAAAGCTCTTTTTCAGGAATCTATTAGTTTTTTAAAAACTTCCTCTAAAGTCATTTAAGCACTTCTACTCCCAATTAAATAATCTATAAAAACTATTCAAATGCTCATATTAACAGCCCGGGGTATTTCAAAAATTACATTTGTTAATTTTAAAAACAATAAATAGAGCAATATCTTTTTATGTCATCGGGTAGGCTGTTTGGGATTACCCCCCCAAAAAAATTTAAAAAAAAATTTGGAGCCGTTTTTTGGGAAAATCTTGTTTATGTAAATTTTTAAAATTTCAAATTTGCACGCCCTATTGCGAAATCAACAAAAATTTTAAAAAATTGAAAAACCTTATTAAAGATCTAATTATAAACCCCATTTCATTTGAAGCAAAAAACTCTATCTTTAGTTTTGTTGTAAAGACGACCAAAAAATTTAAATTTTTCGATTTTCAAAATTCGGGTTAACCGTGAAAAAATTTGGGCATATTCACCTTTATTGCGTATTTTTCTATAGGTAAACAGTACTTAAAAAAAATTTTCAGAAAAAAATTTGGGGTTTTTGAAAAAAAAAAAATGTCGGAAGGCCAAATAGTCCCCCCAAAAAATGAATTTTTTTCAAAAACGCATGCTTCAGCTCGGGCGAAAACGACAGGTTTCTTTAATTTGAAAAAAATCGTACTGGTTTAGGCGCTAGGTTTTATCAGACGGACAGACGGACGTTTTTCTTAATTTTTTTTTTGGCATCCCCGGGTCAACAAAACGGAATTATGCTACACCCGGGTTGGGGTCTTTTTTTCTTAATTTATAATTTTTTATTCGTTTTTTCCCAGGCGCTGCAATGATTTTTCCGGTGCGCAGTTTTTTGGCATTATAATATTCTTTTACTTTTTATTCTCTGTATATAATAAATACAAATTAATAATTAAAATTTTTTCTGCCAAGATAAATTTTTAAAATAAAATTTTGTGAAGTCGAAAAATAATTTTGTTTTTTAAAAACCCTGTATTTATATAATAAATTTCATTATTAGTTGAAATAAATTTTTTATGCCCTTTTAACTTCTGAAAGGCTCATTTTTTAATGATACTGATTAATAAACAATTTATTAAATATTCTTCTCAATCATTCATTCAAAATATGCCAACACTAAACCATCCCAACCCGGATCCAAAAAAAAAGACTCAGGGTCACTGGCCTCTCTTCATCCTAGAAAATATTCATTTTCTCTCACAATGAACTAGTGGGAAACTTTAAAGAAGTGAAAATGAAGATCTTTTATTTATATAATATTTTTTCATCAAAAAAGCTCTTTTCCCCCCTTTAAAGACGTTAAATACTTTTTACATTATTTTAGGGGAAAAATAAGTTTAAAAACTGGTAAAAAAAAATTTAAAATTTGATTAGTGCATAATCAAATAACTAAAAAAAATTTTGGGGGATATCTTTAGACTTCGAGCAGCTGCAACCTTTTTAATTCATACAACGATTTCCAGTTTTGGTCAGGGATCATGAAAAATAGGTAGAAATATTTTTTTGTATCCAACATTTAATCCCGAAATTAAAAAACATAAAAATGGGGGCTCAAAATAAATAATGTAAAGTCAAAACTTTTATGGGTTTGAAATCTCATATGATCTAGAACAGAAATGGTATATTTCCAGTAGGAAAAGGGAAATTTTAAAAAATCAGGTTATTATTGACAGGGGGTCTAATAATATTGACTTTATTAAAATAAAATGGAAGGCCAATTATTAGTAGACTTCAAATATTTTAAAAAAAAACATTTCGGGAAAAATGAGACAATATAAAAACAATGGTGGGGAAACTGTGTTCGTATGAATCAAATTTAAAATTAAAAAAGATCAATAAACTTCCCCTTTCTGCTTTAAAATGGATTTTGGAACGATGTTGCAGCATCTGTTTTATAATACTAAACGAAAATTAGACAGATAATAATAATTGGGGGCAAGTGATTGAAAATGTAGAATCAAACAACTCCATTGGTATGCCAAATGCATGTGACAGAATATCAAAAAAATATTTGAGTAATCCCTTTCGAAGAAGAAAACGAGGAAAGGGCCAAAAAACTTTAAAATTTGTCATCGATTTGACTGAAAGGGGAGAAGAATAGGAAGATGCCTGACGGAATAAAAACTTTTTGTGAAATTGCGAAAAAACGTCATTAGAAAAAAAAATCTGCAAATTAATAATAATTTCCTTTAAAAATGGGGAAAATCCCGGGTGAAGAAGTTTTTATGTGCTTTTGGGAAAATAAGCGGGGGGAAGATCTGTTAAAAACTTGCCGAATAAACCAAAAAACAAGTAACGTTCTTATTTGAAAAGTTAAAAAAAACAAAGAAAATTTGATTATTTTCTAGAGTTGATCCGATAACAAAAAAACAGATATTCTCTTTTGGCATTTATGATATTTTAAACTTTGTCCATTTATCCCCGGGATGATCCTTTTTTATTGAGAACAACTATTCTTCCAATTGACGGTCAAAATAAATTGTATTTAGGTAAAAAGATGATTGTTATGTTTTTTGAAAAAATTTACGGGGGTGATAAAAGAAAATTATCACAAATAGTAAATTCACATTTCTTGTATTTGCCCAATGGTAATTCAATTCCACAATTAAAATCTATTTTCGATCACCAATAACTTTTGGTCTCTTTAACCTAAATCTTTCCTTTGCAGCGATAACATAATTCACCGGGGAAATGTTCCTTTATCGACAATACAAAAATTAATTACAATACCATAGGGCTTCATCAGTATTCCAAAAACCCAAATTTTTTTAAAATCAGACTTTTCATCACTCCTCATGGTATCAACATTATTCTCAAGTTAATGTTGAAATATCTAAAAATTTCCCTTTGGAATCCCAAGACTTAAATAAAAGGAACCCTGGTGACCCTGAAGATTTGGTTAAACCCCAAAACGATAAAAAGAATTTCCTCCTTCCCGACCTTGCTTTAAAATGGTCGCCGGTGTCGACCAAATGCCCAAAGAATTATAAATTTGGGTTATTTCTTATTATTTAGTTTTTTTTGTAAAATCGTCTCTGCGTGAGATATATATATACGAACACAAACTATGAATCAATGGGCAGTACATTTTTTAAAGCATTGTAATATAGTAGAATGCGTTTCAACAATAATAAATATTGTATTATAGATTTAAATTCAACCTTAATTCATATTTTAATCTAATTAAATTCTTTATAAATATTTAACTTAAATTTTTTAAATAAAAAATTAATTCTTTTTTGTTTAAATATTTATTAACAAATTTATTAAAAATTTTAAAAATTAGTAAATTACTGAAGATGGGTTTGTGAAACATTCCCTAAAATTTAAAATTTTGGAAAAAAAAAAAATGTAAAAAAGAAAATTTTTTTTAACAATTTTTAAGAGGATCTATTCATTTCTAACGATTATCTGACACAGATTTCCAAAATTTAAAAATTTTAAAATTATTAACAATTACAATTTTTAAAAAAATTTATGACGGAAAAATTTTGTGTTCTTAATGGATTAGCAAAAAAAGTGTTTTCATACTTATCAGAAAGTGGTGTAACATTCCGATGACGTGTAAAACTTTGTGTCATTTCGTCTCAAAATAAAATTTTCGTAATGTAAAAAAATACTTGCTTAAAAATATAAATATATTAATTTCATTGGAAATCATAAAAATTACATGTAAAGTAATATATTGATAGGTGTGTGTGTGTGTTTTTCCCCCAATGTTTTCGTGACAAAAGCTGGGGTTTCCCTTTTTACATTAAATTTAAAATGTTTTAAAGTATTGGTTTATTCTCAAAATCGTCAGACTTATCATATGTTTTTATTTGCGTAAAAAACTCCATAATAAAACCCAACGTTAGATCGGGGGTAATTATTGATCCCAAAAAAAAAGTCAAAAAACATTCATTTGCTTACAGCTGCCTTCAATCATAATGTCTGCAGTGAAAAATTTTTTTGTGACTAAATGAACTTTAAATCTTAAAGGATTTTTTTTTCTTTAAAAAATATTTAATTCAATTTAATTCCCGGGCCATTGTATTTTTAATTGTTATCGGAATTGATGATGGTTTCACAACAAAACTGCTATTGGGCTGTTTTGAAACTTCTCAAAACTTTTCTTTAAGTTTTAATTTTCTAATAAAATAACTAAATTAGACAATGCATCAACATTTCATTTATATTAAAAATTTCAATAATAAACGACAAAATTAGACATGGGTTATGTGTTTTCAATTTATGTTTTCAAAAAACCCATAACAGTTTTAAATTTTTTTTACTGGAAATTCATCCTTTTTTTATGTAATTTAAAAGTTTTACAAAAATTTTTTAAAAATGTTGGTTGATTTAAATTTTTTTCTATTTACTATAATATAACTCCCCATCCCCGCCATTTTGTAATGTTAAAGATAATAGTCCCGCCCCCTAAATGAACTAAAGCATTGGTGCTGATCCCCGGGGGGGCAGGGGTCAAAAACTCGGGAAAGTTCGCCCAGGACATCGCCCTTTTTTTGTGCAAGGGGGGTATTTTTTTTATATTCAAGACATATACTTTACCTGAATTTTAATTTACTTTTACGGGAAGGGAAATCAAATTGGATATGAAGATGCAAAATACCGAGAATATTCAAGGAAGCACGAATAGAATGCAGCATATGTAAATCTAGGTATTTTCCCATTCGGCCCTTTTTTCCAAAAAATGTTTAATTCTCCCCGGTGAAATTTTTGGTATTTTTATAAAATTCATGAAATTCTGTATATTTTGTGTTTTTGCTGTAAAATTTTGACATCGTCCATTTCAAAATACGTATGCAAATATTTCACTGGAAATTTTGCAGAAAAAAGCAAAGCATCAAAATGTATGATAATGTGCTCTATCAGGGTATGTTGTAGAATGCTTCCGTCATCTGTTTAAAATACAGTTGTTAACTACGTTGCGAATTGCCATATATTAAAAACGCTAAATGTATCATAAGCTGTTTAAACATGCTCTTTGTTCACTATAATTTTACAAAAAATCGCTTGAGTACGTTTAAACTCATTTGCATCTGAATTTAGAGTTTATGAGTTCACATTATGGTTTTAGAGATCATAAGTAAAATTGGGTGAAATACGGAAGGTTTCAATTTGACGAACATTTATTTACATATACTATTTCAAACGTTTCAATCATTAATCCAATGTGTTTCTTCCGCTTAAGTATATATCTATTACAATAATATGAATAAAAAGCAAACGATCTACCTGATATGTGAACATATGATTAAATCGACTTTTTAAATTTTAATTAGTCTAACCATTTTGAGGAAAACCTTATGAGGACGATTTTTTAATGAAAGCTCGTTAAGTCTTATTTTTTAAAGACCTTCATTATTTGATCCAGTGAAATCATAAAATATATCCTTGTATGCTGTATTTCATTATAAATTTCATATTGTCTCCATGTGTAGTCAGTATTGAGATTTTGATTAATATAAAAGTAATAAATTTACTACAAGCCCACATCAAGTATACTTTGTTGTGACGACAGAAAGTTTTCATAGTGTGTAAATATTTTTTTAGGTCGTGGAATGCGATAAATAGGAAGAAATGAACTAAGAGATAATCTCTAAATTTTGGCTGTGTCATACGTTTTTTTACAGCAAAGAAATCATTGTTATATTGATAACTCTGAATTAGCAATAAAATAAAACATTCCAAGGGTCAGTAAAAAACGTGTATTTATCCTGCTGCCATTATGGTACAAATAAACAATTTCTATCCAAATTTTCCACTGACCCAATCTGTGTAATTCCATGATAAGACGGACATCATTTCAAGCATAGCACCATGTTTTGAAGACATTTTCTTGTGAAATTTTTTTACCGGTAATATATGTTCTGAGTTATTTACATACTATTTTAAATACAATTTCTATATTAAGAAAGGACGATTTAAATGTAACGGAACTAGGCTCGTTCACACGATTATTGCTCTTAAGGCATTACCAAAATTTCAAGCCAATATCTGTGGGGATAAAACCAATGGATAGCAGTATCTTATATACTTTTCAAATTATTTTCGAACTGACTCTATTATCTGCCATATACACTTCTTTATCCGGCTACTTAAAACTCCTATAGTTATTTCCTTAATGCCTTATTTTACTTATCGAGACTCGAGCCATCAGGCCCACTCTTCCGTCTGACCGCGTACGCAACGCTCTTTCACCATCTAGCGAAGAAAAAGGTATCATCTCGAGCGACGATACAGGAGATTTGAATTTATCACAGTGTTCTTTTAAGCTTGAGGATATTTTACATGCAGTAAAGCTTTCACGTGGGACAGCCCGCTTTACTTCCTCACAGAAGGAAGGCGTACGAAGTATTTTGGCGCCCATAAAAATCCACGGCTTTGATCGGGTTTCAGCCCGCAAATTTGGGTTGTCCTCCGATACTCTTACCTTCAACCAATATTGTCCTGACGGCGGCAGGATTTTCGACACTAGCTTTTCAGCTAGGTCGAATTCAGTCGCTGTCTGGAGGAGAATTCTAGCGGCCGGCTGCTCTGATCGGTAGTTTTCTATGGTTTCTCCGATCAACACCAGGTGAATGCCGGAGCAGTACCCTACCAAACGGGCCACGGACCGCGCGCGATCTGTCCTTCCTCTTCCTTGTTCTATCCCCTCCCCTTCCCTACACGTTCACTTTCACTAACATGCACTACACTGCGTACCACACATGCCGGAAGACCGGTCGGGAGCTTAGAGCTTGTCCCGACTGGGGCGGTGCCTCGCTGGTGAGAGAATCCTGGTTTGGGGGAAAGCCCACTAGCGGACGGTAGGTCGGCGCCGGATCGCGTCATCCAGCGGGGGGAACCTAACCGCCGTCTCCCGAGAAAAAACATGCTCTACCTTTACGTAAATAATGACCAAAGCAGTTGACGTACCCGGAAACACGAAAAAATCAATCAATCAACCAATATTACTAATTTGTGGAAGGATATCTTTTATTCTGTCAAGAAGGATATTAGCTGCAATGTTCAATGTACGTGCTGTGGCATTTTCATTTTTTCTGAAATCTCTTGAACCTCACGGAGTACGCGTCGATATGTGCGCTGTCGTCTACTGCGGAATCTCGCTCCCTTTCCCGGCGAGTGCGGCGCCTGATTCGAGCGGCAGCGCGGGCGAGAGAGGCCCCGTGGGCAGACGCATGCATCGCCGCTGAATTATCGACGCAATCGGGGCAATCGGGCCGGCCGAAAATAGGCCAATTTAAAACGCATTACCGACTTCCGGTGAGCCGCGCGCGCTCGGGTGGTTTGCGGGCGGACGAGCTTCCGGCGAGGCTGTCCTCTCACCGCCCCCACCGCCTTCCCCCGGCCCCACATGTCCCCTCGCGCTATTTCGCAGGACCTGCGTCGCCCATGGCAGAGCACGTTCGGTGCTATATTGTGGACAAAGCAATGTACGAGTCCAGCTGTGAAAGCTCAGTGGCAAGAACGATGCATTTGCAGCACCTTTAAATCAGGGGTGGGAGGGTTCCAGTAACGTATTTTCGACCACATCTGAGCGAACGCCTCTTCGGTCTAGAAAAGAATTCTTGTGGTCGGCTGCTTTGATCGGTAGGTTTCTATTGATTTATCAGTGAATATCACGGGATAATGGAGCAGTGACCCAACAAATGGGCCACGGAGCACGATGGATGTTTTCTGCCTAAACCTTGTTATCTCATCTCCCCTTACCCACACATACACTCATACGACCACGACCACACTTACACATACCACCATAAGTGTGCGGGAACGTTTGGGAGCTTGAATCTCGACCAATCTGGTGTTCTTTGCGACGCTAGATATCATGGTAGCGTGCCCACTCTTCATAGCCGATTTCAGTGTCTTAAGGTAGTGCAGAATGTGGATATGCAAACAGTTCCCCCTTCCAGCCAGTCTTCCAGTCTTATTCAAGAATAAATGAGACAGTACTTTGTAAATATGGTTTCCTTATATGTTTTCATATGCCGTAAAAACAAATTTCGATTGCTTTAACATCCACTGCCTTCAGAAATATATTGAATTACTGCTCGTTACTGCTCACCCGCACAGAAAAATCATTGTTACGAATTTCTTTGTTTCACTGTGTCTCTACTCTTGTAAAAAATATACGGCGCATACAGACCATATTCGTCTACTGTGCCACGTACTGCAGACAAAATCATACTCTGTACTGTTACTCTCGGACTCTTTAACAAAGTCGTAGTTATAATTGGGCATTTTGCAAATTTGGAATACAGAAATGTCTATCAATTCAGTTTTTATAAATAAGATTCAATTAAAAGAGTCTTCTTAATCATCTCTCTAACAGTAACAAAGAAATGTAATTTGGTTCATTATTTTATTTTACGTGTTTGGTATGTAAATAAAAATATGGGAAACTGCATCCGAAAATATTTTAAAAATCTATGCCACAAGGAAATAATGCTTCAATATGTAATATTAATAATAATGCTTCAATATTAATAAATAATAATAGATTACTCCATTTCTTGAATATTTCTATTCTACCTGAAACAATTCAAAGTCTTCACAATAGGGTACACTTTCTTCAATTATCAAAAAAGGGAATACAGTTTTTTCTAGAATTGTGGTATCTAGATTTTCGTCGCGCACAGTTGTTCCCTAGCTATCTACAGGGAGAAGTCTCTCAAGTGGTGCAGATGTCACTGCTGTGTCCCGACGATGGTACCAAGGACGAATTCAGCGGCTGTTTGGAGGAGACTTCTAGCGACCAGCTAGTCAGATAGGCAGTTTTTCGTGGTTTCTCCATTCAAAACCAGGCGAATGCCGGAGCAGTACCATAGCAAATACGACACGGACAGCACGCGATTTTTCCTTCCTTTCCTTGTCATATCCTCACTCCTTACGTACACTCACACTTATATGCCCAACTATACTACACTTACACACACTTACTAAACTACCACACATGCCGGGATAGCAGTCGGGAGAATAGAGCTTGCCCCGTCACTGGCGGTGGCCCGTTGATGGACGATACCTGGTTGTAGAAATCCCACAAACCGATGGGTCGGCCGTCACCGGAACTCGCAATCGAGCGGATGAAGATCACTGCACCTCCAGCGATAAAAAACATGCACTATACTTACGGATCCATTGATCTCGACAGTTGAAGCGTCCGGAATCATCAACCGTTCGTCATCAATCAATTCGTCGGGCGTCCCGGGCGAAGGTATAGGTCTCTGGTTCGTGCTAGACCTCGCATTCGCTGAATCTTTTCGTATCTCGCCACAGTCTCTCTCTGCCAATGTTCTCGCAACTCGACACGTCGCATCTCCTCTCTCTTCGTACCATAGGACAGTCCTCGTCTTGTCACGTGTCTCGATTATCACAGGACAGTTCTGAAGGGTGACGGAGGTGTCGGATACCAGATAGATGCAGGTCGATCTTCTTGCTTAAGTAATATAATGATTGGTCAAGATAATTGGCGTCCCTTTTGTGCTTTTTGACGTCAAAAGACCATGGAGTCAATTAAACAAATACGCATTAGCTCTTGTGGCTGCGACAGGTATACTACACTTCAGCACACTCTATGCTCATCGACAAAGGCACCCTCTTGTTTAAATGAACCCATCTGACTGTGAGCTCCTTCCATTCAATAGCCCCTCCAAGACACGGCGACGTGGTAATAATGAATAAGTGAAGCAGAAGCAATAGAAACGTTTATATTTTTGCAAGGGTGACACAGAAAAATCGGGATGACAACTGATACCCGTGCAGTTGCTACAATTCCGATCTTTTTTCGTCTATTAATATTATATTATTATAACATTCAAATATTAAAACAATTATGAATAATTCGTAGTACCAACTTATTACTTCGGTACTTTGGTTGTCACGTAAATACACTGCAATTATTTCTTTTGGATATATGAATTGTGGGAATTTTGATTCGGTGTTGTTGATGCTCTTATTATAAATAACCACACACGAATCTCTCAAACACCTACTCTCAGTGAAATCAGCTAGGAGTTTATGAACTCCACTGTCACAATAGGCTAAATACATACCTCAAACGGGTAGAAGCTTCGTTGCCAGAGTTAAAGAACATTTACATGCATGGAAGCACAATACAAACAGATCGCATTTTGCTTGACATCTCATAAACACAGACCTCACTTTCCACCCGGACTCAGACATTAAAACTCTTGAAATAGAAAATAAATTCTGGAACAGAAGCGCTTTAGAAATCTTTCCTATATTTACAGCTAAGCAGAAATCTGAAGGTTTCCTCAACGAACAAACTAATTTCTCTCTGTCCCCTCTACTAATAATTTTACACACCGCGACCTCACAAATTGCTCCCCCCCGCCTCCTAAGACATTTCCAAGAGAACTCTAAACAGACCTCCTCCGACCCCTCGCCGGATCTCCAGAAAGTAATAGAAACCCCGTGTCACGTTCCATCTGGGCACAGTCTACCGATTTTTGCCGAAAGCAGGGAGGTATGCAAAGTGGCTCAACTTATTATTTCCCCATCTTTGTTTAATCATTTGCTATTAATTATTATTATTATTATTATTATTATTATTATTATTATTATTATTATTATTATTACTCCCTTTGTCGTATCTTTTGCAATATCAGAATGTGTATTTCTTTATTTATATTATTAGTTTGTAATTTGAACTGCTATTATCTATTTTAATCCTCCCGTTGCATATCAATTTTTGCAATGTTTTCTACTTATAATTAAAATTTAAATATAGCTATTAATTGTTTTCTAATTTGATATCTTATTTTGTATTTTATTTGTTACTTAATTATATATTTTCCTGTAGATTGTAGACTGATGACGACGGCAAGTGAGCTATCTGTCAAAGCCGGCTATTTGAATAAAAATTCTATGTTGACGAAGATAACCTCTTTTGTATATATAATGTACAAAATGTATTGGATGCGACATTTTATTCATGTGGATGTCACAAATATTAACTTTTGTGCTGCACCAACATTAACTCCAAACAATGCATTTTGATTTAACATTCAAATCCTTTTCTCTCAGAGGGAGATCTCCTTTTTCTACTTGTGGTAAGTGTAGAGCCGGGAGTATGGGTTCCCAAAGTTTTTAGCAATAATATAAAATCAAATCTGTAGTACGTTTACCCATGCAAATAATTACTACATGGGAAGTTCTTCAAATGTTATTTCTCATTCAACTACGTATTGTAAAATAATATTGGGTAAGGTTTCTGGAAATCAAGAAAACGCGTGCAGAAAATATTCCTCACTCATCCGTTACATAGTTTGTTTGTTTTTTACTAAATAAATCAAATAACATTTTTGACTGATTTCAACACTGCCATTTTTATACACTTTCTCTCATCTCATTTGGCCTGGATTCCCATAGCCCGCTCCTACCGACCCACTCCAGACCCGCTCCAGATCCGCTTCTGACCCGCTCAAGACCCACTCAAGACCCGTTCCAGACCCGTTCCAGACCCGTTCCAGGCCCGTTCCAGACCCGTTACAGACCCGTTCCAGACCCGTTCCAGACCCGTTCCAGACCCGCTCCCGACCCGCTCCAGACCCGCTCCAGACCCGCTCCAGACCCGCTCCAGACCCGCTCCAGACCCGCTCCAGACCCGTCCAGACCCGCTCCAGACCCGCTCCAGACCCGCTCCAGACCCGCTCCAGACCCACTCCAGACCCGTTCCAGAACCACTCCAGACCTGCAAAAGATCCGCCTCAGATTCGGTCCAGACCCGCTACATACCTACGCCTATTGACTACGATCCATTCCCTCTCTACTTTCATCGCCCCTTGCTTCGGCAGTTCCTTCTTTGGCCGCCTCCTCTGCCGCCTCACGGGTTCATTTCGGGAAGTGCGCGTGGCGAGGGGCGTCGCCCGCGCGGCCGCCGCTTCCTGCTCGGCCCATTATCGCTCGAGGGGCTCTCCTGGCGCCGGAGATGCGGCAGTTGTCTGCGAGGCTCGGCCGACACACGCTTTCTGCTTCAATGCTTGAATGCGCCTCAGTACATACATTAATGGTCCAGTAACAAATTAAAAATTTAAACAATCTATTCAAATAAATGTAAAAATTCTTATATGTATGGTATTTAGCAGAGAAGAACCAAGAAAAACCGAATAAAATTGTTCATAGATTTTGAATCTATCAGTTACAATATCATCGAAAACAAATATGTATTGAGTCGCTTGAGCAAAAATGTATATTATAGCAGATATCAAGGATTATTGTGAGTATCGAAATAATAAGTATTCTTTAATAAAATATTTTTACATTTTCCAACGTTGGCTTCAGTTTAATTCATTTAACCGACAGAAGACTGATATCAAATCGTGTAAAGTATTATTTAAAAACAATTGATTATCATAGAAATAAAATCATGTATATCTATTATTAACCAGCGTTACAAATTTCACAGATGAAAACAGTTCTTAAAGTGCGCGACGTTCACTAAAGTGCGCGACGTTTCGACAACTGTCTCTCATGTCCAGGCAATTCATGCGGTCTGATATACTTATGAAAAGAATTAGTGTTCTCAAAAATTACTTAGCGTCCAAACGCTACGAGTTTAACCTACTTCATGCAGCAAATTTTGGGAAATTTCATTTCTGTTATATGAATGACAGTCCTCGTTTTCACCAGCTAGGAGTACGTTCGTCAGTAGAAAAAACCGGTGCTGGGAAATTTTTCACGATGAGCAAAATATAAAAAAAAAAAAATAATTGCCATCCGAACGAAATCGTGGAAGTAAGAGGCGATAATAAGCGAGCAGGGGGTTCGTTAGCTGCAGCGTGCTTCATCTCGCGCCGGCGGCGCGGCGGCGCAATCCACGCACAGCTCCGTGCGTCATCGGCACATCGGCGTCCGAACGCTCAAGGGGGCGGGGCGGGGGCGCCACCAAATATTCGTGACACGCAAAACTCGGGGGGATACAGCCCCAAAGCCCGCCCGCACAACCCTTCCCCACCTCTACCGCCCCTACACCCCGACGCTCATCCGCCCCTTGTTCGCCTATTCACCCCCATCTCATCCAAGCCACAGTCACCGCCAGACCCCGCCCTCGCTTCTCTTCTGCGAGAGGCCCCCGCCCCGCCAGCCTCCCCGCTCCCGCCTCGCTCCCGCCCCGCTCCCGCCCCGCTCCTGCCCCGCTCCGCCCCGCTCCGCCCGCTCCGCCCTGCTCCGCCCGCTCCGCCCGCTCCGCCCGCTCCCGCCCGCTCCCGCCCCGCCCGCCCGCCCTCCCGCCCGCTCCCGCCCGCTCCCGCCCGCTCCCCGCCCGCCTCCGCCCGCCCTCCCGCCCGCTCCCGCCCCGCTCCGCCCCGCTCCGCCCGCTCCGCCCGCTCCCGCCCTCCCGCCCGCTCCCCCGCTCCGCCTCCGCTCCCGCCCCGCCCGCTCCGCCCGCTCCCGCCCGCTCCGCCCCGCTCCAACCCCGCTCCGCCCGCTCCCGCCCGCTCCAACCCCGCTCCCGCCCCGCTCGGATACAGCCCAAAGCCCGCCCGCACAACCCTTCCCCACCTCTACCGCCCCTACACCCGACGCTCATCCGCCCCTTGTTCGCCTATTCACCCCATCTCATCAAGCCACAGTCACCGCCAGACCCGCCCTCGCTTCTCTTCTGCGAGGCCCCGCCCTGCCAGCCTCCCCGCTCCCGCCTCGCTCCGCCCGCTCCCGCCCGCTCCGCCCGCTCCGCCCCGCTCCGCCCGCTCCGCCCTGCTCCGCCCGCTCCGCCCGCTCCGCCCGCTCCCGCCCGCTCCGCCCCGCTCCCGCCCGCTCCGCCCCACTGCGCCCCCGCCTGCGCCCCCGTCCCGTCCCTCCGCGCCATCTCTTCACCTACTCCCCGCCCCCCTTTGGTCCCGCCCCGCTCCACTAGTACTGAACCTATTTCCTTCACCTTCCCCAAGCCTTCACTTCCCTCAACCGCCACGTCAACCTCCAGCCCCATTCTTGGGAACTCGCTAGCTAGCTCTCCGTTGTCGTGACAGTAGCATCCCGACCCCTTCCGTTCATTGCGTAAACTCGCACACCGCGCTTCCCTTCTCTTCCCGTCTCTCCGCGCTGTCGCGTCTGCTCTTCTCCTCCTCCGTCCCCTCCGCGTCTTCGCTCCAGCTCCCACCATCCGCGCCGCCCCAGCGCATTTGAATTTAAAATGGACTCCCCCGCGCCCGCGCACTCTAAATGTTGTTTGTGCTTCGTGCTTGGCGCATTTGCCTACCAAAAGTTCCCGTAATGAACATAATTGCAGAGCTAACATCTACGATTCTTTTGCGAGTGCTTCGCGATGTCTTACTCGGTGACGGAATCAGATCTCGTCAAACGCGGGACGCGACGTAAATCAGACAGTTCACTTGGGAGAGACCTGCTTTATACGAAAAAAGACGAGCAAGTGTCGCTCTTACACTGATTTAAAAACTCTTGCTTCAAAAATGAATATACTATATTTAATTTGCAAACTTGGTAACATTCGAGTATATTCACACATATATATGAATGAAGGGTTACGGAAAACATTTTAAAACCATCTACTTTATACACCTTATCTCTTTATCCTTTACTCCCAAACATTGAGTCGGCGCCGAATATCGCCATCCAGCGGGGAGGATTACAGCCACCTCCCGATGTAAAACATACACTACAGTTACGGGACTAATGGACTCGGTAGTTGACGCGCCGGGAATCACTAGCAATTAATCAATTTATTTATTTATTTATTTATTTATTTATTTTACGTCAAAAAACAGTTAAAAACTGCGTATGACGTCCTATGGGGAAAAGTGAATTGTGTGCACATTTTCAAAATTCTGTGATCCCTACACCAAGTCATATACTACTTAAATTTTGAATTTTGAAAGGGAGAAAAAAAACAAAAACTCCCATGTAGTAAAATCTATTTCGTTACGTTAAAATAAAATCTATTATCGAACGTTAAAAAAATATTGCTTCTATCAAATGCCGCTTTATGTACATTTTTAACGGCAAAATTAGTTTCCGACACGAAAACTGACAGCTTAATAATGTCTTCAACAGTTAATGCACAAAAATACGAAATGCAATGAATCTCTGTTCTATAAAGGCATCTTTTCTCATATTTGGAAGAACGAACGAAATAATGTTATCAAAGGGAAGACATAACACTTAGGCAAACCCCTCACGAAGTGTAAAGGTAATTCAGTTTTTTATTGTTCTAGTAACAAGGTTGTTATCGTTGCTTATTTTGCATTGCTGTAAAGATATCAGCCGTGAAATTAAAACCAGACATCTCCGACTCATGTTGCTCGTAACTTCCGTGTTCATGGCATCGTTATAAACGTAATAATTCATTTGCGCATGAGTAAAATTGCTTTAATTTCTAGAATGCTTGTATATTTAGAAGACACAAAATCAATTTTGTTCCACATCTAACTACATGTGCATTAAGCATAGAAAGTGACTATCCGATATTTTTTTAATAGATCGCGAGAATATAGACAAAAATCTCTATCGCAGACTCACAAGAAATTTAAATGATTTGCTCATGCATTTCGTAATATATAAAATTAAAGATTGCAAGATTATTATATTTATTTAATCAACAACGACATTGTGAGAAAATTATATTCCTATTTAATTTTCCTATGTAATTCCTGTATTGTTAATATATTTTCTACGTATTCAATTTCAAAACATTGCGTTGTAAATAAAACAGGCCAACTTTAAACGTTTATTAAGATCTGGTGGTGCTATTAAATAACGTTTATACTTTCAGTGAAGAACTTCAAAAAGATTCACAAAATTCGTCATGTATAATATTTTTGTTTGTTTATCCATAACATTTGCAAACAGTACTTAATTTGTTTAATTAATGTATAATTTATTTAATAATTTAATTTTTTCCTTTACCTAAAATGCTATTATCTCAATAGAATTCCATCTTCGTACGAATTTAATAATATTAGGATGAGAATTCAAACACTTAATAAATATTCAAGTGAAAAAGCAAAGTAATCATGTAGAGAAGATTTCGTTACACGCAAAACGTTTTTCCCTCAAGACAGTGGGCTAAGTAAAGAGAAAATTTGAAATTTAACAAATTCTGCAACGAGATTGCTAATTATTTTTTCTTCTTGAAAATAGTCGACAGTAGTAGCCAAATTTCTCAGGAGCCCAGAGCACTGATTACACGCGTTAACAATTGCAAAGCAGCGTCCTTCTTGGGAGAGCAAGGGAGCGTCCTTGCACCTTCGACACTCGCGGCGCCTGTGATTGCGTGGCGGACTAGTGGCGGACAAGGGGGAGGCGCGGCAGAGAGGTCTGCCCCACTCACGCCGCCGCCCCTCCCCCTTTCCATCTTCACCCCGTCGAGGTGGGTCCGTCCATGTCCTGACGGAGGACGCAGGGAGGGCTCTCAGGTATTCCTTCCTTTCACCAGTCACCTTTCTTCTCCCCGTAGTTCAGTCTGGTTCTTTTATAACGTTCTGTTTCTTTTCTTTTTCCCCTTCTATTTCACTGGCCTTCCCTGAATGCTGAACGCCCACCCATGTGTTTGCCGTGCATGGCCACCTGTGTCGGAGGGTATGTGTGCTGGCGGTTGAGGAGCCTGTTTCTCAATTACTCCCCTTGTGCTACTTTCCTCTCTACATATAGGGATAGGTTTTTTAACGTATTTCGGGGAATATTCCTTGTAGCTCTCAATACACCAGTTTTGGTTACGGATTCTTCTAGACAGACAGTAGGGAGATAACCCTGTCCCGATCAATCGGCTTGAACTAGATCCTGTACAGAACTCCAGGGTGAGCGGGGGGATCCACGGTGGTGCAGCGGTCGTCCCTCACTATATTCCGTGGCAACGCTGGCACTTCAATGGAGTGTCCTTTTGTTGGGCTTGGTGATGGTTGGGGACTACAAGGATGAATATGATATCCTATTCATGGATAACAAAACTCTCCCGCGCCCTCTTCCGTAAGGAAGAGATTTGTAGGTGAAACCGTGAATCTAAATAGTTTGTTTTGCAAAGAGTTGGATAGACCAACGAAGCCCTGTTTCCTTGTCATGTTGTGTAGAAACGAAGGCAAAACAATGAAGAGTGTAAGTCCTATCAAACTTGTCCACGACATTGATGATGGCCTCCGTGCCCACGGCGGAGTCGCTACATTTCTCTCAGACTGACTGGTGTTTAAAGAAATAACCGTACGAACAACTCTTCAGATACCTTCGTTCATGTGAACTTTCGCACTATTTCTAACACTATTTGCAATATTCCCGACTGGACAAGTCGTGTCACAAGAACTGGAAGATGTGTTTTCTCAGTTGTCCCCTTTTCTTATTGTGGGGAACTTTAATGCCCACAATCCCGCCTGGGATGGCACAAGGACGTTCCTGAATGGCCATATACTTGAAAATATTATTGACAATCTGATCGCAATTCTTCTGAATACTGTCAAAAGCTCACACTTTTCTGTGGCTTCAAACTTTTTCTCGACCGTAGATCTGCCTCTCTGCAGTCTATCTCTTTCTTCAATCTTTGACTGAACTGTCCTTGGTGACCTGCATGGCAGTGTCCACTTCCTCATTGGGGTGAATTTCGATATTTCCGAACTAAACGTTGCCCGCCCTCCTCGCTGGCGAATCCACCGAGCTGAGTGGGAAACATTTGAAAGAGAAATACGGATAACGGAAAACTGCTCAAACATTATCGATGCTATGGTTGCCCATTTTACTGATGCCGTTCTTCATGCGGCCTCAATTATCATCCCGAAATTGTTGAGTCGTCCACGACATCCTCCTGTGGCACGGTGGAATGCCGACTGGGCCACCGCGGTGCGTGATCGGAAGCGGGAACTAGCAAAGCTTGGTAGGATCCCAACTATCGATCATCTGATAAATTATAAAAGATCCCGAGTCAGAGCTAGATTGACCATACGGGAAAGTAAGTCCCCTAAAGCAGTGCGGCGGAAGCTTTGACAGATCGGTCTAAAGTTTCCTTTCGCCGTCTCTGTCAGGGCTTTTGGCAAATGGCAATCTTCTCACCTCTCCAGAAGATATAGCCGAAGAATTGGCTTCTCACTACGAGCATATCTCCAGTTCTGTACGCTATCCTCCTGGGTTTCAAGAAGCCAAGAGAAGAATGGAAACATCAAATTAGATTTCTCTTGTCACGCGAAGGAAGATTACAATGCTGTTTTCTCCAGGGATGAATTTTCGTGTACTCTCGCTTGTGTGAAAGATTCTGCTCCAGGACCAGACCAGATATATAACAAAATTTGAAACATCTACCTGAAAACGCTCATTTTTTCTTCTCATTTTCAATAACATTTGGGCTGAACATGCCGTACCAAGCATTTAGCATGAAAACATTGTTCTTCCAGTCCCTAAACAAGAAAAGGACAGAACAACCCCCTCAAGTTACCGTCCAATCTCACTCACAAGCAGTGTGTACGAGGTTTCAGATCGAATGGTAAACACACGTCTGGTCTCGCTCCTGAAAAAAAGAATCTATTTACGCCTCTTCAATGTGGTTTCACGAAGCACAGGTCAGCCACGGACCACATAGTCACCGTTGCCACACAGATCTCCACTTCTTTCGTACTTCGTCAACACCTGGTAGCAATTTTCTGTGATATATAGAAAACGTATGACACCATCTGAAGCTACGGAATTCTTCGCACTCTTAGGGCCTTTCGGAACGGTTCTCTTTGTTTCTACTAGGTTTTCTTTCGTCAAGATCTTTCTTTCGTCCGCCTTGGTGACACGTTATCCTCAAGTCACAAGTTAGAAAACGGTGTTCCCCTGGGACAGATTCCGAGCGTCACTCTGTTTGCCTTTACTATCAATAATATTACGTCAGTAATTCGTGAGCCTATGAAGGCATAAGTTCGATGCCTGGTGTATGAGTCAGCGTCTCCATCAACCCCCTGGTAATTAAATACCATACACATTGCCGGTATAAGGATAAGTACAGGCGCCTACCGCACGAGTCGCATCGAATGTCTCTTAGTCGAGTCAGGAGAACCATCTCTGAGGCGAAGGAGAGATATTTTGATGCGTCATAACGCGCGAAATTATCTACTGTGGATGCTCCCTCACACCAAGCAGTCCTCCACCCAACCCACCTGACTTTGTACGCACTTATACCATCGACCTACCTGTTGAAGCGCCCTTAAACTCAATCAATCAATCTCCAAGCCGCCTCTGCCCCCGTCTCGTCAATGCTCCTCCGCCCCCCCCCCCCCCTTTTACCCGGCACCAGTCGCTTCACCTCTCTCCCTGCCTCTCCCCCCGCCTCTGCCTCTCTTCTGCCCCCGCCTCTTCCCCCCCTCTGGCCCCCTCTTGCCCCGCCTCTGCCAGCGCCTCTGGCCCCGCCTCTGGCCCCGCTCTGGCCCTCTGGCCCCGCCTCTGGCCCCGCCTCTGGCCCCGCCTCTGCCCCGCCTCTGCCCCGCCTCTGGCCCCGCCTCTGGCCCCGCCTCTGGCCCCGCCTCTGGCCCCGCCTCTGGCCCCGCCTCTGGCCCCGCCTCTGGCCCCGCCTCTGGCCCCGCCTCTGGCCCCGCCTCTGGCCCCCGCCTCTGGCCCCGCCTCTGGCCCCGTCTCTGGCCCCGTCTCTGGCCCCGCCTCTGGCCCCGCCTCTGACTCCACCTTTGGCCCCGCCTCTTGGCCCCTTTTTTGCCGTTCTACTTACAGTTCTCAAAATTAACTCAGCGAATCGTCACCGTACTAACACAATATCGGATTTCTTCGTTACATATTTTTACATATTTAGTACTATATTACATATTTTACATATTTTGTTATTTTGAGTAAATATTTTTACGTCATCAATTTTCTTCAATTTCGACATTTTAATAATATATATTTAATAAAATATGAGAATTTTTAAAAAATCGGCATTTTTCCTCACTATTACTGCGTGCTGTCTTATTACACTACGTAAGACGCGGTCGAAGTTCTCCCAGTTCGGTGCGCCTGCTTCAATTATCTCTGAAGCGGGAGGTGCTCCTCAGCGACTGAGATCAACTTTTAAATGTGAAAAGTATCACAGACGCCGCGTTTTGTGACCTTTAGCCCTAATTTCCGAGACACTGCCGATTGCCGACGTGTAACACTTCTATGAGAATGCTGCACCCTACAGTGCTTGTTTGCTGGACGTAATCGTAGATATCGCCAATTTGTACCATCGCTTCTATTGCATTTAGTCTGACTACTAATCTATGGTTCTGGATTGTAATGGATGAAGTTTTTACTACTCACGGGAAAGTTGTATGGTGCAAAGTGTGCATCAACGTGTGCTCTCAAAATAATATTAAAACTTTTGTATTATTTAAAAAAATTAGGACATTTTTATAAATATAATTTTGTATTATGCAAATACGTTATAATATGTGTATTTTAATATTACATATTGTATCATATTTTACTTATTTATTACATATTCTCACTGTTTTCATTACATATTTATGTACATATTTTGTTGTTTCATGTTACACAGTTTTCCGGTCTCTAGTTATCACTGATTATATTTCAGCCAATTCTATAAATTATTGAATTACATTCTATAGAACATAAAATTATGATTATATGTGCTCCCTGTAAATTTCTTTATATCTTTCAAATAGTATTGTCTGTCATTTTATTGTTAACATGTTTTAATCTATTCTATGTTATTGTTCGAAGAAATTTTATAGTGCAGTGTAAATGCCTTGTGATGATATTTTTCCAAACGTGTACGTATTAATTTCTATTCAAAATTAATTTCTAATCCCAAAATTATAGCTTGCAAACCAGTTAGTCATGCTTATACCAAAATGTAATGTATATTTTCAATGAATTAATAAATATTTCTTCACACAAAATTATGAAGACGATTTTAATTTTTATTTTCTATGTTTGTTTCTGATTTTTAATTTCTGGTTTTCCTTGTTTCAGGTAAGCAACTAAACTACATTTTTCTGTAGTTTGCACGCAAGAAATAAACACTTTTACCCTCAATGTGTATGACACTCCATGCTGGTAAGTAAGTCTGTTGATCAGAATAAATTGATACTTGCACCGTTAGGTCATGGTAAAGATTACCTCCATTTCGCGTATATAATGTGTAACAAAGAGACAAAAGTATCGCTCATGACACTATCAGAGAAGAATTAGTCATCAAATTAACTTGGAAATATAGTTTTTCCAACTTCATTTTTTCAAATATGCGTATAAATTTACATTACCATGCATTATTTCAATGAAAACCGCTGTCTTCCGAAGCCGTATGATTAAGACAACATTATACGGTCCATGAAGTCTTTCAAAGATTTCAACAATATATTACAGACATTATTGTCGCATAGATCAATAGTTCGCTTTACAAAAGAAATAAAAACTCATATAGTTTCTTTTTTTATTCCTTAGTGCAAAACATTTTACGCAAGCGGCTTATGTTGCATGGTTATACACTTCAGATATTGCATGCTTTACTGTCAGATGACGGATCTCCTAGTGCTGCTTTTACAAGTGACACTTTGAGACGAATCGATGACAAAAATCAATATTCCAAATGAGTTTCAGACGAGGCACCCACACCTCAGAGACAGTGAATATGCACCATGTGAGACTGGCGTTGAAAAAAAGCCACATTCTATAGTTAGAAAACACGTTAGATATTCATCTAAATGGAAATCAGGTGCGGTTTGATGAACAACAGTAATTTGTATTTTTTTGTGGAGACATTAGTACCTGTGAATATCCACTTGAATGTGTTGCAACATTTTGTCACACTTCAACTGAATGACTTGCATCCTAATGTAATTTTCCAGAAGGATGGGACTCCATTACATTGGGGATTATAGTTTCGACATTTCCCACAGGAATAATTTCCTGGCGGGTGCATGGGAGGGGATGACCTCTAAGGTTGCCATATATAACCCCTTAATTTCTTGCTTTAGGGATTTAGTGTATGCAACAAACGTACTTGATCTCGAGAAAATGAGAAGAACAATTACTGATGCTGTTGCTAGTTTTACATGAAGAATCGCGGACAATGTATGGCGTAATGTCGTCTTTACAATCTTTACAGTCAGCAATAAAAGGCTCACATTTTATTAATTGATTATTAACATTGAATTAATTGAAATTCCAAAACCAACTTTATTGGTTTTTTCTCTTGTAATGCTAACTTCTAAATTAGCTCCAACAAGAAGTCCGCAATATTTTTTGGAAATCTTAGAAGGACATTACGTACATCCTGTGTAATTAAATATTTACGAATATTTCATTTATTAAAATATCTGTGATCTTTCATTATTAATATATTTCTGGCATGATATTATATAAATATATAAATTAAATCTATAGGACATCCAATATTGTGGTCATTAAAACATATTAACGGCATATATGCTTTCGCATTTCTTGAATATGTCTACAAGCTTGAGCTGCACGATTATAAGCTCTCATTGGAACTAATCGAATATAAGCACTTCCATATTTCACGTACTCGGGTCCCCGTTATTTTTTTTTCAAAATCGTTCAAATTATGCGTGACAGGTCTGAGGCAACGTGCTTTAAAAGCAAATATATGTTTTGCCACACCGAACTTAGAGGGCAACACCAGCTGTGTTATCTTGAGAATTAAATTAAAGGCGCCTTGATTTCCCAGAAACTACAGTCTCCTACATAATTACTTTTTGTAATCAAAACCACGCGAATCGTGATTGCAACTGAAGCCATTTCTCTCTGTAACAAGCAGTTTCGACATTCCTCTGCACTTCCAACACTAGTGTAAGCTATTAAAGCTCAGAGGCGAATGATTGCATTCTCCTTCAGATCTACAGTCGCCACACGGAGGCGCCATGGACTTCCTTTAGACGTTCCTGCCGCATTCCAGTTCCAACCACCGAACCATTCACATCGGAGAGACTCAACCAACTCGAAACACTAGCGTCGGTACGGGCCCGCCCGATACCGACCCACCAGTTTATTTTTCAAGCGCTTCTAATAATAAGTGCATTAAATAGTGAATATTCAGTGTTATTTCATAGCATCGAATAACTTTCGCAAAATGCTGACACCGGGTTTTTCTTCCAGTTTCCCTGATCCATTGAGCAAATGCAGAGATGGCCCCTTGTTTTGCTTCTGGACATAAATGTAACATTATCTGTGCACGTCTTCTAGAATTCATTGGGAAATATAGTTATTCAAATTCTCGTTTCCATGTTGTTGCGGCAGGAAGTATTATTCCTTGACGAAGGACATCATGGATAAGACCCCAAAATGTATTGCTTATTTATATCAGTTAATGTGTTAACGTGGGCGGGGACGCGGTCGGGGACGGTCGGGGACGCGGTCGGGGACGCGGTCGGGGACGCGGTCGGGGACGCGAGTCGGGGACGCGTCGGGACGCGTCGGGGACGCGGTCGGGACGCGGTCGGGGACGCGTCGGGACGCGTCGGGACGTCGGGGACGCGGAGTCGGGGACGCGGTCGGGGACGCAGTCGGGGACGCGTCGAGGGACGCGTCGGGGACGCGAGTCGGGGACGCGTCGGGGACGCGGTCGGGGACGCGGTCGGAGACGCGTCGAGGCGGACGCGGTCTGGGACGCGGTCGGAGACGCAGTCGGGGATGCGGTCGGGGACGCGGTCGGGACGCGGTCGGAGGACGCGTCGGGGACGCGTCGGGGACGCGGTCGGGGACGCGGTCGGGGACGCGGTCAGGGGACGCGGTCAGGGGACGCGGTCGGGACGCGGTCGGGGACGCGGTCGGGGACGCGGTCGGGGACGCGGTCGGGGACGCGGTCGGGGACGCGGTCGGGGACGCGGTCGGGGACGCGGTCGGGGACGCGGTCGGGGACGCGGTCGGGGACGCGGTCGGGGATGCGGTCGGGGACGCGGTCGGGGACGCGGTCGGGGACGCGGTCGGGGACGCGGTCGGGGACGCCGTGAGCAGGAGAAGAATTCGACAGAGGGCGAGGAGGAAAGGCTACAAGCGCCGACGAGAGGCGACGACAGCCTGACGACCTCGGCTGAGCACGTCTAGACGCCCTCGCCCTGTGCTTTCGCACCCAGCTCCCGCGTCTAACGGCGACGAGTGGCCCTCGAGGGACTCCACGCGCCACGTCGCACACGCATCTCCAGGCCGCCAGCGCTCGCGCTCCTGCTCTTCAATCCTACATGCACCGCTTCCTCCAGAACGCTCCGGCTGCCCACTCTTCCTCCGCCTTCTGTCTTCCCTCTCACTCCACTTCAGCTCCTTCGTGCCTACCATTTTCACCTCTGTGTCCGCCTTCAATACGTCTTGCCTCGGGCCGGGAGCGGTAGCTCAGTGCTTCAACTGATGTTATTACCGCGCCCATGACCGAGAGGTCCTAGGTTCGAGTCCTGACGGCGGCAGGATTTTCGACTCTAGCTTTTCAGCTAGGTCGAATTCTGTCGCTGTCTGGAGGAGAATTAAAGCGGCCGGCTGCTCTGATCGGTAGTTTTCCGTGGTTTCTCCGATCAACACCAGGCGAATGCCGGAGCAGTACCCTAACAAATGGGCCACGGACCGCGCACGATCTGTCCTTCCTCTTCCTTGTCCTATCCTCGCCTCTTACACACACACACTTACACTAACATGCACTACACTACCACATACTCCGGGAGACCGATTGAGAGCTTAGAGCGTGTCCCAGCTGCGGTGGTGCCCCGCTGGTGGCTGTTCTGGTTAGGGGAAAACCCCACTAGCAGACGGTAGGTCGGCGCCGGATCTCGCCATTCAGCGGGGGAAGATCACCACCATCTCCGGAGAGAAAAACATGCATCACACTTACGGGACTAATGACCAAAGCAGTTGACGCAAACAGGAAGAAATCTATCAATCAATCAATGTTGCCTCAGTAGTCGTCTCCAACTTCGCCTGTGCCTAGACCTTGTCCTCTGCTTACTCTTCATCGCCTAGAACTAAGAATAAACGCGCCCACACAGAACCCGTTAGAATCCGCTGTATCGTGTCCAGATGCGCCTTCCCTCGGCCAGAGCAAAGCCCAAAGTGTTGGCACGTGAAACAGGATGAAGAGGGGTGAGATGGAAAGGGCTGCTCACGTGGTACTCACCCGGCGACATATTTGAATTAACGAAAGTTAGCCTTCAAAATTCCCGGGCGTGAACTCCCTTGAAATATGGAATGCCAATCCTGTTTCCCGTCGATATCCATCTTCCCGAGTATTTATGACCAAGCCGTACTCAGCTGAGACATTTAACTTTGCGTGAGAGCACCTTAGTTTCAAACAAGTTTCGGCCATCTATTACCGATTTGCAATTTGCGGGCAAATTTAAATACAAACAACTAAGTTGCCTCCGCTTTGGAGTGGTGTCAAGGTTTTTATTAGATTCCAATGAACTCGCAAAAAATGAAACAATTTTGTATTTGTCAGAAAAATGTAAAAATTTGATTCTTTTGTGCTTATTCTCATACTGCGAGTACCGACTGAATTCTAGTACTCACTGTCACTGCTTACGACAAAGCTGACGTAATGCCACAGCAAGGCTTCAAAGAGGCCGCCGGTCATTAAATATTTCGTATTCGCTTGTTGAATGTGTATAATACCTACTATATTATTGTAATATTCGTGAACGCATTTTGTTAAACTATTTAATTTATCGCAGTGAGAGTATTTAATTTGTTCTTAAGAAGTGTGCGAAAAAAGGAGTGTGGAGATCCATTTATAGGAGTTGTGTTCAGCAATATTGTTTGTCCTGCAGGCCAATAGCACCTTACTTCTCGGAACTCTCCTACAACTCTTCTCGGAATGATGCAACTGGAGTCCATCGGCGCTTTTTCAGTTTCGAGCACGGGAGGCTGGACACACCTGAATGCTACCAGACATTGTTGCTCTCAGGACCATTACGTTGCGCTGAACTCATATTGTTGACACATCCGGTTGTTCCGGAGAAGAGGAAGGGATTAGAGGAAAGATTCGACTGAGCGGGTGATTCTGCTAAGCGTACGAAGTACATCGCTAGTGCAGTTAGGAAGAGAATGTAGGGAAATTTACGTGGTTTACTCGGTAAAAGTTCAGGAAAATGAACGCAGACAAGCGTGGAGAAACTGTAAGTAAAACGACATCGAATAAAGGGCAACATAATGAAAGTGGCATATCGGAATATACCGGGTGTTCTATTTAAAGTTGGTTTGGGGAATATATCGAAAAGTGCGCATTGCATCCAGAAAAGTGGATAATGAAAGTTGTTTGTATTATGGGGGTCATTCAATGGTACCAAACATAATCCCCACCCCTACTCCCCCGGGCTGGGAGAGTAGAAAAATAAAAAAGGTATATGGGAACTTTCAGTTTTTTATTGCAGATTCGGATTATCCGGGAAAAAATACGTAACTTTTGTTTTTAACTCTTTATTTCGTTATATATGGTGCTGTAATCGACAAAAATCAAAAAGGGCAAAACGAACTTAAAAATGTGCTTTTCTAGACAATAACACATTAAATTGAAAAAATAAAAAACTAACTGTTATAATTTGCAAGAAGCTACACAACGATACCAAATGTCGCAGTGAAGTTATTACTGTTAAAAAAAAACTACTTCAGCGTGACCCGAAATACGAAGTAACGATGCACAGAATCCCCATTGGTTAAAGCAAGTTGAATATCAACGATCGTGGGGTCAATATATTTTAATATATAATATAATATGTTATTGACACATATATACGAGTACAATTACAAACCTGTACGAAGAATCAAATGCGATGTATGTGGAGAGAATAGAAGTGCGCGCACATCATGTTGAGTGCAGAGAGTGAAGTTACATTTACTGCCCAGAAGGAAAATAAAGACCCATCTCAGCATTTGCTCAATTGACTAGAGAAACTGGGCAAAAAAACTGATCCAAATGGGGTCATGGCCTAGGAATTATATTACAATATTTGTTTCAGATAGGTTAAGATATTAGAGTCGATAATTATGATTAGTAGCAATAATTTAATATTTCAAGATTTGTAATATAAAATTTACTGGCTATAGTCATTTTACTTCTATTACTTATAATAATAATAATAATAATAATAATAATAATAATAATAATAATAATAATAATAATAATAATAATAATAATAATAAATACCTGGCCGTATGTATAAAAGGCGCACCCATCTGGGATGGAGAAAAGAATCTTGAGAAGGCTCGGAAAAGAGCCGCTGCCTGGGGAGCGCCACGGCACCTCTGGAGCCATCGCTGGAGGTGACAGTATGCGAACGGATGACTGACAGGGCGGGCACCTGCCGCGGAACGCGAAGAACCTACAGCCTACCACCGAAGCAGAACCCAACACTCATCATCTCCAGCAGAACCAGCAATTGATGTTTCAATGAAAACTCAGCTACTGACCACTCTTGCTGGCAAGCTAAGACAGAAAACGAAATGGACTGAAGAAATGAATGAATACATCGTTCACTGCTACTTCAAAATAACTAAACTGGAATCCGACTTAACAGCATATAGAGAACCATTGTACCAAATGGTTATTGGAAAATACCCAGAACTTTCCGCAAAGACAGTCCATAATAATAATAATAATAATAATAATAATAATAATAATAATAATTAAATTATAGATTAAATTTGGAATTAAATTGGGAGCAAGAATGATGTATCGCATAAATCACCTTTTATATATGGATGATTTGAAGATATATACTTCGACAAAATATTAACTTGAACAACTATTGAGTATTGTGGAATCATTTTCAAAAAGTATTAAAATGGAGTTTGGCCTGGAAAAATGTCGAACATTGAATATTGTAAAAGGAAAGCTCCAAGAGGGGGCCTTTGAACTTGAAAATAAACAGTTGATACAAGCGATGTCTGCAGAGGAAACATACAGATACCTGGGAGTGAGACAGGCAAGGTACATTGACCAAGGTAAAATGAAAGATGAACTTGCAGAGGAATTCTTCCGAAGAACCCGAATGCTCCTAAAAACAAAGTTGAATGGAAGAAATATCATAAAAGCTATTAACACCTATGCTGTCCCAGTCTTAAACTACTCATTTGGCATTATTAAGTGGAGCAAAACTGACATTGGAACTTACAACGGAAAATGAGAGTTTTAATGACGAAAGCACGAATGCACCATCCAAAATCTGCAGTCGAACGTATAACACTTCCGAAAACTATGGGTGGAAGAGGACTCACAGACATTGGAAACCAACTTGGTCGGCATGTGAAGAGCATGAGAATGTATTTCCACTCTGCGGCAAATACATCAAAACTGCATAAAACAATTTGTGAAGCAGATGTCTATACTCCGATAGAGCTGTCGAGACAGGATGTTGCGGACTTCTCATGCAATGACGGCCAAAAGAGATTTATGGATGGCTAAAGCTCTTCATGGAAGACATCCACATGAGATGAGCCAAGAACATGTCGATTTGAAAGCATCGAACTACTGGCTTATATCAGGACAGATCTTTCCAGAAACTGAAGGGTTTATTTGGCTATTCAGGATCAAGTTATTCCAACGCGTAACTATTTGAAGCGAATTGTTAGAGATAGCAATGTGAGAATGAGTTATGTCGTTATGGTTGTCCAACAGGGAATCAATTCATCATGTTACCTCGGGTTGTACACATTTGGTAGGCACCGAGTATAAACAGCGACATGATTCGGTGGCCAAAATTTTACATCAAGCGTTGGCTCAGAAAAGTCGTCTTCTGACTGAAAATAAGGTACCGTACTTTAAGTACCAACCTATGAGTGTTGTGGAGAACGAAGAGTAGCGCTTGTATTGGGATAGAACTATCTTAACAGACCACACAGTGATTCACAACATACCGGATTTGGTTGTGATTAACAAATGTGAGAAACATGTCATGCTTGTTGATGTTTCTGTCCCAAATACTGGCAACATTCAAAGCAAATACACTGAAAAAATCAGTAAATATGCAAATCTTGTTGAACCCGTTGAGAAACAGTGGAATATGAAAACAGTCAACATTATGCCGATAATTGTTTCAAGCACCGGAGTCATCCCTAGGAGTCTGATGTGGGGCCTTAAGCAACTGGGTTTGAATGAAGAACTGTACAAACACATGCAGAAGGTAGTTGTTATTTCAACAACAAGGATAGTACGGAAATTCATGGGAAACAATGTATTATAAATTCCTTTTAAATAATAGATGTATTGTGCTTTGATTCTGTATATCTGTGCAATTCATTCAAATGTGCCAATAAGATGAGAAAACAACAACAACAACAACAACAACAACAATAATAATAATAATAATAATAATAATAATAATAATAATAATAATAATAATAATAATAATAATAATAATAATAATAATAATAATAATAGCCAGTTCGGATAGCCGAGACTGCTAAGGCAGAAGTGCCGTGGCGATCTCGGATGGAAAGATCGCGGGTTCGAGTCCCGCTTGGGGCATAGGTGTGTTTGTCTATGTCTGTTTGTGTGTGTCGTTCATTCATCCTTCATTATCATCGTCATCATCATTCCGTCTTCCACCCCCCAGGGCTAACAACTCAGGGGGTATAAAATAGGATTCAGCGTAATGCTGATACCCCTGATTAAGTACATGCAGGACTTGCAACGTGATAAAAATGATTTTGAGCCCGTGCAAGTGCATGTATGCGTGATCCGAGACAGCCGATTTTTGAGCAAAAAAATATTATTATAATAGTACATGATATCAAGTATGGAAACAACTATATATTATTTAACAATATTAGTACATTCATGGTTTCATTCTTGAAATGGTCAAGGGAAGCAGGCAGGATTTGGGCAGCTCTTTTTCTATTACTACACCTAGTCTTACTGCAGCATCGGGAGTCAGATTGCACATATTAGTTATTGAGGTATTCATGAACACGCTAGAAACGTTATTCCCAAGGAAGTGTTTGAGTTTATTCTTGAGGTTGTGGAATACCGTTACCTATCTTAGATGTGTTGGTAATGTGTTGAATATTTGAATTCCTGCAGAAAATGTACCTATTGAGTACTTACGTAATTATATAAAGCCCTTGATGTAAGATTTGTTTATTTTGGACAACATATAATATACATCAGTCACCGTGAGCGGGCACATAAGACAAGAAGACATAAATACACACTTCATAGACGATAATTTAAATGGTGAAATGTACTGCGATATTTTACGCTACTTTGCCATTACATATGGAAAAAAAATCTAGTTCAAACTAGAATGGATTCGTAGTTTCCACACGATGGGTTCCAGCGCATTAGGTACTATGATTTCGAGAAATTTTGAATCATAATTATCCTAATCGATGGATTGGTCGAGGAGGTACTCAAAATTTGCCTGCGCGTACAACCGATTTGACCTGTCCCTGTTTTTTTTGTGTGGAAAGCTTAAAGAGAAATGTTACCCAACTTCCAAAAACCCCCCAACTGTTCCAAAAACCAGACGATATGTGGCAGCAAATTAGACACGAAATTGCAAACATTACTGTGAAGCAACTAATAGAAGTAGAATTGTCTTTTCGAAGAAATGTTGAGAAATATGTTGATAACGGGCTCCATTTTCAACATTTTTCTTTAGTAAAACGTGTCGTTGTGTAAGAGGCAAAGTGAGTCGCCTAAAAAACTGATATGTGGGAGGCAACAGGCTCACCTGAAACAAGCACTCGAAAAATCAGACTATTACCAACGTCCATGTCGTTGGTCCTCAGTCACGCAAAAGGTACCTTTCACTTTCTCGCTACGCAGTAGAGAGGAAGTTATGTAATACTGCGTGGAAAAAACGGCGAATTTTCGGCAGAAAGCTCTTATTACAGATAACGAAAAAGTAGATAAATTCAATTACTAAGTTTAGAAATAAAACCCTCTAAAATAGATGCAGCCAGACTGTTCAATCTCGCGATCAAATTTTCGATCTTGCCACCAAGGCGCAGCCCCTAAGCTCTTCCCGCGCGGCCACCCACTATCAAGAGCGTACTTTCACCAACCTCTCGCAAGTCGCTCTCTGTGCATTCCAGCACGCGGCGGCAATAAAATCATTTACATTGTCTTCCGCGCAAACCGCCGTTCTCACAAGCCCACCCCCGACGAGAACGCTGACCGCCGCCACAGCTGGGGACTAAGCCCTCATTAGGCTGGGGCTGGGCCACCCCGGCGCGCGGCGCCCCTTCACTCACCCCATCGCTCGCTACCTGACAAGCAATGTATACAAATATTTCTGAGAATCGCTTCGGGCCTCCCTCGCCCGTCAATGCACTGCCAGCGTGCCGCCCCGCTCCTTGTCCATCTGCTAGCCAGATGCCTCAATTTCCGTTAAAACTCTCGAATGCAAACAGGCTGCCGTCGCGGGCACTTCACGTGCCACCGCCTTCGCTTCCGATCGCCGTCAGTGTCACGTGACACTCCTCTCCCAGGCCCGAAGGCGCATCACGAATCGGGAACCGATCGCGGGCACTTCCAACTTTCCCGCCTTACCATAGGCCAAGTTATAGCCACGTGACCCTCCCTCCACGGCCTCAAATCACACCCGCGGCACAATAAATACAAAAACTTCGCTCCCAAAGGACAGTTCTCAGAATCAGAGAATCACAGAACAGTTCTCAGAATCATGACAGAATCATAGACAGAATCATATACCAAACAGTACCGAGAACTACAATGCTCCGAACTGGTCAAACTAACTGACCGACAAGACTCAACAGAGTCGGCTCTTCCTGCTTCGCCTATCAAGGCGATTAGTACACGCACATCAAGCCTGCCTCAAATTCGTGCCATTCGCGGGCCGCAGCCGCCACCTGGCCGAATTCACGGCAATCTCCACCACCAGCTCCGGTCGGCTGAGTCCGCGCCCGCCAGTTCGCACCACCGAATTGCCTGGAGCCAACCACAGCCCGGACAGCGACACACTCAGCCGAGTGATTTGGGTTGGTGCCTTCCTTTCAAAGCTGTAAGTAAGCTAAACCCGCACTACAAGAAGAAGAGCAGCAGTAAACTTTGCAAACTTTGTAAACTTTCTATGGTCCTCCGGTAAACAAAATCAACTGTATTATACTTTGCAATTAAATTCATATTCATTCACGTTGCATACTGTTTATCATTCCCCTAAAGACAAACAATTCCCTGAAACCCGTTCTGATCCCCGTATGTAGCCGCACTCGCAGCACGGCACCTCACACGGGCTGCATCTGCTACATATAGTGGTCAATCTCCGGGCCGGATCAAGCCAGTGCCATTTCTAGTGCAATACAGCCACTTACTCAATATATCAGACGGGATTCAAGAATTGTTTCGATAGGGAATGAAACTTCAAAACTATTTTCAAAATTTAATTTAACTATTCAACAGTGTCGTGAAAAGTGTTAAAATCTAAAACACAATTAAGTGTAATCAAACTTTATCGTGCTTCGTTACTTATTCAGTGTACTATCCAGTATTTTACTTGCCAGTGCATTATTCAGTGTCTTTATTTACTATTGCACTATTCAGTGTTTTTACTTGCCAGTGCATTATTCAGTGTTTTAATATACTACTGCACTATTCAGTTTTTGCTTATCATTGCATTATTCAGTGTTTCTATTTATTACTGCACTATTCAGTGTTTTTACGTGCCATTGCATTATTCAGTATTTCTATTTACTATTACATTATTCAGCGTTTTTACTTACTATTTCATTATTGCGTGCAGTGTTTCTAGCAACAATTGCACCATTCAGTGATTTCATTAGCATTGTTCATTCAGTGTTTTTTTGTCAATTTTGTGTTATTCAATGTTATTAGCTTAATTCAGTGCCTATTTATGCTCAGTGTTTTTCTATTGTTATTGTATTGTTCAGTGTGCATGTTTGTACAGGTCAGCATCAGCCCAAATCAACGGCTGAGTGTATCCCCCCCCACTTATCGCGATTTGCAAGTCATCAATAATTGCCATTTTCAAATTAGCATTCTTCAACGCGGCACTCAATAATTTCTTGCAAAATTTCAAATGCCGCCAAACAATACTTTACGCAAAAATCTCGCGGCTCGAGATGCCATTCTCAACCGATTTAGAGCCGGAAGGAATCATTAGAAATTTAGAAATTACAGACAAACAGTCATACCAGAAATTACTTGCGCATCAAACGCGCTTGCAGGAAATTTGGAGCGATTTCAGGCAAATCGAAAACGAGTTAGTCGAAGATCCAGACGCCAACTCATCTATATACATTGAATTTGAAAATGACTTTTACGACTTAATGAGCGAAGTAACAGTAAAAATTGACAACAACTCTCAATTTTCACCAACTCAGGCCAGACCGTCTTCCCCGTGCCCCTCCGCGGCATCAGGTCACAGCTGTACTTCACAGTCAGCTCCCGCTTTACGCCTCCCTGAAGTGCCTCTACCAAACTTCAGTGGTAACCACACCAGTGGTTGTCATATCGTGACATTTTCCAGGCCCTGGTCATTGACAATCCGCAGCTAGCGGATATTAGCCGATTTTATTATCTCAATCAGTCGTTAATCGGTGAAGCGAAAGGCGCAATAGCCAACATACCTCTTACAGGTGACAATTTCTCGACCGCCTGGAATACTCTTTGCTCACGCTATTCCAATCCTCGTTTGATAGCGTTTTCTCATTTATCAGGGCTGGACAAACCTCCGCATTTAGTACCCGACTCCGCCAAATCCCTCATTGCATTTATTGATCACTGCCAGTCCAACATCAATGCGCTCTCAAATCTTAACTTAGGCGTAGAATTAAGCGAACTGCTTTTGTACATAAGGTCGTCAACCACCTTGACAGGGCCACTATGTGTCAGTGGGAAAATTCAATATCCGCCGACCGCATTCCTACTTTACGCGACTTATGGGACTTTTTGCAACGGCGATGCAAAATTTTGCAAATAACTGAAGCCGCCGTCCCGTGCGTTCCCGTGCAGCTCAACCCTCGCGCGCAAGCTACCGCGCCGGCTCCTGCACGCACGTCACCACCTCCAACAACTGCCTTCAATGTCGCGAAAACATATGCTTCACAATGTGCTAGTTTCCGCGCTCTGAGCGCCGACGCGAAACGAAGCTTCGTAAAGAACAATAAACTTTGTAACAATTGCTTACGAAAATACGTCGCTGGTCATAAGTGTAGCGATCGAAAATGTTTCCACTGTGGAAAAGGCCATCACAGTCTTCTGCATGAATCATTTTCTGCCCCTCAGCCATCCAACATTTCGAGCATAATACATCACGCGGCGGCCGCCCCGGGCCACGTGTCTAGTTCTAGCGTACATTCAGCTTCACAGCTCAATTCTCAATCAAATGCTCAATCCCAGGTATGGCAAAATGCAATTCCTGAACGGGCTGACAATACCTCGTTGCCCGAAGACTCTTCTCACGCGCCGCGTCAAGTGAACGCAAATGCTTGCTCTTCCCCGGCCACACACGGCTGTATTCTGCCTACTGCGATTGTAAATGTTGTCAGCGCACGAGGCTACTATCACCCAGCTATCTCTCTCCTCGATTCAGGATCAAATTGCAACCTGATCTCTGAAAGATTTTTCAAATCTCTACAACTCAATCCTACAATGTCTTCAGTTACTATTCAAAGTGTTTGTCGTGCCTCATCTTCCGCTTCGAAGGTCGCGAAAATACAGCTAAAATCCCGTTGCAAGGATTGGAGCTCTGCCGAGGAATTCATTGTAGTAGAGGCCATCTCCCATCCGCTTCCTGCTGTCGAAGCAGACATTTCAAAGTGGCAATTGCCCGCCGAATACGAACTTGCGGACCCAAATTTTCATCTCGAAAAACCGCTAGATTTATTGTTAGGCGCCTCCATTGTCGCCGAAATCAACGAAGGTGGTATCCACCGCATCGAGAATAACGGGCCTACACTCACACAAACCAAGTTAGGATGGGTTTCTAGCGGCGCCTACTCTCGTGACAAGTCAGACCGCAGCAACGACTGCGTCATCACTAACTTTATTGTTTCTAACCAAATGCCATCAGACCAACTCGAACGCTTCTGGAAGTCAGAAAACCTACCTGACAAGGTGCCTCTCACAGCCGAGGAAAAATTATGCGAAGACAGTTTCGTAGCCACTACTACTCGCACACCTCAGGGGCGATATCAAGTTCGTTTACCCTTCAAGGGCCCGCCAGAATCGCCGGGCAACTCTAGGGCGCAGGTCCTTCGCAGATTTCAGAATTTAGATCAACCTCTCAGCCGAAATTCTCTACTTGCAGAAATGTACTCAGATTTTACGCGCGAGAATCTCGAGTTAGCTCACATGCGCCCCGCCCCTCCCGTGGAAGAAGGAAAGCCTTACTTTTATTCCACATCACTCAATTCTGCGGACCGAAACCGAAAGCGCCTCCACAAAGTTGAGAACGGTGTTCGATGGCGCGGCGATCACCTCCACAAAGATAGCATTAAACGACATTCTCGCAGTCGAGCCCACTGTGCAGTCAGGCCCTACTAGATTAATGGCATCTACAAAAGAACCATTCACAACTTAGTTCCGCTGCCCAGTACATCAGAGTGATTTAACAATTTATCGCTCAATTGAACAACTAGTCATTATTTATATCAACATGTACACAATATTTAATTTCGTGATTTTCCCTTCCTTAGAAAAATCACGCGCGGGCACCTTTGTTCAATCTCGCGATCAAATTTTCGATCTTGCCACCAAGGCGCAGCCCCTAAGCTCTTCCCGCGCGGCCACCCACTATCAAGAGCGTACTTTCACCAACCTCTCGCAAGTCGCTCTCTGTGCATTCCAGCACGCGGCGGCAATAAAATCATTTACATTGTCTTCCGCGCAAACCGCCGTTCTCACAAGCCCACCCCCGACGAGAACGCTGACCGCCGCCACAGCTGGGGACTAAGCCCTCATTAGGCTGGGGCTGGGCCACCCCGGCGCGCGGCGCCCCTTCACTCACCCCATCGCTCGCTACCTGACAAGCAATGTATACAAATATTTCTGAGAATCGCTTCGGGCCTCCCTCGCCCGTCAATGCACTGCCAGCGTGCCGCCCCGCTCCTTGTCCATCTGCTAGCCAGATGCCTCAATTTCCGTTAAAACTCTCGAATGCAAACAGGCTGCCGTCGCGGGCACTTCACGTGCCACCGCCTTCGCTTCCGATCGCCGTCAGTGTCACGTGACACTCCTCTCCCCGGGCCCGAAGGCGCATCACGACGATTCTCAGAATCATGACAGAATCATAGACAGAATCATATACCAAACAGTACCGAGAACTACAATGCTCCGAACTGGTCAAACTAACTGACCGACAAGACTCAACAGAGTCGGCTCTTCCTGCTTCGCCTATCAAGGCGATTAGTACGGCCACATCAAGCCTGCCTCAAATTCGTGCCATTCGCGGGCCGCAGCCGCCACCTGGCCGAATTCACGGCAATCTCCACCACCAGCTCCGGTCGGCTGAGTCCGCGCCCACGCCAGTTCGCACCACCGAATTGCCTGGAGCCAACCACAGCCCGGACAGCGACACACTCAGCCGAGTGATTTGGGTTGGTGCCTTCCTTTCAAAGCTGTAAGTAAGCTAAACCCGCGCACTACAAGAAAGAAGAGCAGCAGTAAACTTTGCAAACTTTGTAAACTTTCTATGGTCCTCCGGTAAACAAAATCAACTGTATTATACTTTGCAATTAAATTCATATTCATTCACGTTGCATACTGTTTATCATTCCCCTAAAGACAAACAATTCCCTGAAACCCGTTCTGATCCCCGTATGTAGCCGCACTCGCAGCACGGCACCTCACACGGGCTGCATCTGCTACACAGACTGCATATTTTGCGGCGTCCTTCACTCTAAAAAATTGAATGACTGCTAAACGTGTGTCTGTTAGTCCGCCCGTCCATCCGACTATGAACAACGCTAGCGGCTAAAACGTTCTGCCGATTTTCTTCAAAATTGATATTTCCCAATTTATCCACTTGATGTCACGGCCCCTGGAATTTGAAACCCACATTTTCATTTTGGGAGTACTTGACATAAAGCCCCTGGGGGTTTTTGAATGTTTTAAAAAATATGACTTTTAAAAGAATGGTGTACATGGGCGTTAATGAGTATGGTGTAAGGTATCATGTTTGTTGAAAACCCTGATTTTTCGAAAATTGTAAAAGTTCTACATTTTTTCTTTGTCTTCATGCAACTAAAATAATAAAGATAGATTTTTTGTCTTAATGAAATCTCTTCCTTGAAAAAGGACATGTAAAGTTTTTTGCATACTTTTACGTGGAAATACGAGCGAGAAAGTATGTGCTGTTTAGCACCACTAGTTTAAATAAATTATATTGCAATGTTTGGTATCATTGAGTAGCTTCTTGCAAATCATTGAACTCGTGTTTTTTTTATTTTTTCGACTTCAAGTGTAATTGTGAAAAAAACGCATTTTAACGTCTTATTGGTTATTTGGGTTTTTGTCTATTACAGCGCCATCACGAAAAGAAAAAAAACCTTAGACGTATTTTTTCGGAGAATTCAAATCTGCATAAAAATGTCAGTTGCCATTAAACATTTTTATTTTCTCTCACCGGGGAGTAGGACGGAGTTTGGTATCATTAGATGGCCCTCGTCATG
The DNA here is from genome assembly GCA_964035755.1 of Teleogryllus oceanicus. Taxonomy (NCBI): domain Eukaryota; kingdom Metazoa; phylum Arthropoda; class Insecta; order Orthoptera; family Gryllidae; genus Teleogryllus; species Teleogryllus oceanicus. Next base: position 41,866,209 of record CAXIVR010000001.1, on the reverse strand, counting down.
AGAAACAACTTTTATTAGCCACATTTCTGATCCGATGGGCACATTTTAAGTAATTCCCAAAACCAGATTTAAATGGTACATTCTTTATATAGGAAGGCATTGATGAAAGAGCGATAATATTAAAATTGATGAACACAATGAAATATGGATAGAGAGACCTACCCAATTTGGCTTGCATTGCGGTATCGGCAACAGCGTTTGTCGCTTTGGGATCTAATTTTTCATAGCTCTGAAGCAATTTCTGCCGAAATTTTTCATTGCGCCTCTACACAGTTGTGGAGGTTTGCTGAGAGTCTGGGAGACCAATCTTCTCTTCAGAATGTAAAATTTCGACTGTCACTGTGCTAAGAAATATTTTACCTTTTATAGTTTGCAGAAACAGTACATAGTACTACTAGGTCGTGTTCTGTACAAGCTGGGATTTTAACAGGTGTTGCTGTAAATTCCAAACTAATGTACGAGTAAAAATGGTTTTCTTCTTTTCGCAGATATTTATTCAATATTATGATTATTGTTATTATCATGGCTGTGTTCTACAATAACCCTTAAAAGGTCCGAGTAGGTGCGACCCAAGCGACCATAGCTTTGAAATTCTACCTTCTTTCTTCTCTCAATATCAGAGCACTTTAGAAATCATTTCTTTGACGTCTACTCTTCCTTGCGGCTGCGATATTTTGTTAACGTCACAATTGTTTCATTACATATTTCTCACCATTCCGCGTTCGACTGTCGAATCGGACGGATCGCTCGTACCGGTGTGAACAGTGATACCCGTGCGAATTAGGAAAAACTGTGCACCAGCGTCAATCTTGTGGTCTGCGGAAACAGCACCGGGCGTTAGATATAAGTATTTTATGCAAATATCAAATTATGACGGTAACTAGTGGTTGTCAATTTTTTGAGAAAATAATTCTGTTCAGGAAGTCATTCTTACAAATTTCAGAAGCTGAAATTTTTATGGTTGGTAGGACAAAATGTCAAACATGTTTTATTGAAAAAAGGGTGAGAGCGAATGCAAGGTCCGCAAATGGGCAAAAATTAGTTTGTCTTGTCCACAAACGTGTACCACACCGAGGTGGTTCAACCCGTTTCGGGAATTTTTACATTATTATTTTGCTTAAACATTTCTACACTGTTTATAAATATTTCATCAGATAAAGACTAACAGAAATTAATACATGCTTTTCTATTCCTTATTCGTCTAAAAGAAACTTATTAATATACAATGATTTTTTATCAGTAATGTTAAACGTTTAAAATTAATTAAAAACATATTTGGGACACTTCTGTATCGAAAACTTCTCTCAATGATAATTTTCCTTAAAATGGTTAATATAAAGATTAATGACAATTATATATTACGAAAATGCAGAAACCGTGACTATATACAGTCGGTTATAGTGAGTTCGGATATAGCCAACCCTCGGTTATAGTTAACTTACGTCTCTGGTCCCATTTCACAAACATTATAAATAAGCATAAGAAGATTCAGCTATAGTGAACCTGCACAGGCTAAAATGAAAGTTGGAAATACAATGTCCTGGAAATTAATTCCCACTTGGAAAATAATATATCGCATTTTTCGCCACATGTTCCAGCACTCGGCAACTTCAAAACAATAACGTCGGCCAAAACCGGGAGCGGTAGCTCAGTGAATCAGCTGATGTTACTGCCGCGCCTCTGACCGGGAGGTCCTAGGTTCGAGTCCTGACGGTGGGAAAATTTTCGACATTAGCTTTCCAGCTAGATCAAATTCAGTCACTGTCTGGAGGGGAATCCTAGCGGCCGGCTGCTCTGATCGGTAGTTTTCCGTGGATTCTCCGATCACCATCAGGCGAATGCCGAAGCCGTAACTACCCTAAGAAACGGGCCACGGACCGCGCCCGAACTTCCCTTCCTTTTCCTTGTCCTATCCTCTTTCCCAGCTGATGGGAGAGTCCTGGTTAGGGGGAAACGCCACTAACCGACGGAAGATCGGCGCCGGATCTCGTCATCCAGTCGGGGAAGATGACAGACGATCATATCCCTAGAAAACAACATGCACTACACTTACGGGATTAATGACCAAAGCTGTTGACGTGCAAGGAAACACGAAAAAATCAATCAATCAATCGTCGGTCGTAATCGAAGAAGTCTCCTTTGAGGTGAAGGACCCAGACTTTGCTGATTACCTTTACCACTCAAGCGAAGTCGACTGAAATAGATCATGAACATAACCCGATCATGCTGACGGCGAGCGCTTCAGTCTCACGCATTAAATGGCGTAGAAATTATATAGAAATAGTAAAGTTAGTTTGATTGATTGATTGTTAGTAATTCCAGGCGCGTCAAGTACAATGGCTCTTAGTTCCGTATGTGTAGTGGGTGCTTTTGCTCGGGAGGTGGCGTTGGTCTTCCCCCGCAGGATGGCGAGATCCGACGCCGACCTAGCGGCGACTAACGAAGTTTTCCTCAACCAGGTATCTCCCACGAGCTGGGCATCGCCCCAGACAGGACAAGCTCTAAGCTCACGACCGATTTCCCGACATGTGTGGTGGGATAGTGCATGTTAGTGTAAATGTGTGTAAGGGGTAAGAATAGAATAAGTAAGAGAAAGGAAAAATTGCACATGGTCTGTGACCCGTTCGTTAGATTACTGCTTCTGTATACGCCTGGTGTTGGTCGCAGAAACCTCGGAAAACTACCGATCAGAGCAGCCGGCCGTTAGAGTTCAACTCCAGACAGCGACTGAACTCGACCTAGCTGACAAGCTAATGTCGAAACTCCTACCGGGAGCGGTAGCTTAGTGCATCAACTGATGTCACTGCAGCGCCTCTGACCGGGGGGTCCTAGGTTCGAGTTCTGACGGCGGCAGGATTTTCGACACTAGCTTTTCAGCAGTAGAGTTCGGTCTCTGTCTGGAGGAGAATTCTAGCGGCCGGCTTTTCCGTGGTTTCTCCGATCAACACCAGGCGAATGCCGGAGCAGGACTCTACCAAACGGGCCACGTACCGCGCGCGATCTGTCCTTTCTCCATCTTGTCCTATTTTCTCCCCTTACACACACACTTACACTAACATGCACTACACTATCACATATTCCGGAAGACCGGTCGGGAGCTTAGAGCTTGTCCCGCGTGAGGCGGTACCCCGCTGTTGGGAGAGTCCTGGTTAGGGGGAAACCCCACTAGCCGGCGGTAGGTCAGCGCCGGATCTCGCCATCCATCCAGCGGAGCAAGATCATCGCCATCTCCCGAGAAAAAGTATGTACTACACTAACGGGACTAATGACCAAAGCAGTTGACGTGCACGGAAACACGAAAAAATGAATCAATCGAAAATCCTAACACCGTCGGTACTCAAACCTAGGACCTTCCTGTTAGAGGGACTGCAGTGACATCAGTTGATGCCCTGAACCATCTCTCCCGGTAAAAGTGAGTTAGAAATTTTTATCAGTTACAAGTTACAAGTCCTATCGACACGTGTCAGCCACAACTTTCATTACTTCAAATACACCAAACTTTAGGCAACTCTCTGGTACGAACTTTTAAGCTGTATTAAAGAGGGGAAGTGCAATTCTGACTGACTAACGTTCACAACGTAAATAAGCTTGCTTGTGATGTCTCGCAAATGTTGGCGCAAAGTTTGAGAATTTTATACTCTTAACACACTCTTTCGATATGCCCATTTTTTTCAAGATTGCTGTAAAACGAGTTTAGATAATATAGTGTATATATCGCTATCACAAATCTATATCGCTATCAAAAATATATAACATAGTTTTTTTGTTGTAATTTTTGTCACATTAGTCCTCGTGATGGTAGAGGGGTGGTGCGTAGACAATAATGTAATTGTGTATTGTATTTATTGTGCAAAATTTATTTGATTCCGCAATAAACAATGGCTCATACAGGATATTAATATTATACATTGGTTAGGTTTAATAGTGTCCTATTTCGAGACATTTTATACGGAGAAACTACCACGGGGGCAAAAGACAAAAAGAGATCGCCCAACGTCTAAAACAATTATAATATGATATAATACTTATATGCTTTTTTTATATTGTTGATAACGTATTGGACATGGATAACACACAGTTTAAAATGGTGGATGGAATCCTACAGATTTTAATTGAAAACTCATCTGTATTTCTTTCTGTTTTTTTGTGTGTATCACATTCAAACGAGACATGATGAAACATTTTAAAGTGCACTATTTACTAAAAGCTGTTTCTTGATTGATTAATGGAATCGTGTTTTTTGGAAAAGCACAACCCTTTTTTTTATTTAAGAAAATCATTGAATGTTTTATCAAAAGTACACGTTTCTAGGGTTTGTAAGGACACAATACTTTCTCAAAAATAAAATGTCTAATAAACTATAATTTCCTTAATAGAATTTCACTTTTCTTCCTTGTGCTTGTAGTTTTTGATATATCAGAGAATATACGTTTTACGCTTGGCTGGCTTCTGTTAACATTGTCCATCGTTCTTTCATGAACTTTTAACTTTTGCGGAAATCGATGCGTCATAAGTGGAATCTATTAATGGTGTTCCTTCAGCAATGCTTATGCATTTGGTATGAGCATTAATAGGTTTGACCATGTTTGATGTTCCGTCTTTTCATCACTAACGTTCCATTCATCAGACCCACACTACAATATGTAGGATTTTAAACATTAATAAATTTATTTCATAATTAAATTATTATTATTAATTTTTATTATTTCATAATTAAATTTATTTCATAAATTTATTTCAAATTTATTTCATATAAGTACCATTTGTTGGTTGAAAACATCTTATCAGCTCGTTTATTTTGTCCAAGCTACTAAAACCGATATGAGTTAAAATCATATATTTATAAAAGTATTTTGTAACACAGCCAAAACTTATTCTTTACTTTAAAAAAGCCACCTATGAAAGCAATGATTGAATTCGTGATGGAGACAGAAATTTGCATTTAATTCAATTTTCATTTTCGAAAATCATTTCTTTAAAGTCTATAATTACACGAACACATCGAAACCCTTCTACATTTGAGCATGTTTATGCTCACACATAACAATGTTTTCCACTTTGCGAAAAACACCTCTTACAAAATCCAAATATTATAAAAACATACATTATATTGCTGATTATCATGATGTTAACGAAATTGTTTTGTCCGTCAAGAAGTATACCCTGTCTACTGTACGACGTTAACCTATCACGTCTCGTAATGGCTGCGTCAATGATTCTTGAATGGCGGGTGAACGTGACATCATAAAAAAGACGTTCAATTTTACTGTAAACGATTGGTTTTTTGATGGAAATATTTGAGCGTCGAGTTTTCAAGCCACAATCTTGATGCATTGCGTTTTGAAATATTCATATATAAACTTTCAAGTGGCAATCGATCGATAAATAATATTCAATAAACTCGATTGGTCATGTGTTTGTATATTAATAAATGAAAAAAACTGTGCCTTTAACTTCCACTTCCAATTCAGGCTTTGACAAGCAACTTAAAAATAATGTCTATTGTCGCATGTAATTCATCGTTATTCAAATGTGAAAAATCAAAATAAAATCATTACAAGTTTAGTCTTTCTAATTTTAATGCGTCATTTTCAGAGCCGAGGTTACATCTCAAATGGAAAAAACTTTACAAAACGTTGGAGTTTTTTTACAAACTACAAACTTTACAAACTATACAAAACGTTGGAGTTTTTTTATAGTTTCTCAATTCTCTATTCCCGTTCTCTGTAAATATACTTGTAAACGAAATATAATAATTTTATACCTAATATTTCTTCTGAATTATAAGTTCAAACTAATTTCATTTTAGTTTCTATTTTTTCATTTTCTATTAGAACGTCCGCTGCTCCGCTACCCTTCAAGAAATGCACCCTCGGGCACTTTTTATGTTTATCTTTCCCCGCCAAGTCTTCATGCCATCCCAACCAGTACTTTATGCTCTTATTCTCATCCTCTTAATGCCGTAGCATCGTTTGCGCTTACCGACTCACAATCCCGTAGTCCAACCTTCCCGTCATGTAGTCCCGTGTAGTGGCCTGTCGTGTCGTGGTCCCGGCTTGTACTAGCCCCGTAACCGGCTCAGGGCAGCAGCTCTTGCCACGGCAGCGTCTGATAGGCAGGCCCTATTGTTTTTTGTTTTTTTTTAATTCGTTGTTGATGCAACGGGTCACCTAACCGTTGTTGGGCGTTGAACGCTTTCTTCTGGAGTAAAGTTTCTGAGTAATTACCATACTGAATAATTACTGTTTTTCAAGTGTCGTCACGTCGCAGTCAACCAGTGCCTTTTGTCCCTTCGGCGAGGGACTAGACTCCGTTAGGGGTCTGGGTTCCTAGCCGGTCACCCAACCAGGAACCCGCGAGTTTCGAATTCGCTTAACTTTCATGACTTCACGGAGCGTAGTAAATGAATTCGGCTAGCGCCGCCGGCTTGGTGTTGCAGATTGGTTTTGAAGTTCCAGCGGTTGCGGATTTTTGACACTGCCTATTAGCTAGGTCGGATTCAGCTGCTCTCTGAAGGAGAAATCTAGTGCCAGGCTGCTCTGATCGGTATTTTTCCGTGATATGTTAGATCAATGCCAATCGACTTCGGAAGAAGCCCCATTACAAATGAGCTATGGATTTCCCTTTACCTTCATTCTAGCCTTCTTCTCTTCCCTTACACTCACAAATATGTACATGTATCAAATGCTGCATGATATTTTGTGGATGAAGAAAGATGAAACAGATAAATTAAAAAAATATTAATTTTTTAAAAATTTTAAAAAAAATTTACTGCAAAATAATTTAAATGCCTTCTTACTCTAAATGAAATAGAACATTCCAGATATTTACCCCGAGTCTTGGATGCGCGGAACTTCCCGATGTGTCTCGTTCATGTCAACGGTCGTGCAGGCGCGCGCGAGGTCGTTGCCTCCCATCCAAGTTCCATTAGCACTTTTTGTAAGCTTCCAGGAACGCCTGTGTGGCTTCTGTTTGACGTCGGATTCGGGAAGGTCGAAGATCTATCACGTCAGTGGTGTGCGTGTCGCAATTTGTCTACGAGGCGAGACATCTTCGCATAGTGCAGGCGACGCAATAAGTAAATTGTAGTTCGTTAAAATGAATTTCAGAAAGGAATGGGGGTACTTTCAGACATTGTTTACATCCATGAGTGATCAGAGGTAATGAGAATCATCTAGCTTTCGTAATTGATTTTAACACCAGTAAACTAAACTCTTTCATATAGTAATTTAAAATGTCCGTAAAATAATGAAATCCCTCATTCAGAATTTCTTCCATAAATATGGTACAAACAATGCAGAATCAAAACAAATTCGATGGCATAATGAAAAACGTTCGTGTTTATTGTGTGAACAACGTATGGACGAAAGAGATGGTATTTACAATGACTTTCGGGTTGTCACAAACCCCCACAAACACCCCGTTATTCACCCTTTTTTGCTTCTTTTTAGAAGTTAAAGAGAAAATATTATTTAATGATGTTTTCAACGGATTTTTGGCTGAAATGGTACGCACCATATCCTTCAACAATTTTCTTTTGATAAAACATTACTTATTGAACTCAAGCATTTCACGCACATTAGTGTGAATATAGCTAATTTCACGTTAAAGCTAAAAAAAATTAATATTTTTTGAAATTGCCACATATTCGTGAATTTTTATCCAAATCAGAAATTATTATATACAAAATTGAAGCTTCATGACAGAATACAGAAGCCGGATGTGTTCTAAACGTGTCCTTGAAAGTATCGAACCAGTTACACTTGAACAATTGTCAGAGAGGATCTAATGGAAATAACAGATAAGCATACCCAACTGTTAGCTCTTTACTCCAGAAGACAACTGCCACCTGTTTACTCCGAAGATTCAAGACAACTGCCATTCAAAAAATGGAAAATATAAAGTTCCAGTACCAAACATTATTCTACAAGAAACTTCAGATTGACACTCAATATAAACATGGTAAAGGAGACAATATAAACACTGTTTCAACAGAACAATTTTTTGTCCAGTATCTGGAAACCGCCTGCTCATCATGACCAAAATAGCTTAGTGCTGCCTACAGAGAGAGAAAAGAATGGAAAAGATTGGAACAATGTTACCCGAACTTATTAATGAAGAAGATGTAAGACTGGAAATAAAGAAAACGTCTAATTGGAAAGCCCTGGACACATTCTGTATTCACATTTTGTATTTCTGGTTTAAACACTTCATCTGTAGAAACACGAACCTTGCAGATTAATAGTTATAATGACATCATTATATCCCCTGAGAAAACATTTTATCCAAGTGGTAAAACCATTTTAATATCAAAACCTCAGCATACACTAAACCCGGTTAAAGGTTTTCCAATAACATGCCTTCCCACATTGTACAAATGCCTAACAGCCATTATCACAAACAGGATCTACACACATCTATAAGAGAGCAATATAATGACTGAAGAAAAGAAGTAATGGTATAGGTTGTTAAAAGCAAGCAAAGGTCAGGTGTAATACATATGGTTATAGAATTACAAGCAGTGACAAAAAAGAAATATCTATATAAGAAAAAAAAAAATATATATATATATATATATATATATATATATATATATATATATATATATATATATATCAAATAGAAAAAGAATCTGAAACAAAGCAATTTGCAAAGATTCAGAAGCATACATAAAACCCAAGTTTACTGCAGAAATAAAATATGAGCCATTAACACATATGCAATGCCACTTCTCAAATATTCATTTGGAATAATTAGATGATCATTAACAGATCAGGAAGACATTTCAAGACTGATCGTAACACAACTCACTGACCACCGAAATAGACACACGAAAGCTGCAATAGAAGGAGTTACTTTCCCCGTATCGATGGGAGAAATGGGTTTAATTGACATTACACGTCTCCACAGCAAACAAATTAATAACCTGAGACAATTCTTTCACAGCAAACAGGCATCCCTCGATATGCTTCAAGTCATATGCACAGCCGATGTGAATGTAACACACTTGTGAATGTAACACATCTCGCAAATAAAAATTTCGCCCTGTAATGTAAATCAATTTATTATCAGCAGACAGACTGGAAATCAAACGCATTACATAGACCGTATGCCAACCAGCTGGAGAACGAGGACGTTGATCAGGAGTCAAGATACTTATGGACATGGTTATACCAACAAGGAACTATCGAAAGTATATCCATAAAAAATCAAACATAGATGACAAATGTAGAAAATATAAAAGCTCATTAGAAACCATAGGACATATAATTGGATCGGGTCAACCTCTAGCAAACGTAATCGGTAATTTTGGATACATACCATTTTGTAAGAAAATTCCCAGGAGAAGAGCTTGATTAATCTAACAGAATCCGGCTCAACACACGTTCTCGCTTGCAGGAGACGTACAAATGAGCGTGTGACAACGGACAGGTGAATGTTTTTCCTGTGAGGGAGAAGTAAAAAGTCATAATAACAACATCAATAATAATAATAATAATAATAATAATAATAATAATAATAATAATAATAATAATAATAATAATAATAATATTCACAGGCTTTGGGCCACGTAAGGCAGGAGGATAAGACCTCACCCAAATTGAAGCTTCTTGGCACAATGCATTAGTGGGAATGGGAAATTATGTAGTAAATCCTCAAGACGACACTGATGAGGCTGGTTATAAAATTTGACCGAAGAATGGGAAACAAAGGCCTGGAAAGAGTAGCCAGAAGCATTGCGAAGAAAACTATGCGAAATATGCAGAATAATACAGACGGAACTGAAATGGAGACATAAAAATATAAAACATTGCGGAGAGGTAAATCACTTCATGAACAATATTTAAAAAGATTGGACAAGCATCAGATCAATAAAAATCAATCATTTATGTAGCTGAAAAGCGGAAGATCGATGCCAGAATCGAAATAAGTTTGAATAGCTGTCGAAGATCAGACATCGAGAACAGATATTTTATTTATTTATTTATTTTACGTCAAAAAAAACCAGTTAAAAACTGCGTATGACGTGCTATGGGGAAAAGTGAATTGTGTGCACATTTTCAAAATTCTGTGATCCCTACACTTAGTCATATACTACTTAAATTTTGATAAAAAGCAATAAATTTTGAATTTTGAAAGGGAGAAAAAAACAAAAAAACTCCCATGTAATAAAATATTAAGGAAAAAACAATAAATTTTGAATTTTGAAAGGGAGAAAAAAAAAAAACTCCCATGTAATAAAATCTATTTTCAAAAAAAGCAATAAATTTTGGCTCTTATTACTTCCTGCCGCGACAACATGGAAACGATAATTTGAATAATTGTTTTTCCCACTGAATTCTAGAAGATGTGCACAGAAAATGAAGTTACATTTATGTCCAGAAGCAAAACAAGGGGCCATCTCAGCATTTGCTCAATGGATCAGGGAAACTGGACTAAAAACCTGATCGAGATGGGGGTCATTGACCCGGAAGCTGTAGTACAGTAGTTGTTACAGGTTGTTTATACTCATTTATACAGTCCAAATGGTAAATAATGCAATATGTATCATTGTTAAAATTAATGTTACTTTTCTTGTTATGCTCAGTATAGTCTCTAATTGTATAGAAACAGTTATGCAGCAGAAACGATTTCACTTGGGATTTAAACTTTTCTATTGAATTTAATCGTTTAATGTCATCTGGCAAAGTGTTGTAAAATAATGTACATGTATTGTATGTGAATTTTTTGTAATGAGCTGTTGATACTGTCCCCTGATGAATATGATTTCTACGTCGAGTGTTATAGTAATAGACTTCTGCATTTTCTGAAAAAATATTCCCGCCCTTGAGCAAGTCATTTTTTACAAAAACCACTGATTCGTAAATAAAAAGACACGCCAATGGTAGAATTCCTAGATTAATAAAGAGAGGCTTACATGAATCACGTGGGTGGGATTTGGTTATTATTCGTACAATTCGTTTTTGTAATCTAAGTCTGGGAGCTATAAGATGTATTTCCCCAGAATATTATGCCATATCTCAGGCGGGAATGAACATTCGCGAAGTATACACAACGAGCAGTATGAAGGCTGACTGAATTTGCAAGAATTCTGAACGCGTAGCATAAAGAACTTAATTTTGTGTTCAATTCATGTAAATGGACGTTCCATTTAAGGTTTGACTGAATTGAGAGACCTAAAAATTTTGTTGCCTTAACATCAGTCAATGGTACACTGTTCATTTTCAATGGAGCACAGAATTGTTTATTTGAAATGGAAAACTGCATTAAAACCGTTTTCTTTTCGTTTATATTAATTTTTATTTGGAACCAATTTAAACATTTTTTTTTTAAAGGTTAAAAATTCCTTTCATTGTTTACGTAAAAGAACAGAATAGGGCCTAAAATCGATCCTTGAGGAACTCCACATGCAACGGGCAAAGAGTCGGAAAGGTGCGTACGTAATGTTCCATCATTCCAGTAAGGTATTTCAACTCTCTGAGATCGTTGTTTAAGGTACGAACATAACCAATCTAGAGCAATACCACGAATTCCATATGAAGGTAATTTGGAAAGTAAAATGTCATAATCAATGACGTCAAAAGCTTTTGAAAGATCTAAAAATAATCCAATAGGTGCCTCGTTTTGATCCAATGATGAGGCGACATCTTTAAGAAAGGAAAATATAGCTGTTTCCGTTGATTTTGATTTTCTAAATCGATGTTGGCAATCTGAAAGCGCGTCGTGTTTAGTGAGAAAGGTTTCCATTCGTACGTAAGGAAGTCTCTCTAATATTTTTGAAAAAACTTATAAAAGAGAAATGGGCCGATAATTTTGAATTACATTTTTGTTGCCTTTTTTGAAAAGCGGCTTAATTTTAGCTGTTTTGAAAATATCTGGAAACGTTCCAGTGCATAAAGATGCATTAAATATGTGAGTTAACGGATGTATAATGGCATACGCACAAGTCTTTAACAAAGAATCCGGGAATTCATCTAAACCGGACGAATATTTATTTTTTTTATTATTTAGATACTATGATAATGTCGTTTCGTTGACTTTCGTAGAATTCTTTAATTGCTGGAAATAGCGAAAGTTGGAAATAATGCGAGAAGGTTTGTGGTGTTGTAACAGCACTCGTTTTGTATGGTGTTTATATTGTCTAACGGCATATGTGTGAAGAGCCGACAAATAAAATTAAAACAATAAATTTTTGGCCTAAAGATTTCATATAATTCTTTAATATTTTTACTGTCATTAGTGTTCTTAATGAGCATCATACTGCTTGAGTATAGTGCCATTCATACGAGCTTACTTCATGGAACGTGTAGGAAGCAAGTGGATCCCTCAACGTAGTTCATGTGTACACGGAAATCGCTGCCCCAGTTCGTGCAGGTTGGCGCGGTCAACGCATGGGCCACTGACGGGAGACCGGATTTACAATTCAGGGTGGACCACGAGAAAGGACTTGCGAAGGGGCAGGGTTGAGCCTCGCAAACACAGGCCACTCACGCAAATTGTTTTCTGCAAGTTTCCTCGCGGTCGGCACACACACCTCCCTTTCCTACGCGCCCCGCCACCCCCGTCACCCCCCCCCCACATCTCCGCGTTTCGTTCTTTCTCTTGCCTCACTTCAGAGCATCTTCTCCCCGCTCCAAGTGCTTCTGACCAATCCCCCGCCAAGCCCCTTTCTTCCTAATCCCATCACCATCCCACCTTGTCCCACTCCGCCCTCCACCGCCCTTCACCCCTCATTTTTTGCACTCCTTCAGGTGATACACTCCCAACGCCCCCCGCCCTTCATTCGCAACCATCTCTTCCTCCCAAACGCATATCTCCCCCCCCCTGTGATTCCGTTCTCCTCACCTCCATATCTCCCCGCGCCCAGGTGTCCCCTCCTCCGCATATCCCTGACCATATACACCTCCACCTCTACGTCTTCCCTCTCCCTATCTCTTGCTTGGACCGGGAGCGGTAGCTCAGTGCATCAACTGGTGTCAATGCAGCGCCTCTGACCGGGAGCTCCTAGGTTCGAGTCCGGATGGCGGCAGGATTTTCGACACAAGCTTTTCAGCTAGGTCGAATTCAGTCGCTGTCTGGAGGAGAATTCTAGCGGCCGGCTGCTCTGATCGGTAGTTTTCTGTGGTTTCTCCGATAAACACCAGGCGAATGCCCGAGCAGTTCCTTACCAAACGGGCTATGGACCGCGCGCGTTCTGTCCTTCCTTATCTTTGTCCTATCCTCTCCCCTTACACACACACACACACACTAACACGAACATGCACTACACTACCACATCCTCTGGGAGACCGATCGGGAGCTTAGAGCTTGTCCCGGCTGGGGCTATGCCCCGCTGGTGGGAGAGTCCTGGTTAGTGGGAAACCCCACTAGGCACGGTAGGTCGGCGCCGCATCTCGCCTTTCAGCGGGGGAAGATCACCGCCATCTCGCGGGGAAAACATGCACTACACTAACGGGACCAATGACCGAAGCAATTGACGCGTCCGGAAATACGACAAAATCAATCAATCTCTTTCTTGGGAATCACCCCGCTACCTACCTCCCCGTCCGGTCCTTCCCGTCTCGCTTTTGCGTCCCGTCGTTTCCCACTCCGCGTCAGCACTCCGCTGGCCCGGCTCATTCGTCCCCAACCGCCCCCCCCCCCCCCCCCCTTCGTTCCTGTCGTTGCCGTCTTCATCGCAACACACCGGTTTGCGCCCGCGCCCCCGACCTCGCCTTCGTCTTCATCCTAACCACACACACGCTCCTGCCGGGCGTAAATCCTTATCGGGGCCATCTTCTTGTCCTCGACTGCATTTCGACTAAGGGCACGTTTTCTTGCTCTAATACCCTCGTGACCTTATTCGTTTTTGACTCCAACTTTTCGTGCTTTTCTTCGAAGTATGTTCTGTCAAATACGTATTTTAGTGTACTGTTTCCCCAAGTATTTTCACACATTTGTTTCCTCCCCATGGTTAACACGAATAAATGCATTTCGCTACTTCTCTTGGTTCCAATTGGCTTCCATTTCCATGATAATTACTACTCGCTTAAAACTGGACTCGTTCTTGCAGTGACTGAAATTCTACATATTCCCTCTATTAAACTTGACCGCACGCCTGTTTAATATGGTTTCTATATAATATGGTTCAAGTGTTATTTTGCCTATTCAATTCGTTCTAAATTAGTAAGTAATTTTGGCTCTGCTCCGCGAATCGCAGTCGTCTACCTATTGCTCGGTGAGGCATCCCACTTGACGTCAATGCGTTTTCGCGCTTTCGTGTTCAATCGATTTCCGCAATTATCTAGTTTTTTAATATTAGTATAACACCGAGGAGAATAAGGATTTATTGATTCATTGCTCTCACACGAACTATTAAGGACATAGTCCTGTTAGTGTAGTGCATGTTTTGTTGCTGTTTTTTGTGGGAAGTGGCAGGGATATATCCCCGATGGATGGCAAGATCGCGCGCAGGCCTACCCATCGAATTGCTGGGTTTACCCCAAAGAAAGCACCGATCCAACCGGAACAAGTTTTAAGTCTCTAAGTTACAGACTGGTCTCCCGACATGTGCGGTAGTCAGTGCATGTAAGTGTAAGTGTGTATATGTAAAGGGTAACAATAGGACAAAGAAGAGAAAGGAAAGATCGCGCACGGTCCAAGGCGCGTTTGTTAGCATATTGCTCCGGTGTTCAAATGGGTTGATCTGAGAAATCACGGAAAACTATCAATCAGATTAGACGGCCAATAGTAGTCTCCTCCAGACAGTGGCTGTATTTGTCGTAGCTACATATAGCTAGTGTCGAAAATTCGACCACCTTGGAGGATCGAATCCTAGGAACACCCGGTCAGAGGCACGAGGACAACAAGGAGGAGGGCGAACGGAAAGATGAAAAGGAGTAGAATAAATTGGATGTGGATATGAGAAAGAGAATCATAAAATGATAAAAGAGAACACGGAAAAAGAAAAAAAGAGGAGAATAAATGGAATGGGAATATCTGAAGCAGAATAAAAAGGAGATAAGATGAAAGAGAAAGGGAAAAGGAAATGCTTTTGACTTAGGCAAATACTGTGTGCTCTGACGCATCCTATGCCTGTAGGAGAACTGCTTAGCGCGGGTTCCGGATCGTTGACCGTCCTCCATGACTGCACGTAAGAGCGACTTAGTATGTTCAGGAAGAATTACTACTCGCGTACTACGGCAAAAGAGCTTGGTCCGATGTGACGCAAGAAAAAGAATCCAACTTGTGGCGCTAAAACAGAATGTACTTTCTTGCTCGTATTTTCACGCTAAACTTCATGAAAGGTACTAAACTTTTCTAATTAATTAAATAATGTAACTAATTTAAAAATCTCTATCTTTAATATTTTAGTTGTAAGATGACGCTGAAAAATAATTGAACTTTTGCAATTTTCGACACAGTGTGTTTGATGATCATGGGATCTGCACCATTCTCGTATACGCCCTACACACTATTCAATAACAAAATTTCATCAAAACGATGGAGGCATTATTGTGAAAATTTTGAAAACATCCCAGACGATTCATGTAAAGAACCCTGCAAAATTAAAATATCGGCTTCAAATTGAAGGGACCGCGACATCAGCCAGATCAATTGGGGAATATACGTTTTGGAGAAAATTGGCTGAACAGTTTAGCTGCTAGCGTTGTTCACAGACGGACGGGACGGACGGGACGGACGGGACGGACGGGACGGACGGGACGGACGGACGGGACGGACGAGACGGACGGACGGACAGAGACGGACAGGACGGACAGGACAGACAGGACGGACGGACGAGACGGACGACAGGACAGAGGACGGACGGACGAGGAAGGACGGAGACAGGACAGACGAGACAGACAGGGAGACAGACAGGACGGACAGGACAGACAGGACAGACAGAGACAACAGGACAGACGGAGACGGACGAGACAGGAGACGAGAGACAGGACGAGGACGAGACGGACGACGGACGACAGGACAGACAGGACGAGACGAGACAGACAGGACAGACGAGACAGACAGGACGACAGAGACGAGACAGGACAGACGAGACAGACAGGACAGACAGACGACAGGAGACGAACGAGACAGACAGGACAGACAGAGACGACGGACGAGGACGAGACAGGAACAGAGACGACAGGACAGACAGGACGAGACGAAAACAGGACGACAGGACAGACAGGACGAGACAGGACAGACAGGACAGACAGGACAGACAGGACGACAGGACAGACAGAGACGAGACGAGGACAGACAGGACAGACAGAGACAGACGAGACGACAGAGACAGACGGACGACAGGACAGACAGGAGACGAGACGAGGACAGACAGGACAGACAGGACAGCGAGAGACGAGACAGGGCAGAGACAGACGGACGAGGACAGAGACAGACGGACAGACGGACAGAGACGACGGACAGACAGGACAGACAGACGAACGACAGGACAGACGGAGCAGGACAGACAGACGGACGACGAGACGACAGGACAGACAGGACGGACGAGACGACGGAGACGACGGACAGGACAGGACGGACGACGGACGACGGACGACAGGACGACGGACGGACGTTTGCCGTCATTCGATTATTTGTTTCAAGGACCACAAAACATGGATTCTAGCTACACCACGTAACAGAAAAAATCTGTTCTAAATTTAGCAACTGGATTTATCTACTTATTCGTTACCAGGGCTTCGTAATAAGGGTTTTTCTGCCGAAAATTGGTCGTATTATCGCGCAGCATTACATAACGTTCTCTCTACTCCATAGCGAGAACGTTAAAAGATGTATTCTGCACATGCTTATTTATTAGTTAAGACGTCTATTTACAGTGTGGTTTTGACGACTTTTTTTTTATTTATTTATTGTTTTCCTTGATGATTTACATAGCTCAGTTACATTAACTCTACATATGTTTGTTGACTTACTAACTAAACTAAAATTAATCTTACAACTAGCATTGCGGTCGAGGAAATCTAATGGTCACCTCTAATCAGAGTCCATTTCGGAAAATTGTTGTTGGAATATATGGAAAGGGTACTTATTTTTATTCTTGTGGAATGGGTGGGGTTTCTGGCTAGATTGAATCCGGTTAAATTTGGTATCTGCATTAGGTTGGAATAGAATTGGGTGGATAGGTATAGAATGTGCTGGGTTATGGGTTGGAGATTGAATTCTTTATGGAGCTGTGCATTAGATATGAACCATGGTGCATTGGTAATTGTCCTTAAGAACTGATTTTGTATAATTTGGATTTTGTTAAATTGGTTCTTTTGGGGGTTTTAATTGTAATGTTTGTTTTTTCCTATTCTTTTTGTCAATGTGATGTTTCCAGTTTAGTTTAGTATCAATGTTTAGACCTAAGTATTTTATTGGCTTGTTTGATGGGTACCAGATTATCGTTTCATTGTTTAATGTTAATGGGGGAGGAGAGGTATATGGTCTTAGTGTGAATATCTTAGCTGCAGTTTTAGTTGGATTGAGTTTTATTTTTAACTTTGCTGCCCAGCTTTCAATTAGATTTATATATATTTGCATTCTATTTTGATTGCTGTGAGTGAGGTTCCGGATGAGTAAATTGCTGTGTCGTCAGCAAACTGGGCTATTTGTATGGGGTGCAACTTCGGAATATCTGCTACATATATGTTAAAAAGAGTTGGTGAGAGGGGGGATCCTTGGGGTAAGCCTGCGTTTATTGTTTTGGGGTTTGAGTGGTGATTATTTACTGCTACTGAGAATGTTCTGTTTTCTAAGAATTTCTTAATGATTTCCGTTAAGTAGTATGGGTACCGCTTTTTTTGATTTTGCATATTAATGCTTGGTGCCAGATTCTATCAAATGCTTGTGATATGTCTAAGAAGATAGCTATTGTATGATATTTTTTTTGAAATGATGAGTATAAATGTTCCGAGATTCTTAATAATTGGTGTTGCGTTGAAGTACGTTTCGTAAAGCCGAATTGTTCTTTTGGTATGAGATTAGTATAAGCTATTGCTGGTGGGGTAGCTTTTTAGTATCAAATTGTTTATTTTATCGTGACCTGGTGATTTTTTATTTGGTAGTTTTCTAATTATTTGTGTGATTTCTTTTGGGGAAATGTATTGAATTCTATGATGAGGTCCATATACCGATTGTTCTGCTGCTGTAGTGATTGTTTTATGTTCGGGATGGGGTTTAGTTGTGTTAGTTGTGGATGTTGAGGCGAAATACGTGGCTAATTCTTCCGCTTTTTGAATTGAAGTGTATGCTTTTCCTACTGTTTGGTTTAATGGGGATTATTGTTTTTATTTAATTTTTTTTTGGTAAAGATCCATATTGAGTTGTTTTTGGTGTTCAGCGATTCAATTTTGGTGTGGAATTGTTGGGCATTGTGCTTTTTAATTAATCTTTTGACTATGTTGGTAATTGTATTGAGTTCGGACTTAATTTCTGGGGTTCTTAAGTTGGCCCACAGTCTTCTAGTTTTGTTTTTATTTTTATGGCATGTAGTATTTCCTGCGCAATATTGTGTCCTTGTTGCATTTAGGTTGTTTTTAGTTTAATTTGTGAAGTTTGTAGGGTGGAATGTATTAGTGTGTTTAGGTAAGTTACGGCATTTTCAATTTCAATTGGACTATTTAATATTTTAATTTTGGGGATAGCACTGCTTATGATGTTCTGAAACTTGTGCCAGTTAATTTTGAGTGTGTTGGGTTTGGGCGTTGGGGAATGAGGTGGAGGCAGCTGATGGGAGGTTATTAGAACTGGTATGTGGTCCGAGTCAAGTTCAAAAACCGGCGTTGAATAAAATTGAGTGCTAGAGTTAGTAATGCCTATGTCGAGAATATCTGGATTTCTGAGTCGGTCGTAAGGGTAATATGTGGTTCGGTTGTGGATATTATTTTTAAGTTGTTTTGATTTATTATTTTTCAAGTATTTTTCCATCATGGTTGTTTGCTTGGCATCCCAGTTAGTATTCTTGGCATTAAGGTCTCCTAGTCCTAATGTACTTATTTGGGGTTGAAATAAATTTAGTAGATTATCATGAACTATTTTTGTTGTAGGGAGTTTGTAGGTTGATATTATGTTCCAGTCGTGGCTATATATATTTAGTCTAATTGCTATGGTTTCTAAGCCGGGTGTGTGAACGGTATTTATCTGGTGGTGCTCTATAGTGGATTTTACTGCAATTAGGACTCCTCCTCCGTTGTTCTCTGTTCTATCTGCTCTATATATTGTATATTCCGGAATGTAAAGTTTATTTCGTGCTTTGAGATGGGTTTCAGTAATGCATGCTACGTCTATTTTGAAGGAGTGCAGGAAATTTATTAACTCTGTTTTTTTATTTAGGATGCCATTTGCGTTCCAGTTTATGAATGTTAAATTTTTAGGGAGAAGCACTTGCATTATTATTACTTAGAAACGAGGTGACTGAGTTTTGGATTGCTGAAATGACTGTAGGGATCAATGAGTTTATGAAGTTTACGATACATGATGATATTGTATTAATGATTGTATTTATGAGAGAGTTGTCTGCTAGGGAGGCTTGATGATGATTTCTTGAATGGGTGTTTGATTGGTTTGAGGATATATTTTGGTTATGGTTTTTGTTGTTGATTGGAGAGAAGTTTTGGAGTGGTAGGGTTTTCGGTAAGTTTGGGAAGTGAGCGAGTGAATCATTTGTGTGGGGAGGTGTTGAATTCTGTTGGTGGGTATTTTTATTTCTGAAGGTTGAGTTGGAGGTTTTCTTTTCATATATTTCTTTGAAATAAGGACAGTTATTATTTCTTATATCCCCACGGTGGTTTCCCTTGCAGTTAGCACAAATAGGAGTTTGAAGTTTTTGTGGGCAAGTTACAGAGTAATGATTTCCTGAACAGAAGGCACAGTTAATCACATGGTTACAATTGTTTTTTGAGTGTCCGAAATCTAAGCATCTTTGACATTGTAGGGGGCCGTTGGGTCTTCGTCTTCTTTCAGTTGTCACTCGGTGGTTGCATATTTGTTTAATGGTTAATATAGTTTCTAGAGGTTCGTTTCCACTAAATTCAGCTGCTACAACCGGGATGGGATTGTTGTCTTTTTGTAAACGTGTTACTTTTATTATGGATGGGTGACGTTGAGTGAGGTCTTGAAGTATTTCAGGTTCTGAGATTGATTGGTTAATATTTTAAATACTACTGAGAATTTTTTGTTGGTGGGATCTTTATAAGAATGAAAACTTCTTTGGGTGTGTATTAGGTATTTCACAATGTTTCTGAAGTCGGTTATTGATTTGGCAACTATTTTCACTTTATTATTTTTATTTTCGGCAACGAAATTTGAGGTCACTATTTTTTTTTTGTACTTAATTCACTGAATCTGTTTTGCACTGGTAAATTGTACACGTAGTCTGAATGTTGATTTTGGCCAGATGCCGCACTATCGTGACCGGTACCCGCACTCTTTCTTTTTGGGTCTTGATGGATTGAATTGTCACCCACTGACCTTTTTCGCTGTATTCCGTTGCCTGTTGACTGGTGGTCGAGCCCGTCTGGTGCTGTTGCGGTGTGGAAGGCAGCAGCGTGGTCACCGACCTCGCTGCTACTCGGGTCGGGAACTGGCAATGGCGACGCGTCCATGACATCGACGTCTGCCGCGATGTGGTATGATGAAGGAGCTGCTCCGTTGAATATATAATTGCTGTCGCAATTATTGACTGCATTCAGGGCTTGGCTGATAGCCTGCCCTGTTGATGAGGGTATGTCATAGGACATAGACTAAAAACACAACTCGCTGAGAACACTACTAAGTATAACTTTCACTTCGAACTGAAACGGAGCTCCGCACTAGCGATCCGCTCGGGTCGGAGGCTCGTTCACGAATGGTTTTGACGACTAGTCACATCGTAATATTTTTTCCCATTTTTGTACGATTCCATTATTATTGCTCTTTTTAAATTCGTTTACCTCACTTTCGTTCCTGCAGACTTCTAGCTGTTACATATTACGATGTAGAAAATAGTATATGGAAGTATTAAACTCGTGATAATATATAGTTATTAAAATATAGTAATATTGAAGAACATACCACAATTATACAACCGTGAAAGTGTTGCATAGCAGTTAGTTTCAAACTTTCACAGTAATTATCCAAATTTATCTTGGGTCCTCATTCGGTTCTCATTCTCGCCAAACAACCAAAGTAAACCTTGTCTCTACATCTATTCCGAAACATTGCCCGATATCAAATTTAACTCTTGCACCTTTTTCTTCAATGTACTATTAAGTGAAACCCCATCCAAAAATTATTGGATTCCCGATAATCAATAATTTTCACAACCTCTTCTGCGTTTTCAACAACTTTCCGGTTCATTAATGTCTGTACTCTTACGTTATCTTTCACATTTCTACATACATTTCAATTTGCTCCACTTCCACCGCTATGCGCGAACCACGGTGCCACTATCATTTCGCTAATACATCCGCTTCATGCCGTGCCTCGTCTCGATCGCACATCCTCGATCATCGCCATCGCACTGCCTTCAACCCGTAACAGCATCAACGACGCGCAAACGCAGTGAGATCGACCACGGCGCCGCCACCCCCATTTCGCTAATGCCCCTGCATCACCCCACCTTCCCCCCGCTGTGGCTGCGGGATCGCCTCTTTCCCCACTTCGCAGTTCCTCTGGCAATTTTCCCTGCTTCTTCTTTAGTCTTCAGACGCACCCGCCCCCTCCCGTGGCGGGAGGGCGGTCTCATCTTCCACATTAGCTGCCACCGCCGCCGCAACCCCGCAACCCTGCACACCGCTCCCTCATCCTCTTCCGCTTCCCCCTCTCCTTCCCCTCGGTTTCCCCTTCCGCTTCCGCAGCTCTTTTCCAGACCGCATCTCTCGCCCTTTGCTCGTTTTAGTCGATTTCCATTCCGGATGTTCCTCACGTTACGCAGGTAATCAGAAATTCATCTGCGCGAAATGTTTAATGTTCCAGACTTTGTTTCACGTTCGTGTTTAATAGACTTCAATGGTATATTCATCACTTCTGTGAAGATATTCATTGCCAATAATTATGATTAAATTAAATTCTTGCCATAATTATTATAACGAAAATTCTAGATCCTAATAAAATCAATGAATCAAAACTAATTTAATTTTATGATATTGATTAAATTATAAATAAATGCCACAAAAATGTAAACTGAACCATTTATCAAAACATACAAGTATAGCGTACATTTGCCATACAACTTATTTGGATGAAAATATTTCATTTTGCAACGTGTGTTCATTACAATATTTTTATAGGGAATGTTTTGTGAAAAATGTCAATCTGGTGATTTTGTAAAAATACTTCATTTTGTTTTAATACATCTAGTTACGCTTTAATTATCACGTGTAGAACTTCCAACTATGTCTGAATTCACTGAGTTTCTTACATTTTCGACGTGGAAAATTTCTTTTTAATGTAGTCTGCTTTTTTTCCATCACTGCATATTTGAAACGAGATATTTAATTCAAATCCTAATAAAATCCTGATCAAATAGTGTGAGAGAATAACGAAGAACAATCCATTTTTAATTTGGAATGCTTTTCTTTCCAACGTTTTAATTCAGATATCAATTTAAATCATTGGTGATTCAATATTTTTCGTTTAATAATTATGTTATTGTATCGTTCGTATGGAAGATACATTTTGCTCTTGATGCTTTTTTTCTATCCACTCGGGGGTGGTTCCGCCAAAGCGCGTGGGGCCACGACGATCGACTCGGCGTCGATATATATTTTCGATGCACCGAAAATAAAGACGCGATTTATTGCGGGCACAGTGCGCCGCGGCCTCTTGTGCGCGAATAAATTCCGCAAAGGGCGTTTGGCGTTCCTCTGGCCGGGCTACGTTGGCGCTACGCTGGGCGCTACGCTGCGCGCTACGCTGGGCACTACGCTGGGCGCTACGCTGGGCGCTACGCTGGGCGCTACGCTGGGCGCTACGCTGAGCGCTACGCTGGGCGCTTCGCTGGGCACTACGATGGGCGGTACGCTGGGCGCTACGCTGGGCGCTACGCTGGGCGCTACGCTGGGCGCTACGCTGGGCGCTACGCTGGGCGCTACGCTGGGCGCTACGCTGGGCGCTACGCTGGCGCTACGTGGGCGCTACGTTGGGCGCTACGCTGGACGCTACGCTGGCGCTCCGATGGGCGCTAACCTGCCGTTTCGCCAGGACGTTGCGTCGGCCTTGGCGAAAATCCGATCAGCGCCGCTCGGGCCGGTCGCCCGCTTGGCTGCACGGTCCACACCCAACCTGGCAACGCCTTTGCTGCAGCGGTGGGACCTGTATTTCCGCGAATCGACCGGCCCAATGGCTGCGCATCTTCATTTGCCAAATTATCGATAATAGAGGCATAAAAACTCATCGCACCGCGAGATGTTTGTTATCGTTAGCGGCGCGTCGAATGGCGCCGTGTAGGCGGTGGGAAGAGGTGGGGACGGTGAGGATTGGTGGAAAAAGGGGGTTTATGGATGGACGAGGCGTGAACAGTGAGAGTTGCAGGATTGGACATGGAAAAATAGTGTGGCGGAGAGACAAACGGGGAACGGCGGTAAAGAAGAGGACATTGGAAAACGAGTAGGTAGTTAAGACAAAAAGGACCCGAAGTGTGGAATGGTGGAAACGGTTATCTATGTATTATTGAAACGGCGGAACTAAGTCGATACAAACTCTATAAGAGATAGGGAGAATTGGCGGGGCATCAGAAAGAGAGTGTAGTAAGAATAAAGGCGGACGACGAAGTAAGGATACACCAAAGACGCCAAAGTGGAGACTGAGTGGTGCAGTCGGTGGCAAAAAAAAGTAGGGCCAAATGGGGTACAACGAAAAATGGTGAAGGGGGAAAACGAAAATGAACGGGAAATGTTGAGAGAACTTGGAATGAGAAGGGAGAGGAGAAACTTAGAACCTACAAAAGCGACGACGGTGAGACGACGAATTGAAGGGGGAGGGGAGGGCGAGGGTGGGGCCGGGGCCGGGCCGGGGGTGTCGAGTGCGGCGGAATCCGGGGGCGGCTCCTGTGTCAACAGGCAGCGTTATCGATCCCCACGATCCGGGCCCACCACCCCCGCCGCCGAGGTTCCGGCGCGGAGGGCGGCGGCGCAGACGCCGGCGGCGCGAGCGCGGGCGCGAACAGGGCCGTGCGAGGGCATGGGAGGCGCGCGAGTGACGTGGGGGCGGCGCCGGGACGAAGCGGGGACGAAGTGGGGACGAAGCGGGGACGAAGTGGGGACGAAGCGGGGACGAAGCGGGGACGAAGCGGGGACGAAGCGGGGACGAAGCGGGCTTAGACGAGGTCGAGGGGGTCGAGGCAGGGTCGAGACGGGGTTGAGGAGGAAAAGACGTGGGGTCGAGATCGGGACGAGGGGGACGAGGGGACGAAGCGGGCGAGGCGGGGACGAGCGGGGAGGCGGGGACGAGCGGGGCGAGGGGGGACGAGCGGGTCCAGGCGGGGCAAGATGGAGACGAAGAGGGGATGAGGCGGGGAAGATGAGACGCATGGCCATTGGTGGGAGATGGGCATAGGAGCAGCGGAATGGAGCGGGAAGGAAGGGGAGTCGCGGGGGTTAGAGAAGTAGAGTGAAGCGAGGCGGTGGCGGGCCGTGGCGGGGAGCGGTGAATCGAGGGAGCGTGTGCGTGCGTGCCTGCGCACGCGTGAGCGCGCACGGCCGTGCCGCGCCGCCGCCGCAGTGGCGCCGGCTGCGGTCACATGCAGAAACATCGCCGCCGAGGGCGCGCGGGGCAGCTGGGCGATGGCTGGGCGCTGCAAGGGGACCTGCGGATGCTCTGGGGGCGACAAGAAGGTTCCACTGTGTTCTCGCAATTATCCAACGTAATTGAGATCCAGTTTCCCTCGGGTACAAAGAATCTCCAATAATCTGAAGTTCATTTGATACAGGATACATTATAGATATCAAGATTACAAGATTACGTGATATCGAATGTTAAACTGGAAATAAATTACTGAACGGAAAATAAATGAATGAAAGAATATTTTTACCGTAGGTGTAGACAGACATCAGAATCTAAGTGAACCGGACAAACGACAAACATAATGTTTTACGAGGGAATACGATAAGTATCCATTTCTGATCAAAGTCCTTATTCGTGTAATCAGAGTCGTCAATGCCCAAGACACATATCGGCTCGTTTTAATTGCAGCAACTCCATAACGAACTTCTGAGACTAGTTTTTCAACTATCTTCTTGTTGTTTCTTTCTAATGTCTGCCTCGTTGAACTCACTGTTGGATAATCCGAGTGGTTGTGTCTACAATACTTTGCGTAATATATTCCTAGTTCCCCATTACGCGAGGTTTTCCACTTACCAGTCCTTCAAATGAACTAGGATATTGTATAATTTATTACACTGTCATTACACTATTACTCCGACAACTCTCTGTGCGATCTGTTTTTTTCACCCCATATCCGCCAACCCCGGATTTCTAAGCGCATTTAAGACGTTTCTCATGCTCCTGGGTTATGAGGTTCTGATCACACGCACAGCAGGTTCTACAAGTTTGTTTGCTGCAACCATTCCATCAATGTGTGTAGTTAGGGCTTTTAGGGCGTTTCTGATCTTCCTTCATCGTGCCTTTACTTACATTTGCACTTACAATTGAAATGAAATAACCTGAGACATTACGGTGATAGTATTCTATTTTTGACAAAGACAACACTTATTCAAGGATATTTTGTAAACATCTGTTATAATTTGTTCTCAATGCTTCATGTGTGTAGCTACTATAACTGCTTGCAATTCTAGCTTCTTTCTTGACATTCTAAGCCCCGTAAAAATTGCTCTTCTTGAGCCTAATCTTGTCCATTTCTTGTATTATTCTCTGAACAAGGGTTGAATGTGCACTATTTTGCTGTTTTTGCGCAAAATCCGAAATTTACACTAACTTGTCAACACTATGGTAAGTGGTACAGGTTGAAACTGCATTAAATAGCAATGTTGTTGAGATATTATGTGCTGATTTTCAATTTTTTTAAACTTGAGCATTGAGGAAACTATGCAAAGATTTTTTTATTCGATGTCAAAATTTGAAATTGTGGAAGCACCATTTTTTCCGAGACTTTGTGTCTTCATTTCATTCATTTCACTTCGTCAACTTCAGTGTACCCACTGTGTTGATTAGAGGAAAAATATATTAGTTTCATTGAATAGAAATAAGTAGTGCAATGTGAATTAAATCTTTAAAGCCGATTCTTGAACATTATGAAAATAAAGACGAAATTAATTATTGAATGGTTAGTGTATGAATCACATCGTCATTAAGTGTAATACCACCACAATCCAAGAACCATTTAAAACACAATTGTGAGCACGTAAATGTTCTTTCTTTCTTTCCACTTAAAAACAATTTCACTCTCGCACCCATGCGCTTTGATTCTGTCACCACAGATAAAACGCTAATGCACTTAAAAATTCAAATGTTTCACAAACCCAATCAAGCAAAAATTAATTTTTTTTCTCTAGGAAAAATTCCACAACGAAAGTGGTTTCCATTATTGCAAACAATCTATTGCAATTATTGCTAACAAAAATATTGCATAAAAAAGTTGCATGTGTCTCATAGCTCAAAACGAAAATACAGATGTAGAATGTGGATGTGTAATAAGTGGTCAAAAAACATCAGAAAACCCCAGAGAAATTTGTATACAGATTAAAATTGTCGATGTATCTTGATTCTTTTTAAATCGAATATATTGATTTATGAAAATCCAATATAAATTCAAATCCGATAACCAAGAGATACTTTCGTTTTCATATTTAAAATTTCGTTCTCCTTGTATAGCAAATTTTAAAGAGAATAAAATATTCTCTTATTAGGACTCAACTTATAGAATTTCACGCCTATAATTTAATTTTGTTTATGTAATAACTGCGATAAAAATGTCTACTCTTTCAGAAACCAAATCTAGCCCTAGAATCGCGAAACACACAAGTCCTCAAGCTTTGCGCTCTTCAACAGACGTTCCTCTTTAAAGAGAATCCCTCTAGAGGTGATGGCACAGCAGTTTTACCGCATTGGAACGAACTTCTCGTTAAGATTCGTTGTCAAGCCTTTCAAACAGCCAATGTTGAAAAGAACAACGATAACCAATTCATTCAACAGTCTTTTAAAAGACAGAGGTGATGCGGATTCCAGTACATGTTTCGAGTGAACACGTCTTCGCTATTTTTGTTTGTATACAGTTGGCTCAGAAGCAAAGCATTTCACGAATGAGTACTTCCATTTTTAATAGACTTGGCAAAGATATCTCCCTCATCCCGATTGAATTTTAATGATATTTTGAAAATGGGATCGAACGATATTATTCTATACAATAAAAATCAATGTGCTGCAAAAATTTCAAGCAATAATCTGATTTCCATGACATTTATCTTATGAATCTTGACTTGCTACACGAAATCTCTGATTGCGGCAGAGCATGCCAAACACCAGTGCAGCAGAAGTTGCCAACCAAACTGGGGCGCAATGTTCAAAATTGCATATGTGTATTAAAAATAGCATTCGCATATTCAAGTTGCCATAATGTATTACGTAACCGTTACAAATGAAACGAGAAAGTATATGCTATTGTAACACCACTACGTTTCTTAATGCCATCCATTTGTCATAATTAGCTATATAAATAATTTTATTTACACTTCCTTTCCGATACTGAAGATTTTTTGCGATTTTTTAAAACTCTTGTTAATTTTTAAAAATAACTAACACGTTTTATCAATAACACCACCACATGTTTCTCCAAAATTTCTGGACGAATACAGAAAACCGAATTGAACTGTGACACAAGTGCTATTTTTAATAAAATCTTTGAATTTTGATACGATGATACCATAGAATTTTATATATTTCTTCTGGAGGGTCAAGAAAAATTGTATAGGAAAGAAACAACATAATATTCCGTATTCCACCACAGACATTGAAAAGCAACAAAGAAAAACAGCATGTACTATAAAAAATAATATTTTGAAGAATAAAAATGTTTATAAAAAAATTTAAATACCTTCTTACTCTGAAGTATAAAAATCATGATTAAAAACATATCCAATATTCACTCTTTGATGCACTTAATCAAAATGTTGCAAATTAAAATCACTGACAAATCGAACAAATAAATATATTACCAACATTTTAGCACCTTTTGCCAACGTTGATTACACGTTTTTAATTTTATTTTTTGTGGAAAAAGAAATACTTTTGAAATATTATTTTAAATCACGTATCTTTTTAGTATATTTTCAATATAATTTTTCAATAGATTTAAAGTATTTGTGTGTTTTGGTAAACATTTTTCGTTTAACCTCTCTAAACATTACTTTATAAATATATAAATAAATTGTAACATAACTGGAGAAAAGAAATAATGTTCCACAAACAAATTTATTAACGAACTATGTGTCGGTTAGAGCAGTAGACAGGTTTCGAGGTATTTTACTTCATCTTTAGTATCCAAGTAACATGTCTGCTGCTGTAACTGACAAATAGTTTGTTAATAAATTTATTGTGTAAAGTTATTTATTTTCCTTCCTTTATATTACAATAATGGAGATCCACAATACTTCTGCGGAAACCACCGAGTTAATATACATAAATATATAGTCTTAAATAACCTAGTGGCCTTATCTTCATATCGAAACAATGGACAATAATGTGTTGCATAATTCTGGAATACACCTTTCATAGGGTTAATATGAACGTATGTTTATATATTATAAACTTGATATTAATATTTTAGAGTTTTCTAACGTTTTTTAATATTTTGTTTTCTGAAAACCACAGTTTTGTGAATCGTTTAATGGGAACAACTGAAAGAGCATTAAAATCATATTAATGATATTCTTTTGCAGCAGATATACTTGATAATGTTCAATATTTCATGGATAATTTTAAAATCTTTATTAAGTAAAAATTACAAATATATTGCTTTTGTTACCCATTAATTTGCTGACATTGCTTGCAGTAAATTTAATGAAAGTGAAAGATCTCCTCTTGTTTATAGTACAACCTGAGTGTGTTTATTACCTGGGTGGTTAAATCCATACACTATTATATGAATACATTCATTCACTTTGCAACTTAACATCCTCTGATAGTTTCAGATAGATTATATGTTTATTTCACGTCGCATCAACCACTTGTTTATTAGAGACTTCATTCTCATTAGTTTATATTACAATCCATTTACAAACACCTTACAAATACATTTATCTTTACATTATATCGTTGGTTTAAATTAGTACAATACTTTAACCATAGGTGCAGCTCACTTTTTTTTACAGCAATTTAAAAATTGGAATTTTTTTAAATTAATTTTTTACTTTTCATTAGATTTAAATTAGATCACATATTTAGGGCAAATGAAAATGTGCTCAACAGAGAAGATCATGTTGCACCGGTCGCACATGTCAGCAGCATTGTTCGAGATGCAATGCTGGTGGGAGGACTTGGTGTAACCTATTTTGCATCTCATTAATACTACTAGATCAGCTGTGCAAAAGCTGCCAGCTGGATTAACATCGGGAAACTCTGTTTCTTGATTTGCTGCTAAAAAAACATTCCATTCATTGTTGTCTGTATTTTCCAGTTTTATTTTAATTTTCTTGTGATATTCGTGGTATGTTAATATAATATCACATTTTCCTCACTTTGAGCAGCCCTTTTCGTTTTTCTGTCATCCATTTCATTTTCTGTGTCTATGCCGACATGTGATGGTATCCAGCAGACGGATATTTCTTTTCCGTCGGATTTCAAATTGTAAATTTTTATAACAATATCTTGTATCCTTTCATTGTCATTGGCTACGTTGCTTAAGGCTTATTGTTTTGGATGTCATTGATGGTCACCAGAAAGAGCACTAAGCACTGATCCCTGAGACACGCCGTTCATAATGTGGTGACTAATTGACAAAATTCCATTTACACTGTTTTTGATTAAACGTTCTTTTAAATAACTTTAAATGAACTGAAATATTTCCCTTCTGACTTTGGTTATTATTTTAACACATAGTTTTCTCCATACCATCTTCTAGGCTTTCTCTACGACTAAGTTTAGAAATATGATGTTCATATTGGTGGGAAAAAGGTTGGGGAAAAAAAGATACAATATTTCAGTTACTTCAACGGGGGAAATGATTTAATTTTATCAATATACAAAATCTGTTTCTTTAAAACAAATGAATTGTCAACGAAAACGTGTACAATTTTTAATTTGTGCATTAAAATATATCGTCGCTGGGATATTTTTTTCTTCAAGTCGGCGGTTCTTAAAGAATGGCGAGATCCGGCGCCGACCTACCGTCGGCTAGTGGGGTTTCCCCTAACCAGGACTATCCCACCAGCGGGGCACCGCCCCAACCGGGACAAGTTCTAAGCTCCCGACCGGTCTCCCGGAATATGTGGTAGTGTAGTGCATGTTAGTGTAAGTGTGTGTGTGTGTAGGGGGGGAGGATAGGACAAGGAAGAGGATGGAAAAATCGAGCGCGGTTCGTGGCCCGTTTGTTAGGATACTGCTCCGACATTCGCCTGGTGTTGATCGGAGAAACCACGGAAAACTACCGACCAGAGCAGCCGGCCACTCAGCGACTGAATTCGACCTAGCTGAAATGCTAGTGTCGAAAATCCTGCCGCCGTCAGGACTCGAACCTAAGACCTTCCGGTAAGAGGCGCTGCAGTGACACCAGTTGATGCACTGAGCTACCGTTCCCGGTTGAGACAGAGAAATACAATTAAAATATTAACAGAGGATTACTCCAAATGTAAGCACTCGAAGTTCTTATAGAGTTAGAGACAATGCAGACGCAACAAATTTGAAAAAAAAGCAGTAAAAAAATGAAAATTCTTGTCCCATTAATAGATAGATAGATAGATAATACAATTATAGCATTAACAATAATAGCATTAACTACATTTTATGGTTGACCTACACGGTTATTTTAAACTATTAAATACAAGATTTCACTTCACTTCACTTTCACTTTACTTCACTTCACAACATTTGAAATTCACTTCTCTTTCTACTTCTATACTGCACTACACTGCACAAATGTCACCCTACTTGAATACAATACTACTTTGAGTATAATTATATATTTAGAACAGGAACGCATTTAATGGTAATTAACACAATAATAATAACAATAAAGATATCAATAATAATCAAATAATAACTGATATAATAATCCAACTTACTAAATTAATAAAGTTTACAAATACCATTAGTTAATTTATTTTTAAATCTTTTAACACATAGAGGAAAGGGTTCCAAGGCTGTCGCAGGTAACTTATCCCAGTCCGTTATTCTATTTGTAAATGAAAATTTTCCAACATCTGTTCTCTGTGACCTACACTGAATTTTGTGCTTGTGATCCCCCCTACTAAAGTACGAAGGTCTACCCAATCGGATGTAGATATCTTTCCAAGCTGGATAACCGGCATACGCTTTGTACAGGGCACAGAGTCTTGCCTTAACTCTCCTAATTTCTAGGGACTCCCATTCTACATTCTTCCTATTCCTTCGGAAAGTAAATGTATACGCTCTTGTCTGTACTCTATTCAAATATTCCTTTTGGGAATTTCTATAAGGGTCCCAACAAACAGCCCCGTATTCCATTAATGGACGAACTAGAGATAAATAAGCTAATTCTCTCGCTTTCGCAGTACCCTTTTTTAGTATTCGCAGAGTAAAATGCAAGGACCTCCAGGCTTTCCCTACGACACAATTTACCTGATTTTCCCAACTCAATTTGCTATCAAAAATTATCCCCAGGTACTTACAAGACACGACTCTTGGAATGTTTTCGTTGCCTAAACGGTATTGAGTTTCATTATATTTGCGGCCCCTACCAAACGTGATGGTTTTGCTTTTCGAACTATTTATTGTCATGTCATTTTCTTTCGCCCAAAAATGTAATCTGTCTAGATCGCCCTGCAAAATATCCTCGCCTACATTTAATTGAATAACTCGATATATTATACAGTCATCCGCAAATAGCCGCACCTTTGAATATAAATTATTTGGCAGATCATTCACAAATGCGAGAAACAGGAGAGATCCAATAACGCTTCCTTGAGGGATCCCTGAAGTTACTTTTGCTTGAGTCGAAAATTGTTGTCCAACTCGGACTTTCTGTTTCCTATCTCGAAGTAGCTCATCAATCCACGCCACAACTCTGGGTTCAATACTCGATTGCATTAATTTATAAACCAGTTTATCGTGTGGAACAACATCAAATGCCTTCGCGAAATCTATTATTACGGCGTCCACCATCCCACTATTATCAACTTCATCAGCTATATCCTGAAACAATGATACTATCTGACTCTCGCAAGAGAAACTGTTCCTAAAACCATGCTGTCCCTGAAATAGCCATTCTTTTCTTCCTCATTCTTGTCTAATATGGTTAGTTATCAAGTGCTCCATTAGCTTACATACAAATGACGTGAGACTTACTGGTCTATAACTGGCTAATACAGTTCTATCACCACTTTTGAAAATTGGAACAACGGTAGCTAGCTTCCAACCATCGGGCACGCTCGAATTGTTGATCGAAACCTGAAATAATCTTGTTATATACGGTAATATTGCCTCTCCACCTAGTTTAATTATGTCCGTTGAAATGACATCTGGACCCCGCGACTTTCCATTTTTCATAGATTTAATTTGTTTTCGCAATGTGTTTTACGTCTATATTAAACTGATTTGGCACAGCCTCCCTCGATATCTGTGTGAGTTGAGATTTTGTTTTAAAAACGGAACTGATGTAGACATTAAAAGCGTTTGCCTTTTCCCGATCGTCTGTAAGTAACCTATTTTTGGTATCTTTAACGATAGGAATTTCATCTTTAATTCCTCTTCTTCTTCGAACATATTTGTAAAACCCCGACCAATTATTTCCCTCCCTGTCACGAATATGCTTTAAAAATATCTCCTGCGAATTTTTCTTTCCCTGCTCTAATTCTTTCGAACAATTACGATAATGTATCTTATGATTTTCACTACGATTCCTGTTATTGAAAGCCTATCGAGTCTTCCTCTTCAGACGTCGAATTTTCGCATTGTAATATTCGGGGTCTGAATTACTTTTTACGTGTCTGTACGGCACAAACGTATGCAATGTCTTATCTAGAATTCTCTTAAACGCGTTCCAAATTTCCTCCATGCCTCCCTTCATTCTCAGAAAACAATCGTACTCTTCTCTTCGGTAGTGTTGAAGCCCCTCTGTATTAGCCTTCTTCAATTGCCATATTTTGGTTCCGTTAGAAATTCTTTTCTGTAAAATACTTATGTCTAAGTCTACTAACATCGCTTTGTGGTCGCTTATGCCATCAACGACGTCGCAAGATAAGAAAAGCTCTCGAGGCCTAATTAAGAAAACATCTAGAAGCGCTTCCTGCCGCGTGGGTCTATCTACTACCTGCGCTAATCCCCCTTCCCAGACGAGTCTGTTCACTAACTGTTGTACTTTCGCTTCGCTCACGGCGCCTTTCCAATTTGCGTCTGGAGTATTCAAGTCACCAGCAATAACTATAGGATGACTATTGGCGTTTTCTGTTTTCTCAGAAATTGCTTCCAAAATCACGTAATTTTCATTCGGTGGCCTATAGCAAGCAATAGTTTCTAATACACTCCCTGAATCACTTATTTCTATCCCCATTATCCCAAATTCTTTACTGACCCAATTTCTCCTTATATCTATTACATCCTTTACACTAAGCCCATCTCGATCAGGTTTTTCGTCCAGTTTCCCTGATCCATTGAGCAAATGCTGAGATGGCCCCTTGTTTTGCTTCTGGACATAAATGTAACTTCATTTCCTGTGCACGTCTTCTAAAATTCAGTGGGAAATACAATTATTTAAATTATCGTTTCCATGTTTTCGCGGCAGGAAGTAATGAGCCAAACTTTATTGCTTATTTATCTTTGAAAATAGATTTTATTACATGGGAGTTTTTTGTTGTTGTTTTTTCTCCGTTTCAAAATTCAAAATTTATTGCTTATTTATCCTTGAAAATAGATTTTATTACATGGGAGTTTTTTGTTGGTTTTTTTTTTTGCTACCTTTCAAATTTCAAAATTAAAGTAGTATATGAGTTAGTGTAGGGATCACAGAATTTTGAAAATGTGCACACAATTCACTTTTCTCCATAGCACGTCATACGCAGTTTTTAACTGTTTTTTGACGTCAAATAAATAAATAAACAAATAAATATCCCCCCATCTCTAGTATTTCTATCTCTCCTAAACGATCTCTAATTTGGACGAAAAATTTAAGAGTTAGCTAGCTCTTCCGTTAGCGAAGATTCAGTTTCTATTATTACATCAGGATCACAAGCATCTACTAAATTCCAAAATTCGATTTCCTATTTTTTATACTGCGGCAGTTCACCTGCAACAGCCTTGTGTAGCCTTTTCTCACCTGAAAATTTACGTTGTTCACTCTTCCGTCCCGCATCGTCGTAGTGTCCGTCTCCTCCCCCATCGTCACCATCACCGCTTGCTGCAGCCACTGCTGCTTCTGTAGCCGTCCTCATCGTCGCCGTCGCCGCCGCTGCCGTCGCTGTCGTTGCCGCCGCCGCCGTCTCTTTCGCCACCACCGCAGGCGCCACCGCCTCCTGACTTATCATCCAGAATTGTCAGCGTAGCCGCAAACATGACTGAATGATATCTTTATGTAGGCGACCTAGCTTCGACGCTCCCCTCCGAATTAGATGGAGTCCATCACGCGCAAAATCCTCGCGGCATAGCCACAAGTTAGGGTCTACGAATAGCCCGTCAAATTGTTCACACGCCCATAGCATGCCGTGATTTAAGTCCCATATTTTGCGGTTATGGACATCCATGCGACAAACAATTCCACTAAATATTACTTTCCTATTTTTGAATTTCTTCTTCAGGGTTTGTCTGAGGCCAACGCACTGCCTAACAGTTTCAAATACAGGTTGCCTCTTCGACGAGTTGGTTCCAACGTGCATTAGGACCACTTCCACGCTATCATCATTCTGAACTTTTTCAACTACCCTCTTCGTATTTTTAACATCAACGCCGGGATAAAATTCCACCTCAGCACCATTAGCACGACACACTTCTCCGCTGTGACGCAGCATAGAGTCACCAAACACCTTCACTTTCCCTTCGAATGCGCGTTCAAGTTCAATGAAGTATTTCGAATATTTTATCCTATTATTTCACAAATATTTTTCCTTGACTGATAGGATTCTATAAATGATAGGATGAAATTAGATATAAAATAGAAACCGAAATTAGTTCGTCATTACTACGTGTTTTATTCACAGATATTATTTCGAAAAAAATTGTTACAACAATGTGATTCCATTGTTCCATTCCGTGTAATAGTAGTTATATTTTTCATAGTTTAGCTTTTACGCAATAGATCTCTTAACAACTGCTCTTACAAACTTTCGAAGAAAATTTCTGACGTCATCCTCAGTGTTTGCTTCCGGGAGGATATGCGCGTTTGCGGCTGCCAAGTTGGCAGCGAAAGCTCTTGGGGGATGGGGAGTCTCGAGAGTGCCACCACGTCGTCGTGACGGGATTTGATCTTTAGACCAAAGATCTTTAGATCTTTATTACAGAAGCAGGGCACGTCCACTTCTTTACGTGCTTTCACTTAAAGTTCTGCTTCGTAGTTCATAAAGGTGAAGATAGAGCCAACGAACCATGATAAGACAACAAGAATATGTAATCAATGTATAGGATTTTCTACTCTAGTCCTTGTTTTTCATCCTAATTTCGTCCGTGTATTTTCGGCTCGTAATTGTGCTCTATAAGCGTTGAGCTGATTATTTTCTCTGAGAAATAAGTTGAAAAGAAAGTAACGTCATAATTACTTCAAAATATGGAATTCTAAGATGAACAATAACTTAATACATACATTATGTTTCTTGAGATATTGGAATTGAATGAACAATTCTTAGCAGTCATTCTACTGCGATCAGTTGTTTTGTATTCGCTCTACCGAGACTACATCATATTTGTCAATCACGTATTTTTCTTTTCACATTTGCTTTTTTCTTTACACTAATATTTCTTATTTCTTTTCCATTTCTTTCCTTCATTCCACTTCACATTCTATTTTTGCTACATGAACATCATAACATGTTGGTTGCTGCACAATATAGAATCCACAAGGTA
The DNA here is from genome assembly GCA_964035755.1 of Teleogryllus oceanicus. Classification (NCBI taxonomy): domain Eukaryota; kingdom Metazoa; phylum Arthropoda; class Insecta; order Orthoptera; family Gryllidae; genus Teleogryllus; species Teleogryllus oceanicus. The sequence goes on along the minus strand of CAXIVR010000001.1, from coordinate 41,830,044 downwards.
CAATCTAAATGACGCCAAAGGCAAGGTTCACTCTATTACACACTAGAAGGAAAGCGCGCGATAATGCGGAAAGAATGTCCTGGTCGATTGGTCTGGTTTGGTTTTTACATATTTCCGGGCGCGTCAACTGCTTTGGTCATTAGTCCCGTAAGTGTAGTGCATGTTTTTTTTCTCGGGAGATGGTGATCTTCCCCCACTGGATGAAGAGATCCGGCGCCAACCTACCGTCGGCTACTGGGGTTTCCCCCTAACCAAGACTCTCTCACCAGCGGGGCAGCGCCCCAGCCGGGAAAAGCTCTAAGCTCCCGACCGGTCTCCCGGAATATGTGGTAGTGTAGTGCATGTTAGTGTAAGTGTGTGTGTAAGGGGGAGAGGATAGGACGAGGAAGAGGAAGGACACACGGGCGCGGTCCGTGGCCCGTTTGATAGGGTACTGCTCCGCCTGTCGTCAGGTGTTTATCGGAGAAACCTCGGAAAACTACCGATCAGAGCAGCCGGCCGCTAGAATTCTCCTCCAGGCAGCGACTGAATTCGACCTAGCTGAAAAGCTAGTGTCGAAAATCCTGCCGCCGTCAGGACTCGAACCGAGGACCTCCCGGTCAGAGGCGCTGCAGTGACATCAGTTGATACACTGAACTACCGCTTCCGGTTGTCCTGGTCGAGTATATATAGATTTGTCATCATGGAGAGCGTCATATTCGCTCGCCAGCGAGAATGTGTTTACTTCCTACAGTCAGAATGTCACGCACGCACCCTCACGCACGCTCGCACACACGCACGCACACACACACACGAGCGCAATCTCGAGGAATCTCGAGGGCATTGATGACTGGCGTAAATTATGGCATAGCGAAGCATTAAAAAAATCACTTCTCGCATGAACCACGTATTTTCTCAAGTATTGCCTTTCCGTGCGCATAAGCCACTTCTTCAAACTTTTGGATGAAATTTCGGAAAACTGCGACGTGTACTTGGTATGTAATTTACTTGTACCAGTGATGTCGTTTAAAACTGCGAATTCACTACAATTTGCATTTTCACTAGGTCCTAACAAAAATTGCAAGTGAGATGTCTGAAACAAAAATTATATGTATCCATTTGTGACACTGTTTGAAAAATAAAAGATAATTTTTGGAATTTTTTTCGCTTCGTGTCGAGTTATTAACATATTACCCCCTCCATGTTGTTGTTGCCAATTTTGAGAAAAAGAACAATATTCATTAAAATACAGAATATTTTCCAAACGACTGGCGTTCGCACACAGAGGATTTCCTCGATTCTGCGAATTTCAACGCGCTCAAGGTTCGCTGTGCCACCGAGCATTTGCATACGGGCTTGTCTGCCGTCGGGCGCTAGCGCTGGCACCTGGCGGCGCGCGGTGCAATTATCTGCAGCGCACGCCTTTACTCGACGTTGCTAGCATGCGAACACTCCACCAGGGATCGGTTCATACATAATCGAATATTCACGCATCTGAAATAGCGTATTTCAGAAGGATCGTTACTTTAGTGGAGTTGGGTTTCTCTGCCGCTGAATTACATTGGCATTGACATAGATTGACATTGAGAAAAAAATCAGTATATTGAAATAGGTGTATATTGTTGTCGGAGCATAATCAATATCATAATCATCATCAAATCCTCGTATGTCGCGGCAGGAAGTAATAAGAGCCAAAATTTATTGCTTATTTATCTTTGAAAATAAATTTTATTACACGGGAGTTTTTTTCTCCCTTTCAAAATTCAAAATGTATTGCTTATTTATCCTTGAAAATAGATTGTATTACATGGGAGTTTTTTTCTCCCTTTCAAAATTCAAAATTTATTGCTTGTTTATCCTTGAAAATAGATTTTATTACATGAGAGTTTTTGTTTTATATTTCTCCCTTTCAAAAATCCAAAATTTAAGTAGTATATGACTTAGTGTAGGGATCACAGAATTTTGAAAATGTGCACACAATTCACTTTTCCCCATAGCACGTCATACGCAGTTTTTAACTGTTTTTTTACGTAAAATAAGTAAATAAAATAAATGTCCTGGTTAATGAAGCGAGGACTTCTTGTCTTCCAGTCTTTTGCCGCCGCTTGCTACAATCCAGAAAAGGTGAAGAGCGCTTAATATATTAGTGGTCGAATTAATTTTGTTTTAAGTTGCTCAATATCATTGTCGTCGCGTTGGCACACGCATTTTGCATTGTTGGTGTTATGTGGTAGCATCTTTGCAACTTTTATTGAGAAATTATTCCTTTACACCGACATTTCTCTCCAATCGATCCTAACCGCCGCAAGACATGAATACGCCCTTGCAAGGTGTGTACAATGACGGCGACGATGACGTGGATGATGATAAAGATGATGATGATGTAACTTCAATACTTTAGAGACTTTGGCTAAATTAAGATCTATAATTAAGATAATTCTAAATTTCTTTACAGGGTCCGTTTACGATGTACATGACTCTTGAGTAATATACGTAATTTTCAGAAGGAGGAACTGCACTTCGGCCAGAAATATGGGCTTTTAGATAAGAACGCTCGGTGTTATAGGATTCAATTTTTTATTATGACGTTCCCATAACCACAAGGTCTCTGAAAGATGTCCTTGTCGTGTGCCCAGGCATTCTTCAAATCTTCCATTCATAGCGGTTAAATATCCCGTAAATTGTGGTCTATTTTTATACATTTTCTTGATTGGACAATTTTATAATTTGATTTTATCCTCAAATCGTTGTGTAAAACAATTTAATGAGAGGCGCAAATAACCATACACGTTCTTAACAAACCTATATTCACCATGTTTACAAACCTAACAAATTTACTCAATCTGAACAAACATTACCTGGAGTCTCGAGCAGATAAAGATTCACTGAACATGTTAAGATTAAATTCAATTATGCTGATATTCGATCAGTAACAACTGATTGAAAGATCGTACACAAGAGAAAGAGATGTAAACATAAAATTCAAAATCGATGTGAATGAAATTCTTCGCTGACATTGTGATCTCGTTAGGTTGCAACGCAATAATCTCTCGAAATCGAACATTTATCAAGCAATGTTTACGAGGGAGTTGGAATTGACAGTTTCTGAAAGTGCCTATTGATACTGAACAATAGAATCGTGACAACTACGAATGTTGGGAAATGGAAATGAAAGTTGAGAATTTTTATTCACAGCCGAATGAAATGGAGTTTTATTTTTAACCGTTTAACGGGACAATCCAAATTTCAAATAGACGATTCACTTATGTTTATAACTAACAGAAGACTGTACTATAGATGTAATTATGAAGAAACAAAAACGGTTGATTTCAAATTAAATAAAAAAGATATTCCAATTAGTTCGTTTAAAACCTGAAGGTAATGCATCTCGAAGGGCTAAAGGAAAATATTCAAAGAATGATGCAAACAACTTTTGCTAAACAATACATTCTGACGTAATACGTCAGTCCGTCCGTCTCCTTTAGAAAAAAATCCTCTATCACTTGGTATAGCTAGAATCCAAGATTTGTGAGTTCCTGATACCGAAAAGTCGAATGAGGGTAAAATATCCGTCCGTCTGGCGTCTGCCCGTCTTTTTTCTGTCCGTCCGTCCGTCAGTCTGTCGGTGCGTCTGTCGGTGCGTCTGTCGGTGCGTCTGTCGGTGCGTCTGTCGGTGCGTCTGTCGGTGCGTCTGTCGGTGCGTCTGTCGGTGCGTCTGTCGGTGCGTCTGTCGGTGCGTCTGTCGGTGCGTCTGTCGGTGCGTCTGTCGGTGCGTCTGTCGGTGCGTCTGTCGGTGCGTCTGTCGGTGCGTCTGTCGGTGCGTCTGTCGGTGCGTCTGTCGGTGCGTCTGTCGGTGCGTCTGTCGGTGCGTCTGTCGGTCCGTCTGTCGGTCCGTCTGTCGGTCCGTCTGTCGGTCCGTCTGTCGGTCCGTCTGTCGGTCCGTCTGTCGGTCCGTCTGTCGGTCCGTCTGTCGGTCCGTCTGTCGGTTCGTCTGTCGGTTCGTCTGTCAAAATGGAAAATTCGTTCTTAACGTCAACCTTTTTCAAAACATGTATTCATGCAATAAAGTTTAACATTATAAACTAATTGCATCAACTACTATTAAACAACCTGACCCTTGTGACATTCCGGGACCATTTCACGAACGGTGCAATGCTATCGCATTGAGAGGAGGCACCGCGGTGAACAGCTAAATACGCCTGCTGTTTAAATATGTCCCCATCTGCAATTTGTTCAGGAAAGGTACGGTTCAGCGCTGGTGCAAATCGTTGGCCATTGTGAGTGCGAATCAGAGAGGGTCAAACACAAGACTCGAATTTCGCCCTCGTGAGTGAGCTCTGATCGGAAGTCGTCAAAATTAGCAGCGCCCTTCAATTTTTCCCAATTTTGGGGTCTCTGTTACACGAATGGATCCGTCTTTACAGCTTCATTAATTACCCTTGAAATCTGGGTGGCGGGTGCAAGTGAACCAGAAGAATGTATTACATTGAAGATGTTGAGATTTAATGCATGAAACACTGTAATTCATACATTATAGCCCTTCAGCACTTAAATATAAAAACGTTTACTAACACAAAATATGACTCACAATCCTTGATGGCGCATTAATTATTAATTAGAAAACAAAAATTTTGGAAATTATATTAATTTAATATTAAAGAGAATGAGATGATTCTAAGAACTAACTGAAATTTAATTAATTATTACGATAGTTTGCATTGAAGCATGTTACTTTGAATGTATTTATTAGTTAGTTTGTTCATTTGTTAGCTTTTTATTTCGCTTAGTTTTGTATTATTGATATTAATTTTTTTATTAGATAGATAATTTTATTTACATTGGCACTGGTCGACACAATGAAATTGACACACATTGTTAAAATGGATCCATCGCAGAAATTCTGATCGGGTATTTTTGACGTAATTAATGAAGAAACAAAGGAAGTCATCTCCGTCAAATTAATAATTTTGAGTTGTCGGAGATGTCTTACTTTATATCTTCAAAATGGATTCAGCTTTAGATGTAACATTTGATAATCAAATGTTACTGTGAACCAGGGTTACCAGAAAGGTTTTTCCCAGGGAAGGAAATTTTAGGAAAAAAGAAGGACATTTCAATCAAAAGGTGGACATTTAACATTTTAATTCTTCGCGATGTATTGTGACGTAACCGAATATTGGATTAAAAAATAAATACATTTATTTTTGTTATTACTGTTCAGAAGCGTGCGTGCCCCAACCGGGTGCGACCTAAATCACTTCGCACGGCCATCTACGCCGCTCCTTAGCGTCGCCGAGCAAGGGGGGGGGTGTAGTGTTTAGATAACGCCTCCGAAAACCCCTCAGGGACCACCGACCAGGCTCCACGCGGGCGGGCGCGGCGACCGCTCCGTGTTTGTTTACAGGAAGTGTCGAGAGAGCGTTCTGGAAAATTCCATCAAATTACCGACAAGACGCGTAATCTGATTGGAGCAATCTTATTTTCGGCGTAGTAACTTTCGGCCAGTAACAACACGTCTTCCAAAATTTCTGAGAAACTTCTAGAACATTCAGGGAAATTGGGGAAAGAGGTTCGTGGGCGCTGAGACGCGCTGAGGGCAGACAGAAGCGGGAGGTCTTTGGACAGAGAGCGCGGGGACGCCAAGTCGTGCGGACACAGAGGCGGGACGCTCATGTTGTACGGGTGTGGACGCGGAGGTCATCCGCGTTGTGTAGGCGCTAGGATAGCGCGAAGTAGCATGATTAGAGTGCGATTTGTGGTATTATCGCACCGCGTGTCATTAGATTGAGAAAAAAAGAACTTTATCTAGTAATGTTATTTGTTTCTCTGCTCGTTTACGCCGCGCCGTGTATCGCAAGTTACGCGATTACGAAAATTACGATCTGTCGTCACCGATCTGTCGTCACCGCTACCGCCGACGTCCCAGCTGATGTCGTGGTTAACTCTACTCTCTTGAATGGGAGCAGGCTGCGAGAGGAATCCACCCTCCGCCCTAAAGGGCGTGCCGTCCAGAAGAAAGGACCCAGCTGTGTTGCCTGTTTGGAGGCCGTTCACCCCAGCGCGTCCTCCTGCCGCAGCGGTGATTCTAATAATCTGTCGAGCTCCGACAGACAAAACAAACATTCATTACGCCCTTCAGGCTTACCTGGACTGTTGTCAACATTCAGAAGGTGCAGGCCGCGCATTGGCCCCCTTTTTTCTTTTTATTTGTTAGCGCATCTCTTTTTTTTGCTTTATTTGTTTTAAGTAATTTGATCGTATTAGTTTTAAGATTGCATGAAAAAAACAAGGGTTTAAAAAAACTGAGCTCAGATAATAATGTCAATTTACCATTTTTAATTTCTCATTAAATTTACATTTTTTTGTCTTTAAACTTTCTTTCAATTGACCTCTGTCACGTAGCCACGTCCGTCCACAACCTAAATTTCAGGTCTACCCGTCACCTGAGCTAGCCGGCAATTACAGCACAGGTAGGTGGGGGCGTCGCAAATGGCTTTCCCAAGTGGGGCTCGAATTAGTATCTTTGATACCCCAGTAAAACGCCCTCAAATTTAATTTGTCTTAAAATAAATATTGTTACTTTGAATTACTGTGTATTGCTGTAAGACAAATTAAATTTGAATTTTTTTTATAATATTAAGCAAGAAATGGATGGAAGGACGTTGCTACGAGGTTAATTATTTGTGGACTGTTAATGATATCAGTTGGATTTGTATTCTGTTTGTGAGTGTTACTATTTTTTGTCTTGTGTTGTGGAAAAATCGTTGCCGTTTCAAGAAAACTGTGAAATCGCATAAGTTATTCAAAATGCTGGACGAATCGGGTGTAGACGTGGGAGGTGATGACAGCTCAGGGGATCAGTCTGCGCATGAAATCACCTTAAGTGATCTCATGCGAGTTCTAACGAAACAAGCAGAGAATTATGAAAATTTAAAAATCGAATTAAAGAACCAGATTTCGGAAGTATGGGGGAAATGGACGAGAAAATTAATTTGCGATTTTCAGAACACGAGAAAATGTGTCAGGAAAGATTTGATAGATTAGATAACTGTTTAGATAACCAATCCGCAAAACTTGTAAAATTGGAAGAGAAGTTCGACCATGAAATCGGATCACTGAAAAATCAACTCGAGGGTAGGTGCGGAGAAATTGAGAACACTGTTGAGAAGCTAGGTCAAGAATTGGGGAATTCAAGGACCGAAACGAAAGAAAATTTAAAAACCTACAGTCTGAAATTCACCAGAAATTACGAGCATGCGACAATAAAATAGAGGCGTGTTGTGAGTCAGTAAATGGAAACATTGCCGGGTTACAGCCGAAATGAACGGCAAATTCACTCGGTTGGAAACAAAACTTCACTCTGAAGTTAGTCAAATTCACGAAAGGGTAGAAAATTGAAAAGATAGGTGATAGTAGTGAGGAAAGTTTCAGGAAAGGAAACTAAACTAAAGAAAGAAATAGATAAAATGTGATTAATCTGGTAAAGGAAGAAGTACAAAAGAAATGGAAAATCATCCAATTACGAACGCGTCTGCTGGTTCTGGATTAAAATTTCTGGGCTCCTCCTCAGAATCTTTGCTTTTCTGGAAATCGGACGAATATCCGAAAGTCTTTTTGGATCGTGCTGAAACTTATATGAATTTGACATATGCGTTACCGCCTCACTTAAAACCAATGATTTATGCAGGAACTTTTACGGGTAACGCCGCACACTGGCTCACTGCGTTAACACCTTTTCCGCAGACTTACGAGGAATTCCGAACTCGTTTTCTTTCACGTTACTGGGGAGAGCAGCGACGTTACGAGTTCGAGAGAAAATTCTCGAGTAGATGGGATAAGCGAAGAAACCAATCATATTTAGATTACGCCATGGAAAAAATTTCGGCTATTAAACTATGTGATCCGACGACAGATGATAAAAAGATTATCTGGCTCCTAACCGCACACTTTCCTACTTACGTGCAAAACCTTATTAACAGTGTACGATTTGACAATCTTGATCATTTTCAAGAATTGCTGGCGCAATTTGATAGAACGCGGTCAAACCCTTATGAAGAGAATTGGGACCGAAATCACAGGTTTTCGCCGAGGAAGATAATCGGAACAGGCAATCGGGCGCCGTGATGATCAGGGTCAGAGGAATGGGGAACAACTCCCGTCCGCCACCAAACTCAAATGACCGTAATAATAACACAACTAGTAGGAATGGACATCAGGATTCCATAAGACCGAGTCCGTCAAACTAGAACCGTTTGGGCTTTCTGGGTATCTGGGTTCCAAACGAATTATCTCAGAGATACCAATATTCAATACTGTGTCAGTCAATTATGCCTTTTTTGACCTAAACGACGACTTGAATGAACCTGTCAGAGAACGAGCGAGAAAATGTCCGGTTGTGGAGTTTCTTATTGAAAATCTTAGTGTTCAAGCTTTGATAGACACTGGCAGTGAAATCAGTGCAATTTCTAGGAAGTTCTACTCAAAACTATTAAGCGAGCGCATTCCAATACCAACTCTGCCCACTATTAAATGTTTTGTTATTGGAGTAGGAAAGAAAAAAGTAAACCATACTATGCAGGCTTTGCTTTCTTTAAAAATCGGGGAAATTTTATTTGATGTGCCATGTTTGATCATAGAGGATCTGAATTACGACGTAATACTTGGGGTTGATTTTTTACGGGAAAATAATGGAGTAGTGGATTTTTCTAGGAATCTTGTGAGCTTCGGTGAGAATAGGGAAATTGTAATCAAGGACGACGGTGATGACAAAATAGAAATCGGCATTTCATGCGCGTCCTGGAGTATGGGGATGACGTGAGTGGGGTCATAAGCCGTGTGCCGCATAATGACTTTTCTGACCACGAACGGTCTCAGCTGCAAAGAATGCTTCTCAAATATGTAAATGTTTTTGATCGTCCTGTACGTCCTATTAAAGACTTTTGCTTTCGAATTCGGGTCACCGATGATTCACCTTTTAAAATGAAAAATTATCCCATTCCACAGTCGATGAGGGGGGAAGTAGATCAAACTGTTAAAACTATGCTTAGCGAGGGTATAATTGAAAGATCTGTAACAGCTTATTTGAACCCTATTGTAGTGGTAAAGAAAAAGACGGGGGTAGGATTTGTTTAGATGCTCGACGGATCAACGAGTTTACTATCCCAGAAAACGAGGCACCTCAGAACACTGATGAAATTTTATGGAAATTTAATAAAACAAAGATTGTTTCGGCTTTAGATTTTTCAAGCTCGTATTGGCAAATTTCAATTCACCCAGACGACAGAAAATTCACGGATTTTTGTACAACGGGTTGACGTACGTCTGGAAAAGAATGCCAGGAAGAGGAAGCCCTCGTAAAGAACCCTTACCACTTTCACGTAGGTGACAAAGTACTTGTCAGGAACCCTAGAGTTAGTGATCAGCCTGCTGGATTATTCCATAAATTTTTTCCTCTATTTACCGGACCATTTGTTATTGAAACGATTCCGTGCCCAAATGTATGCCTCTTAAAAGACTTGGATGGGCTCCAGCAGGAAGTACAATTTTATAATTTGCGACCATTTAAAGGTTAAACTATTCTGTAGATTTTATTTAAACCACTGATTGACAATCTCTGACATAATTCTTCGGTACCGTGGGCTCCGGCACAGTTTGCAGGTCTTCGTGTCGCTGAGAAAAATTGGAAGAATTTTGATTTAATTATTTTATTCTGATTAAATAGTAGTTAATAGTTCTTTTTGCTTTTATTTAAGTAAAGGGTTGCGCAAATTTTTTCTTGAATATTGAATGTTGTTTTGATTCATTTTTTCTTTAATTATTCACCAGTTATGAATCTAATATTCGGTAACGTTTTTTTTGTTTTTTCAACGAGATAAAACTCTTAATTTTTCAAAATTAAAATTCTTCAAAACTCGATTTTATCTCTATCCGAAGGAGGGCAAATGTGACGTAACCGAATATTGGATTAAAAATAAATACATTTATTTTGTTATTACTGTTCAGAAGCGTGCGTGCCAACCGGGTGCGACCTAAATCACTTCGCACGGCCATCTACGCCGCTCCTTAGCGTCGCCGAGCAAGGGGGTGTAGTGTTTAGATAACGCCTCCGAAAACCCCTCAGGGACCACCGACCAGGCTCCACGCGGCGGGCGCGGCGACCGCTCCGTGTTTGTTTACAGGAAGTGTGCGAGAGAGCGTTCTGGAAAATTCCATCAAAATTACCGACAAGACGCGTAATCTGATTGGAGCAATATTATTTTCGGCGTAGTAACTTTCGGCCAGTAACAAACGTCTTCCAAAATTTCTGTAGAAACTTCTAGAACATTCATGGAAATTGGGGAAAGAGGTTCGTGGCGCTGAGACGCGCTGAGGGCAGACAGAAGCGGGAGGTCTTTGGACAGAGAGGCGCGGGGACGCCCAAGTCGTGCGGACACAGAGGCGGGGACGCTCATGTTGTACGGGTGTGGACGCGGAGGTCATCCGAGTTGTGTAGGCGCTAGGATAGCGCGAAGTAGCATGATTAGAGTGCGATTTGTGGTATTATCGCACCGCGTGTCATTAGATTGAGAAAAAAAGAACTTTATCTAGTAATGTTATTTGTTTCTCTGCTCGTTTACGCCCGCGCCGTGTATCGCAAGTTACGCGATTACGAAAATTACGATCTGTCGTCACCGATCTGTCGTCACCGCTACCGCCGACGTCCCAGCTGATGTCGTGGTTAACCTCTCTCTTGAATGGGAGCAGGCTGCGAGAGGAATCCACCCTCCGCCCTAAAGGGCGTGCCGTCCAGAAGAAAGGAGCCCAGCTGTGTTGCCTGTTTGGAGGCCGTTCACCCCAGCGCGTCCTCCTGCCGCAGCGGTGATTCTAATAATCTGTCGAGCTCCGACAGACAAAACAAACATTCATTACGCCCTTCAGGCTTACCTGGACTGTTGTCAACATTCAGAAGGTGCAGGCCGCGCATTGGCCCCTTTTTCTTTTATTTGTTAGCGCATCTCTTTTTTGCTTTATTTGTTTTAAGTAATTTGATCGTATTAGTTTTAAGATTGCATGAAAAAACAAGGGTTTAAAAAAAAACTGAGCTCAGATAATAATGTCAATTTACCATTTTTTAATTTCTCATTAAATTTACATTTTTTTTTGTCTTTAAACTTTCTTTCAATTGACCTCTGTCACGTAGCCACGTCCGTCCACAACCTAAATTTCAGGCTCTACCCGTCACCTGAGCTAGCCGGCAATTACAGCACAGGTAGGTGGGGGCGTCGCAGTATAGAGAATGTACTTATCAATTTCCAACCTTTAATAGCTTTTAAAAACCTCATTAGACTTTGCGTCATTAAAAATAATAGCTCCCAATTTAATAAATTTGCTCCCGTACTCAGTTTCGTTATCCAACCCCACTGCGTGTCATAATCTATGTAACGTTTGATTTGATTTTAATTTATTTCAAAAACAGTAAAAACTGTATTGACGTATGGGGAGAAGATTATATCCGCACGTTTTCTTGAGTACCAAAATCCCATCCCGACATTTTAATGATAAGTAGTTAAAAGATGAATGAGAGTTACAACAATAAATAATAATAATAATAATAATAATAATAATAATAATAATAATAATAATAAGTTATAATATGATCCTGATTGAAGTTTCCGCCATCCTGATTGAGGTTATCCTGGGTTTACTCAATCGCTTAAGGCGTATGCCGGGATGGTCCCTAGTCTTCCATCCCAGAAATAAATGTAAAATCTGCACTCCTCCTTTAAATTTGTTCACAGTTGAGGCATTCGGGATATAGGAGAATTTCTGGCATTTTTCGAAGGTAATATTATTGATTTACCACGCCCCTCTTGTAAATAGAATCATGGATTTTTTTATAATATCATGCTAGCTTTAGAATCATGAAAATTGACTATGAAAATACATTCACACCTTGTTTCATTAGTTATGCCTAGCACATTACCGTTAGCTACTACGATCATTGTAATTTCGTAAGTAACGTAAAATGTCATTTATCACTATTTCCGCCCGAATCCCTCAATTGTAATTATGTAAATGTAAATATTTAACTGGTTAGGCGGAAGAGCAGGTCTTACGGCCTGAGCCTGGCCAGAAATAAAGACATTATTATTATTATTATTATTATTATTATTATTATTATTATTATTATTATTATTTTTATTATTATTATTATTATTATTATTATTATTATTATTATTATTATTATTATTATTATAGTTTTGAACTGCTGCGTGTTACGGGCAACATGATAACATTCACTTGTGAGTACTCTATTTAGGAATAGTTCAAAGCAGCCGCTTCTTGCGGGCAACATGATTTGAATGATCTTTGTGGTGAACACGGCCGGGTGTGGCTCACCAGAAATGCTCCGATGTCTACCGTAGCGGGTAGCAAACTGACATTGCTGCGTTTGACATTTGATCAGCTGTTACAGTGCCATCCAATCGGGACCTTACACTTTACTACAGTGACGTCATAGGGGTGACGTTCAGCCTTCCGATTGGATTACACCGTAACAGCTGATCTACTTCAAAAGCAAGCTCTGTAAAGACCGCAGTATAATTGAAGGTGAGGTGGAAGGGGTCGAAAGAGGGTTTCCAATTTGATGGCGTTAAACGGCGGACGTCATTTAAGATTTACCAAGCAATCTGTACAATGTCCCAAGTAACTCATTTGGGGAGAGTCTTGCGAAGAAATAATTAATACCGATATCGTTCGCTCTCATATATCCCCACAGGGGAGAGCAGTCGCCGCCTTCGCCGAGCAACTCGGGGAAGTGTGTGGGAGAGTGGTTGGTGTAGTGCATGTTTTTTCTCGGAAAAAGCGGGACACCGCCCCAGCCGGGACAAGCTCTAAGCTCCCGACCGGTCTCCCGGAAGATGTGGTAGTGAAGTGCATGTTAGCGTAAGTGTGTGTGTGTGTAAGGAGAGAGGATAGGACAAGGAAGAGGAAGGACCGATCGTGTGTGGTCCGTGGCCAGTTTGATAGGGTACTGCTCCGGCATTCGCTTGGTGTTGATCGGAGAAACCACGGAAAACTACCCATCAGAGCAGCCTGCCGCTAGAATTCTCCTCCGGACAGTGACTGAATTCGATCTAGCTGAAAAGCTAGTGCCGAAAATCTTGCCGCCGTCAGGACTCGAACCTAGGACCTACCGGACAGAGGCGCTGCAGTGACATCCGTTGATGCACTGAGCTACCGCTCCCGGTGTGTGTATGGGTGGTTGGAATATGAGTGCGTTTTACTGAACGTTCGATGATTTTTTCATATATTGTTGTAGAGCCTTCAAAGCAACGCGAAGGCCAGGGTGGCTGGAATTGTGCGGGGCACACACCGAACTGGAGCGGAACGGTGCGTGTGTGGGAGGGGGCGCGTGGTAGGGGTGGTGCGAGACCGCAGCGGTGCGAACAAAGCCCGGGGCGCGAGAGAGGGCCCTGCGGGCGGGATGTGCGGGGCGGCCCCGGGGGTGGAGCATGGGCGGATGCGTTGCGCAGGGTGCGGGACGCAAGTGGGGGTGGGAGTTTAGCCGGGCGAAACAACCTCAGCCTACCGCAGCGAAAATGCAATGACGCGGAAGGAAATTAACACCGCTAATATTACTGCAAATGTGGGAGTGCGTGAAGGTCTGTGTATGTATGTGTGGGTTGCAATTTGAATGCTCTTTACGGAGCGTTCGATGCGTTTTTCATATACTGTTCTAAAGTTAGTCACTACCCAATTTTAGCTGCTGATTGTAGTGAAAATTGCCCGCGTTTCATCCCGTTTCGTACTAATATCTTAATTCGCATAATGTTGACTGTCCCGTCTTTTACGGCGAGGCACTTTTGTTTTTAACGAAGGAATTTGTATCCAAATCCCTAACTTTTATTTGTTTCAGAAGTGTAACAAACTTAATAACACCTTAGTGAAATCATTGTACAGAATACTTAACGATGCCTTTAGAAATGTTCTATGATTTTCAGAATTAGCATCAAAACAGCTATTATAGGATGGCATGTCTGGCACTTTGAACCGGCTTAAAATTACAGTAAAACCTGTCTAAAAAAGACGGAACCTCAATAAACCAGTATATACGTGAAAATTACCTTTACAAGCCGGAAACCTATCAAACGGGGATGCGGGAAGGTTTTTTGAGAACGTTAAGTGATTATTATCTGGCTAAGAGGAATATTTATTTGAAAATATCCGGCATTCTCTTTGGAATGGCATAATGCGAAGTGTTGCAAAAGTATTTCCTCTTAAACCTATTGTTACGGAATCTTTGGGGAACTCGGTGACTGTTTCGCTGCGACTTTATCACGCTTTCATGTAATTTTCAATGTCGCAACAAACGCGATTTTGTCCCTGTCGCTGTGAATACCTAATGTTAATCATCCGCATCCCGTTCAATTGTCAAAAGTGTCACCACGTTTCCTTACGTCAAAATGGAATTCCGGGAAGGATGTGTGATCAGTCAGTGCGACTGCTGGAGTAGTCCAGCAGTCGTATTTATTTTTTTTGTCAAAAACAGTAAAAAACTGTGACGTATGGGGGAGAAAATCATCTGCGCACGCTTTCTTGAGTTCTAGAACCCCTTCTCAATAATTTAACTATTAATCATTGAAAGATGAAAATAATAACAACAACAACAACAATAATAATAATAATAATAATAATAATAATAATAATAATAAATCAATAAATATTAAACAATAATAAATATTTCAAAAACTAGATATTTTGGTTTTCGAGTGATGGAAAACTTATTTGTTTCGGTAAAGGAACCACAGATTTAATTTTTCTGTATTGCTAACAAAATAGAACCTTACCCTAAGCTCTACTACCACTACAAGCAAAAGAAAAGTTCAACAAAACGTGCGCATAGTGAAGCTACATTTACGTATTCCCTTTGTAGAGGTGCACACTACATAATTTAGTGATCGCTTACATTGGAACGTAGAAAAGCTGTGTGCTAGTGTGTGAAAATATCTTTAAGAGAGTACACGTAAAATTGCACAAAAATGCAGTATAAGCGATTGTTGTGTATTTTCCCTGTTGATTTTTAATTTATTGCACTATTTTCATTGATAAATTATCCTTTATTTTATTTTGTTTCCTAACAAAGTTATAGCAAAACTACTGCACAGTAGATTTTAAGGTAGAGTGAAATTTTCTCAACCATAAGACGGAAACCTGCCAAAACGAAAACGTCTTGAAGGAATTTCTTTCGATAACAGACACGTTCCTCTTTGCGTATTCACTATTTTCACATTAACAATTTGATTGTTTTAGAAAGATTAAAACGTATAAGATAAATTATAAAATGGCCAATTCGCCCACTGCGCATCGAGTCGCGTACAATAACATTTTGCTTTCCCCAAACGAAGAACTGGAAGACATCTGCTAGTGACAGGCAGAAGGACGGATAACCGGACCGGCGGACGGGCTCGCGGCCAGACGGATGGAGGGACGGACAGGCAGATGGGCATACGGGCGGATGGACGTATTTTTTTAATAATCATGTTTTGAAATAAAACGTGAAATTTCTTTATGTGGTGTTTATTTTTATGCGCAGTCACTGGTGCATGGTTGCGAAGATTCGCACGCGACTCGCGAATATCAGTGCAGTGCACGACCTCTTCCAGTGTAATATAAATATAATTATTAATATTGTTTATATGTGTGAAGGCATTGGGAATGTCCGCCTCGTATGTGTGGAGAGTAAGAAGTCTCGAACGAGCTGGAGCCATCCCACGAATTCATTTCAATGTACGTAATAAAATTGGAAATAATATAATAGAACTCAGGAGCAACATGAACCTAACTTTGTATTTTGAAACCGCAAGTTCTTCAATAAATTAAAAATGATACGGAAAATTAGTATATTGATTTTTACAATGACATTTATTATATTACTTTCCATTTTAACTGAATAATTCTAAAGGGTTAATGTGCCTGTAATAATTATTGTAACTCAACTATATATATTACATGTTTGTTCAAACTCTACAAGAGGAACGTAAATTGTATATCAAGGTACTTTCTTCGACTAGATTCATATGTGCGCCTACTGCCTAATCTGAATTGATTTCGAAAAATACCCAGAGGGACGATGAAATTGCCTTGTGTGTATGATAGTAATTGCTATTGGTAATTATATACCACGTGTGTTGGTGTTTCATGAGGCCGACTCGACTCGTCCCTGTCTGAAATGTAGTGCACCAGCTGACAGCCTGGGTGTGCAAACACGTATTTGGATAATATTCCTCCCAGTGGATCCAACACCAAACGACGTTGGCAATACAGATGTGGTCGTCACCAGTTTTTGCATTTTGAACAAGGAGAAAATTAATAATCAATAACTTCGCTAGACGGTGTGAAAAATTTAACCTTGCATCTTTCCAAGTTATCTGCTTAAGGAGATACAAAGAATGTATGTGGAAGATACAAAGAATGTGGAAATGTCTTTTTTAAACAAAAAGAATAAGAAAAAACTGTTTTTTCTATCTTTCTGTCATTGAATACGAAAGACAAACTGTATCTTTAGCATCTTACTTACATACTTTTGAGTTCGAAACTACTCGCCGTGTTGATATCTACCCTGTTGGTGGGCCAATTTTGAGCAGATTCCTTTATTTAGGGTTAGCGTCTTGGGACAGATAATAAACAGATAATAAAGTAAAGATATTTATGTGTGTGTACAGAAAAGTTCATTTCTTACGGTTGCAGTACAGAAGTGAATCTTATACTTGAAATGTGAATAATAAAAATAATGAAGAGAAGAGTATAAATGTGCCCCAGTCTCGGTTAAACAGAGTAATTTTTCCTACGCAGTAACAATACGTAGTGGTTGGTTATTGTATGTATGCAGGTTAGTTTTTATTATTTCCTTTTTCGTTTCTTCGAGGTTACAATTGGATTTGCATGGATTTTGCATATTTTTCGTCTTAGTGCCGCCCCATGCCCATTTATCTTTACTCAGGTTTCCTTATTCAATTATTTCATTCGAATATACCTCATTTACATTGGCTTCCTTTCCACAAAATTTAAGAAACTCTGCGCTGTGGAACAAAATTTATGGTATTAGACAAAAAAACTAGTTCTAATTCAAGAATTTGTTATCTTTACTACTAGAAATCGTTTCACAGAAAAATCTTGTTTTAATGAAATCTGTAATTTAACGTTCGATAATATGAAACATATTCAATAAATTTATTTATCGTGTTCTAGATTCGCGTAGGTGTATAAACGATTCTAATAAAATCAGAATTCATCGGTTATTTTTCAGATCGATTAAGAACAAAATGGTTAATTTATCGAGAACAATTCAAAGCACAGACACACACACACACACACACACACAATATATATATATATATATATATATATATATATATATATATATATATATATTGTGACGTCACGGGATTATACGAACTCGTAACGCCACCATAGGCCACGAGAAAAGACCAGAAAACAGAGAAATAGGGTACGCGAAGGAGCGATGGTCCGAGAAGGCGACATCTACCCGCAAGTTTTCACACTCCGATGTCCAAAGTTAGCGGATAATATTTTCTTGAGAGGGCGCGAAGCAGGAGATAATTCACCCCTCCAGAAATTTCCCTCCACACCCCTCCAGGCGGAGACGCATAAATACCGCGACGCACTTCGGAAGAGCTCTCTTACAACTTCGACAGCGACGGCGACTCAACTAGATTCTTCGGCGATCGTCATTGGTTAGTGCAGGAGTATAATTTTACTTGCTTAAGTAAAGCTGATTTAAGAAACGCGGTAATAAGTGATAGAATTCAGAAGCAAAGTGCATATACATTATTAGCACTAACATCACGCGAGAAAGCAAGCGATGTGACTGCTTGCACCTGAAATAATTTCATAATTGCAATAAATTCGCGCAGAAGGACTCTGAACGAAATCCAGTATTTAATTTTGTACGTCACGACCACGCACGCTCAAAGTGTGGTATGTCGGCCGAGTGCTAGAAGTAGTCAATTCAAGCACGTTAGTTATTTAAAACTGGTAGCGCGAGCAACGGGTACGCGGCAGGCGGCAGAAGGACGATTCCAGTGAACACTCAAGCGTAGGCGAGAAGGACCTGGACCAATCCATGGATGTTACGAGCCCGAGATCGAGAGAAAGGTTTGGAATTTGGACGTGTGGCGGCATTCTGAGATGGAGCGAAGGAAGTGGTGTAACCGCGGGACATCGAACCAATCAAGTGACGTGGCGAGGACTGCGAGCGACCGAACACCCCAAGGTTAACTGACGGCGAGCGGGAAGGGAGGTGTCGAGGTAAAGAACTGGCAACTTCTATGCGGCAATTTGTTGAGAAATTGTGTAGCTTTAAACACCAGGCGAAGCGTCCTAAAATAGGTGAAAGTTCCAAATAATTACTGGGAAAAATATTTCGAACGTATTAGCGGCAGTTTAGATTTCATTCGCTGCACGCACCAGTAAATTCGTTTGAATGCCATACCTTGTACAACTTTTCTAAAGTAAATTATAATTTTTTCATGTAATGTCGAAGTAATCTTATTTGGTCATTGGTTCCATTGTATGATGTCAAGGATAATCAGTTGCTATAATTTTGTAAAGGGTACGATTTAGTAACGTGTGTGTCACGTTTATTTTTGTGTTAGAGTTTACAGCATTGTAATAAAGGCGCAGCTCAAGGCTGACCTCTGTGAAGTCCATAATAGAATAATTGTAGAGAATCACTTAAAGGGCCGTGCACGGAGAAAACTTTAGATTAACCACAGTTAAATGAGGTACACGAAATAATTGAGAAGGAGGTCAAAGCAAAAGTATTGTAAATAGTGCGTATTGAAGTAATCAGGCAGTCAAGGTGACGCCTATACCAGAATTTTACATAATTCATTGTGTCAAGGGTTCAGACCTTTCTCATACCCGAAAGATCCTGCTTCCTGAGAATTCAAAGCTCGCTTCACGAGCATTCATAGTTTCACGCTTCATCGCCAGCGGCTGGAAGGTAGTAGGTGGGCGTGTTATAAAATATATATATATATATATATATATATATATATATATATATATTGTGACTGTACTTACCTCAGTTTTCCAATTAGGAACCCATCATCAAATGAGGCAGTGATCACATATTACATTTTGATAGCAATAGCTGCTGTTTCTAAAATGATGAAGGACAAGGGATTCCTTTAGGGGGAGCGCCTTTATGAGGAGGATGTTGGCTGTGATTTTTAATGCATTCTCTACCTTCATACAGTTCATTAATCACTACTTTGCCATTTTTTTTAATCACACATTTATTCATCAACGAGAACTCAGCATAAGGAGAATCTGATACTAGTACATGCATAAGTCTGCAGTCTTAAATGATATTACATCAATATAAATTAACATCTATTTTTGATTACATTACTGGATTGCTCCGAGACCGATAAATACATGAATCTCTTACTAATCGATTCTGTAATTATTATTTCAATCATTATGAATATCGTATGTGTATAACCTCTACTTCGTTCTTCTATCTACGTAATGGTTCATTAATACGCCCTATCCCACTAATGCACTCTCTGGCCAACGTGGCAACTCATCCTGTATTTCCCACTCTCTTGGCGCAGGAACACAGCTGCTTTTGTTCAAGGCCTTCACGCCACGGCGTGGCGTGGGGACCCCTCGCGTTGCCGCTGGCTGGTTTACGTGGTTGCCGCTCCGACTCCAGTGTTTTGCTGTCCAGTCACACGCTTTCGATGTTATTGTGCGAGCTCCGAATTATTACGACCATGCGTTT
Source organism: Teleogryllus oceanicus (assembly GCA_964035755.1). Classification (NCBI taxonomy): domain Eukaryota; kingdom Metazoa; phylum Arthropoda; class Insecta; order Orthoptera; family Gryllidae; genus Teleogryllus; species Teleogryllus oceanicus. The sequence goes on along the minus strand of CAXIVR010000001.1, from coordinate 41,810,273 downwards.
GCTCAAAATCGTCTGTCTATTGGTCTGCCCATGGCTGATGGCCCACGCGCACTCGCTCGCCACATGCTTCCATTTTCATTCGATTATTTATCACTCACGAACGTTTATGTCACAATTCCCTCGACCTAATATTACTATCCACTGTCTTTAGTTACTATTCACTTCCTTGTCACTACTTCTCCCCACCTATATTCCCTGATGCTCACCGATTACACTTCCGTAATTGATGCACTTCACCTCGCCCGTGCGCGTCATCTCAACTCTCTCTCCCTTCTTTTCGTTATGACTCGCGTCTCTTCTCGCCCCGCGCGACTCGTTCCCCGGAACCGTTCGTCTGACTCTCTTGTCTTTCCTGCGCGCCCGATTCAAATTGGCATCGTTTTTATAAATCTGAATGGTTACATGACCATTAGGTCATAATATATATATATATATATATATATATATATATATATATATATATATTATAACACGCCCACCTACCACCTTGCAGCCGGTGGCGATGAAGCGTGAAACTATGAATGCTCGTGAAGCGAGCTTTGAATTCTCAGGAAGCAGGATCTTTCGGGTATGAGAAGGTCTGAACCCTTGACACAATGAATTATATAAAATTCTGGTAAAATGAGCATATATTCAGTAAAACAAATTACACAGTGGCACAAATATACAATAAGTATGTATTTTACGTAGATGGTCACTGCAAAGAAAACAGAAACAAAAAGAACAGAAATAACACAACCATAAGAGAATGTATAGGCGTCACCTTGTCTGCCTGATTACTTCAATACGCACTATTTACAATACTTTTGCTTTGACCTCCTTCTCAATTATTTCGTGTACCTCATTTAACTGTGGTTAATCTAAAGTTTTCTCCGTGCACGGCCCTTTAAGTGATTCTCTACAATTATTCTATTATAGACTTCACAGAGGTCAGCCTTGAGCTGCGCATTTATTACAATGCTGTCAACTCTAACACAATAATAAACGTGACACACACGTTACTAAATCGTACTTTACAAAATTACAGCAACTGATTATCCCTGATATCATACAATGGAAACAATACTTTCAATAAGATTACTTTTACATTACATGAAACATTATAATTTACTTTAGAAAAGTTGTACAAGGTATGGCATTCAACGAATTTACTGGTGCGTACAGCTAATGAAATCAAAACTGCCGCTCATACGTTCGAAATATTTCCCAGTAACTATTTGGAACTTTCACCTATTTTAGGACGCTACGCCTGGCGTTTAAAGCTACACAGTTTCCTAACAAATTGCCGCATAGAAGTTGCCAGTTCTTTACCTCGACATTTCCTTCCCGCTCGCCGTCAGTTAACCTTGGGGTGTTCGGTCGCTCGCAGTCCTCGCCACGTCACTCGACTGCTCCGATGTCCCGCGGTTACACCTCTTCTTTCGCTCGATCTCAGGATGGGCGCCACACGTCCAAATTCCAAACCTTTCTCTCGTCCTCCGGCTCGTACCATCGACGGATTGGTCCAAGTCTTTCTCGCCTACGCTTGAGTGTTGGAGTCGTCCTTCTGCCGCCTGCCGCGTACCCGTTGCTCGCGCTTCCAGTTTTAAATAACTAACGTGCTTGAATTGACTACTTCTAGCACTCGACTGACATACCACACTTTGAGCGTGCGTGGTCGTGGCGTACAAAATTAAATACTGGATTTCGTTCAGAGTCCTTCTGCGCGAATTTACTTCGATGATGAAACTATTTTAAGTTCGAGCAGTCACAACGCTTGCTTACTCGCGTAATGTTAGTGTAAATGCTTTACATGCACTTTGCTTCTGAATTCTATCACTTATCACCGCGTTTCTTAAATCAGCTTTACTAAAGCAAGTAAAATTATACTCCTGCACTAACCAATTACTATCGCTGAAGAATCTAGTTGAGTCGCCGTCGCTGTCGAAATCGTAAGAGAGCTCTGCCAAAGTGCGTCACGGTATTTATGCAACTCCGCCTGGGGAAAAATTTCTGGAGGGGTGAATTTTCTCCTTTTTCGCGCCCTCTCGAGAAAATATTATCCGCTAACTTTGGACATCGGAGTGCGAAAACCTGCGGGTAGATGTCGCCTTCTCGGACCATCGCTCCGCCGCGTACCCTATTTCTTAGTTCTCTGGTTTTTTCTAGTGACTTATGGTGGCGTTACGGGTTCGTAGAACCCCGTGACGTCACAATATATATATATATATATATATATATATATATATATATATATATATATATATATATAGGACGCAAGAGGGGGATACGCTTGGTTCAGGGTCGGGGGTGGATGCAACGTTGATTAAAGGACCCTAATAGTAACGGCATCTGTGTACTTTGCGGTGTTAGGGATGACTGAATCCACATCCTTTTAATTTGCAGCGCGACCGAAACTTGGAGAGGAAAATGGATGGGAATGAGAAATTACTACTTCCAACATAGGAACGTAACGCTCGCCAAAACATTCTAGGTGATAAAAGACCTAAATTCATGAAAGAATTAGGAACATTTCTAGGAAAGTTTCGGACCATTAGAGAAACTGAAATTAGGGAGTGGGAAAACAGCACTGGTTAGTACGAGCAGAGCTGGAGACACATAAATAATAAATCAATAAACTAACAATAATTAAGTTAGTCAGTTAGTTATGTTAGGTTAGTAAACAGTACAAAAAAGTTATAAGTTGTAGTCAATTGTTAAGTATAAGTAGAAAAAATCAATAAAAATAAATTAACTTAAAATAATTAAAATAAGTTAAATTTATAAGCTAGATAAATTAAAACTAAATTAATTAAAATAATTTAAATAAATTAAAATTAAATTAAATTAAATTAAAATAAAAGGAAACAGTTAAAATAAAACACATTAGGGGGCGAAGGGAAGTGGGAATCGGAAATGTTAGGGCAGAAGCGTTGGTGCGGACGATTTTCTGTGGTGCTGTTTATTTTCAGGTGCGGAGGAGGCCAAACACTGGAAGGAGGATGCCTGACGCCCGCGCCAATAAATAAATAGTTTAAAAACCGGATATATTAGCATGTACTCGGCTTCTGACGGCAGGTTTTCCCCCTTCAGGGGTTTTTCCTCAGCCGTACCTTATGGTCTCTTTTCCGCGGCTTTGATGCGATGGAGAGACCATTTGGGGTGAATACCAGAATTCGAAAGGTTAGAGCGCGGTAGAATGTAGGTATTGCAATGGCTTAAAGGACTTCGGCCTAGCCACATTGCATCAAGTTTTCTAATTTGAAGTGCGTTGTCTTACGGCGCGGTAATCTCTGAATCTACAGAACCAATTCCGACGAAACGTTTGTACTAGCTACCTTGATGAGTCTGGAGAACTATCGGCTATGATTATGAGATGAACCATAAACCGTAATATCAGTACGGTATAGGCGTTATTGGGTCGGTAGTCCGTCTTTGCCGGCCAGCAACCGGTGCCCCCATTGCCTGGGCCTAGTTAAATTCCCATGCTTGGAGATAAGAGCGACATGAGGTGAACTTGACGTATTCTCTTCACCGTACCTAGCAATATCCGCCGGCTTGAGCTTTTCTTCGTCACACAGCTACAGAACCTGGAACGATTTTAACGGAAAGCTACAACTCTATTTTTGCTTCTACTGGGAATAGAACCCGTGAAGACAGCCTGGGAAGCTAGTACGCTGCCCATGAGTCATCCTAGAGGCAACCGTAATATATTGTGGCGGCACTTTCGAATCGACGGAATTATTGTAATGAGATTATGACATTTTGAGAAACAACGGTCACTCAATGCAGCCTTTGTAAGACGCCCCTCCTCCGGGGGAATTCCCTTCTCAGCGACCCGCGAAAAATTTACGACAGGCAGCTGTCTGCCTGGCCCTCGGCGCACCCTCGCCACCCCGGCGCCACGGGCGTCCTATAAACAAAACCCCCTGACCTGCGCTCGCCCCAGAGAGACGGTGCCTCTTAGCCGATGTTTATCATTAGAAATAACTGTCAAAATTACGAACTCTGACAGATTCCTCACACGTGCACGCACCTAGCGTGAGAGAGACAGAACATTTTAATCTTGTGGAAATTTCCAGAGATCCTCGCATGGTGATTGGGCGAGAGAAATTTAGAACGTAGTATACTTTGGCCAATTAGAATTATAGGAAAAATTGGGGGGGAGCGTTTTTCTTAAGAAGGGGTAACTCGGGGAGGGAGAGGCGAGCTCTGCGGCGCTGCGCGATGACGCGAACAAAGAGATTGGAAAAAGACGTCAAAGTGTTCGGACGTAGATTTTGTGATAGAAAAGAGCACCACGGGTCGCGAAGTGGACCGGTGTTCTTGGGAATGAGGCTGACCGCCGAGGCGATTGCTGTGCGTAAGATTGCTCAAGGGACAGTAGCAGATCTTACCCAACCGCGGTGAACAATTGTGAGCGTTCACGAACATTAATCCGACGTAATCGCGAAGCGTTACACATTTGTGTATCGGGGTCAATCACCCACATGTGTTTGCGGCCCTCTGCTTCTGTCTGGGCCGGGCCAATATGTCACGCGAGGTATCTCGTGAACGAGCGGAAGAGACGCTCGACTCAAGACGGCAGGGCTACCATTCACCTGCCAGCCTGCCCAGGAAACTTCGCCCCCATCAGCTGTCTCCAGGTGCCCTAGAGACGGGCCATTGACCTGCCTGCCGGCCCTTCCCAGCAGCCTGCGAGAGATCAACTCGCAATCATATTGTATATGCCCTAGATCCACGCAATTGGGTACATAACCAAGAAATTGCTCTTCAAGCAGACTTGTAACATTTTTTATTTTTTTTGTGTTAATGTCAGCGAGGCCGCGCATGGCCCAAATTATGTTTAATTTTAAGAATTTCATTTAACAAGTTGAGCTCAACGGGTAGGGTGATAGTCATTTCTTCACCCAGTTTCTTTTTTTGTCATGTAACTTCCCTGGTTTTGGACCAGAAATAAATCTGTCGTTAAATTCTGAATTATTATTGCAACATCCTTCCTCCACGCATTTTCAACTTATAGAACTGGATGGCTAAATGTAGCTTATCTCTCACGGCGCGAAGTGCTATAAGTTTCGAGGTTAAGTTTCGCTGGAGATTCGTCCTTAACTTGTTAGGGACGTAATATCCACATATTTGCAGTTTTCATTATTGCCTGCGAGATCTTTGAGTGTGAGAGATGCAGTGCGATAATTCGTTTTCCGGGAAAATCCTTAGCTATAATAGACAAATTGGCTCATTAAAAGTCGGCAAGCGAACATACTGTTGAACTATTTCTTTCCGAGTTCTTGAACGTTCATAGAAGAAATAAGTACAAATTCCTACAAGTAAGGGAAATATTTATTTTCAAGTATGTCCATGTAATTTATACTTAATGGAAGTCAATGAGTGCTGATCAGAAGATATACTATTATTTTCACATGATGTATAAAAATGAACGACAAAGGTGAGTGAGGAGGTGTTAATGATTAATGAAATGAGTAAATTTTGATTTATAGAAACGAATGTTTTGGTTTAATTAACGTTGCTTGTTCCGATTCATTGAAGAGAAAGCGCTTGAACGGTGTATATCCAGTACGTTTTGTTGAATGAATAAAATTCGTAAGTTTTAATAACAAATATACGCTATGCTCAACATTTCGAAGTAAAATGTTCATCTTCTGGCTTAAACCAAAATCAATTTATTTGAAATCTTAGAACAGTATCAACTTGTGCAATAATAACATAAATTTAATCATTATGTGTTGGGCACCAGAACAAGCAAAACGACATTCAGCTTGGTTATATTTCTCTTACTTTCTAAATCATGTCATTTATCGTTACATTAGACGAGTCGAAAATTGAAAACAGTCAATTTCTGACTCATCGTATCAAAATAAACCTCAGAGACCACAGAAAAGATGTTAATACATTTCACATGAAGCGACGTCAGAGACAGTGTTTTGGAAGTGGGTAAAGAGAGTATGAGCTGTTATGGAACAGTTATGCAAAAGTACACATTCTGCGACATTATCATAAAATTTGTTTTACCATTAAATATATGTATTATAAATTGCTGTGGATAATAGTTTCTAAAATGTATTCTACTACATCATTTGAAGATTTCCTTAACAGAATGGTTATTAGTGACAATATTTGTTTCATTTCAATTTGACACGTCGTCGGTGCACAAGAAAAATTACATCTAAAAAATTGTCATTTTTCACGAGAGCTGTTTTTTCCCCGAGCGTAGCCGTTTATTTCGTGGCCAAAGACAAAGTGTTTTCCTATACGTACGCTGTCTCTCCATCTATCTTCATGAAATTTTGCGAGTAAATATAAACCATTTTCAAAAAAAAAATTTCTTCATTTAACTGAAACTTGGGATTTTTATTTTGTGTCACTTTGTTGAACTCTGACGATGTCACTACTTCGTATCATGCTGGGGGTATTCATATTAATAACATCGAATGTGCGCATAAATTGGCGGATAGGTTAGCAGTATTCGGCCATGTGAAATGGGTCAGTGAATTTGTTGGGTACCAGGAAACTCGTAAACAATTTCAAAACAATAAAATAAGTTTCGATTTTTACTGAAAATTCGAATATTTGATTGTTAATCCATAGTTTCTCCTACATGATATCTCGACTATATCATCATACGTTCGTTACTGCTTATGCCTCAGCTGATGTCATGCCATGGTGGCAAGAAATTTAGTATTCAGATGTGCCGTTTCGAAACAGCCAATTCCTGCTCTAGGAGGTAATTTTCCACAGACTCGACAGGCAGCGAATGAATGGATGGATGGATGAATGGATGAATGGATGAATGGATGAATGGATGAATGGATGAATGGATGAATGGATGAATGGATGAATGGATGAATGGATGAATGAATGGATGAATGAATGGATGAATGAATGGATGAATGAATGGATGAATGAATGGATGAATGAATGGATGAATGAATGGATGGATGAATGAATGGATGAAGGAATGGATGGATGAATGAATGGATGAATGGATGAATGAATGGATGAATGAATGGATGAATGAATGGATGAATGAATGAATGAATGGATGAATGAATGGATAAATGAATGGATGAATGAATGGATGAATGAATGGATGAATGAATGGATGAATGAATGGATGAATGAATGGATGAATGAATGGATGAATGAATGGATGAATGAATGGATGAATGAATGGATGAATGAATGAATGAATGAATGGATGAATGAATGGATGAATGAATGGATGAATGAATGGATGAATGAATGGATGAATAAACGGACGAACGAACTAAGGAACGAACTGAGGAAGGAACGAAGGAACGAACGAAGGAACGAACGAAAGAACGAATGTAGGTCTTTATTGGTGGCGGGGATCGGGCCATTTAGCCGACTACCACTTTCAAAATTTATATTACAATAGTAGTAATAAGTTACTCAATGATAAATACGTACGCAATTTGGATGCAGGTTCTCACATAGATGATAGGAGTGAAAGCGAAGGAGGAAGAGTGTGATAGGAAATCGGGAAGTCGGGATGAGAAGAACGGTGGAAACAAAAGGGGGGAAAAGTGAAATGGTAATAAGTTCAGCTAATTGTTTCAAAGAGGTTTTGAAGAAAAAAAATTGCATAAGTATTTTTGAATTGCCCCTAAAAAACTAGAAAGAGAGCGAATCTCAGCAGCATATCAGCGAAAACACGTCAAGTCAAGAGTTCAAGCTCTGAAAGAAATTGAAAACATTTAGAGATAATGGTAAATTATTTTGCGCGTATTTCATAATAATAATAATAATAATAATTATTATTATTATTATTATAACAATAACAAATAATGTTAACAATAATAATAATTATATGATAAAGTATTGTAAAACTATTTTCTTGTTAAATAAATTTTAAAAAAATATTTAAAATTGTGGAAATTTAGGAAATGTTAACAGTTAAAATATTCCAGAAACTAGCATATTGGGAAATTTTAAGAATTTAGGAAATATTTACGATTTAGAGTATTCCAAACACTTGAAAATCCATCCCAACATCTCTTACCCGTAAGCCAACAATTTGTACTACATTTATTTATGGGACTGCAAGCAAGGGACCATCCCGGCATGCGCCTTAAGAGATTGAGTAAACCAGGTAAACCTCAACTTGGATGGCGGCTTAACACGATACAAGTAAACAATTTCCGTGCACGCAAAAGACAAAGAAAAACGAAAATATTTTAAATTTAATATTATGTCAAAATGTATACGACGCAGTTTGTAAGAAATGACGAACTGAAACAAAAAGATTGCAAGTAAGTGAAACACGTCTAGGCAAAATTAAAAGCATATCATTATAATATTTTGAATACATTCACATATGAACAAATGCTCTTGCATAATCACACAACAAAGGTACGCATACATGTGGGTAGTTCAATAAAAGTTTTTATGAGATGAAAGTTTGTTCTTCAAATGTTATTTAAAAATGATTGAGAGAGTGTACGAGTAGATTATAGACACATACAGGTAAGTTATGGATTTGTCAATTTTTTTAACATAATGTAAATGCAACAGTAGATAGGAAGAGGAATGATATATTTGTGTTCCAAAAGAGATTAGTTTACTTTATAAAGCTAAATAGATAATAATATGAAAATTGGTGGGAAGAGAGAATAAAGTAACCTAGGATGAAATATATGAGAAAAAAAGGAAACACCAAAGAGCGAGGATTTTAGCTATCTGAAGAAGAGAGAGAGAGAGAGAGAGAGAGAGAGAGAGAGAGAGAGAGAGAGAGAGAAGAAAGCGTTAAGGATGAGATGGAAGTAGTTTTTTGAGAAAAGGGGTACAACTACACACACACACACACGCCCACCAATGTTCGAAGAAGCGCATAATGAGTAAACTTACATTGGGGTGAGGCTCCCTATACAACTAAATTGCATAGATAGGCGCGCTTCCTCCAGCTTCGTTTCTGTTTCCACAACACCCCGCCGTCGCTTCCTCCGCCTCCACTCTGCCACACCCCGGCACCAACCTCTGCCTCGCTGTGTCGCTGTGTTCAACGCCGTACGACCTCTGCCCTTCCCGCCAACCGCGACACCGCCGTCGGCACCGCCGCCGGCTCATCCGCTAGGCTTGTTACCACAACCACACGCATTGAGCAGCCCACGTTTTCCCCCTCTTGCACTCCCGTCGGGCCCGCCGCCTTCGCCACCTCCACGCTTCCACCGCTTCGGCCGCCTACGCCGCTTCCACAAACCGGGAGCAGTGGCTCAGAGCATCAACCGATGTCACCGCAGCGCCCCTGACCGGGAGGTCCTAGGTTACACTTCCTAAACTAGCTTTTCAGCTAGTTTGAATTCAGTTGCTGTCTGGAGGAGAATTCTAGTGGCCGGCTGCTCCGATCGGTAGTTTTCCGTGGGCTCTTCGGTCAATACCAGGCGAAGGTCGCAGCAGTAGCCAACAAACGGACCGCGCGCAGTCTTTCCTTCCTCTTCCTTGCACACACACCTATACTAACATGCACTACGCTACCGCACGCGCCGGATCCGGGCATGCAGCGCGGGAAGACCACCGCCACCTCCCGAGCAAAAACACGTACTACACGCACGGGACTAATGATGATAGTAGTTGACGCGCCCGCAATCACTAAGGATCAATTAATCAGTTAATCAATCAAGCAATCCCCTTGTATAACGTCCTAACCCTTCCGCGGCTTCGCAGGAACGGAATCGACGCCAACACGTCCACCGCCTCCTCTCCCTCTTTCACGTCCACGACTTGCGCTCCCGCTGCCTTCGCCCCCTTCCTCCCCCCCACCCTCCGCCGCCCCCGCACCACCGCCGCCTTTCCTTCCTAAGCCACCAGCTTCGCCCCAACTTGTGCCCCTCTTCCGCTCAGCCCCCACCGCAATCACCTCTCCTGCAACAGCCTTGGACGCTCCTCCGTCGACTCCCCAGCCTCCCTGACCCCCGCCGCGCCCCCGCCCCCCGCGCGTGCTCCCACACTGACACCCGTAATCTGGGGCAAGGCGCAATCTAATAAGAGCTGATCAATGTTTCGCATTCGAGCGCTTCCTGCAGCGGTCGCTTTCGCCGCCCCGCCCCCCCTCCGGCCCCTGCCCTCTGCCCGCCGCCTCCGCCTCGGCCTCTGCCTTCGCCTCCGCCGCCGTTCGCAAGAATGGATATTAGAAAGGGAGATCATCCCTCGCCCCCCCCCCCACGGCCCACTTCCCCAACCCAGTTCTCGCGTCGATTTCTTCTCCGCGGCCTCCGGATATCGTTCATCGCTCACCACACAGTCGCACGAACTTCTTTGGCGTCACCCGTGTCGAGTCCTTTCTCTCGAGCGTCTTATATAAGATGTCTCTCATTCGAGTTTCTTTATTGTTTTTACACTATGATGGTAATACCGTGTTAGAACCTACCAATTGAATACGGGAAAGGGTACATATATGTTTATTGATGTACCACACGATAACAGTACTCCAAAACTTGTAATCGTGCGCCGTGAATCGGCGATTTTTCGAAAGGAAAATTTATTTGTTAGGCCCTTGATAGGGCAATGCGTTGTAGCTGTCGACTCCTGGTGGAATACCTTTTGTTGCAGTTGTGTATCACCTACCTTTGGTACCTAACTCTCTCTCTCTCTCCACTCACTCACCCCCCCCTCTCTCTCTCTCTCTCCTCCATCCGAAGGACCAGATGGTTTTTAGGATATGCATCAAACCTCTTTCCAGAAATTGGGTAATTACAGGAAGTGTTGTCATTAAAGGGGAAAATTAGACAGTGCATGATAAATTGAATATACATAATTAAGCATTAATTAAGACTTACAGACAAATATGTTTGATGAACACTGTCACAAAGAAAAGGTACGTAAAATAAGTTAACATTACCGTAAATAAGCTAACATACGACAAATAAATTAACATGAATTGGGAATTGGCAATTAAAGAGATTAATGAATTGTACTCATAGTACAACAATAATAATAGTGATTACACTGTGAGTCATTTCCATCTGTTGTTAATTGAATGAGGAGACATCCCCTTCAAGACGTTTGATGTTGTGATATAAACAGTATGTAAAATCAACTTGCATTACATGTTACGAAGTTCTGGTGAGGCATAGTCTCAACAGGGAGCGCCCTTGCAGATTCCATGAATGACGTGCTAGGCGTCGAAGCTACAAGTCCACTAGCGAGACGCTAGCGGCGAACTACTCTTGCAGCGGGGCAAGTGAATGTGGTAGTCTTGAAACAGCCACGCAATTGTTCATGGATGGGCGTTGGCACATGTGGCGTTACAACTGATAGCCACTCGCGACTACCGGCACGCACGCACACACGCACCGGGAGCGGTGCTCAGGGCATCAACTGATGTCACTGCAGCGCCTCTGACCAGGAGGTCCTAGGTTCCAGTCCTGACGGGGGCAGAATTTCAGTCGCTGTCTGGAGGAGAACCCTAGCGGCCGGCTGCTCTGATTGGTAGTTTTCCGTGGTTTCTCCGTTCAACACCAGGCGAATGCCGGGGCAGTACCCTGCCAAACGGGCCACGGATCGCGCTCAATCTGTCCTTCCTCTTCCTTGTCCTATCCTCTCCCCTTACACACACACACTTACACTAACATGCACTACCATACCACATATTCCGAGAGATCGGTCCGGAACTTGGAGCTTGTCCCGGCTGGGGTGGTACCCCGCTAGTATTATTCGGAGCTTTTTGCGTTTTTGATTACTTATTTTATTTCGTTTACATTAGCCCTTGTCTACACTTGTCTACATTAATTGTTTTCGAATTTCATACGTATCCGTACTATTTGGTTCCTCGCCTAGGTCCTCTACCCTCTTTCCCTTCTCCCTGTCCCCCTTCCCCTCCCTCACGTTGGTTTTCGCCGTCCGGACGCTCTGCCAGGAAACGAATCACCGTGCTGGATATTTGAAAGAATTGATTTACGCCGAGGAGGATTTAAACCACCCTGCGGAATTGTCGAGATCCCAGTCAGCGGGAAGGGGCTCAACGGCACAGTAGATGCAAAGAGTCGAATAAAAATAAGAGAGGAGAAATTAAATTTCTGTCGAAGGATAATGCTTTCCGACATATTTTATGCCACTCTTTCCAAGAATGACAGTTCATATATTGAAATTTATTCCCCGATTTTTTAAATTCCATTTATTTCTTTTCTTTTTGAATGGTCACACATAATTTGGGAATGTGAAAATTAAACAAACGTGCTAACCAAACATAAAAAAACAGCATTATTCAAAACGTAGCATGCATGGGGATTTCTTTCAATTTCTATTTGCATTGTAAATTTCTAATGTTAAAAAATCTTTTTTCCAAAATTACTTCAAAATAGCAAATAAAATAATCAGAAATAACTCCGTAGTAAATTAAATATTTGAATAGAAGCCGTCTTTATGATACTGCAATAACACAGGTAATAGCTATTATATTATTTAAGTACATTATGGTCAGACGCAAGCAATAACGCACAGGCTGTAATAATCTAGTCAACACACGCATATGCTAATAGTCGGAATAACACAATCAAGTGCTTGCATTTAAAACTCCAAATCGAAACTACTTGATGGTTTCTATAAGTTTTCCGGGTTTCTGGGCATCTAACGAAACCATAGATACTTCTTACGTGACCGGATGATTTCTTTCTATTTCTTCTCGAATTGTAAATTCCTAATTTTAAAAATTAACTTTATAAATAAATGTGTTAATAAATGTTTACAATGTCATTGTAAGCATTTAATATTACTGACATGAAGCATCATGAGGTTCTTGTGACCGGCCTAATTGCAATTTTTTAGTATACCAACCGCTTTTTGAGGTCTAGCCCTTCTGGTGACAGAAAATGACTTGTATGTAAATGTAACTTACTTAACTTAATGTACATTTACCAAAAGAGTCTGTTGAATATGGACTGATCGAACAGATTACAGAAAAGCTGCCGTAAAAAAAGCCAATGTGAATGGTCATGCAGCATTCTACATCGCCTACTCACGTTGTGTCAAGTGATTATAGTACAACAACAACAACAACAACAACAACAATAATAATAATAATAATAATAATAATAATAATAATAATAATATCAAAAATACAGAGTAAAATCTAGAGACCCATCAAAGCAAATGTGAGTTGGAGGAGGAAAACATACCGATATGTGGAAATGAAACAAGCTAAGCCCATTGATTTCACAAAGAACGAATGTCACCGAATTTTGACGGAGAGTAGGAAGAATTTCAAAAACTGAAGTTAAAGAAGAGAACACTTCCAAGCTATTAACACTTACCCGTTGCCCAACTTGCGCTTCTCAGCTTGAGTTGTTTCAGACATAAAGAACATTGAACAAAGAGTGATGGTACAATTACTTAATGTCCTTGAACAGCACCCTAGAGCTGTAGTTGAACGTGTTACCCACAGCGTACAGTGGAACGATTAAAATTCTTAGAACTAAAATTTCCGGCATTGTGTTCAACAAATAATCGCTCAGTTGATGTTAAAATCTATTAAAATAAATATCGATTCCATTAAAATATCGAAACAAGATCAATCAAGCTCATCCCGTCACTGATGCTCTTGTGAAAAACAACGACATTTTGACAAGTGTGGTTTGCATTTGGAGATAGCGACTCAGTAGTATGCCACGATAACATTTGCTTTCAAAAAATAATTTTAACATGTGTCCAAAAACTTAATGTCCTGTACAATGCTCAAAGACACATGCAAACAAAACGAGACGTTTTCTTTAATATGATTGGCTGTTTGCGATGCCGTAGTGGTTCGGCGTGTCCATATTTTCTGTAACTAACGTAGGATATAAAACGTGAATAAGTTTGGTTTCCACTCCTTAAAGGCTTATCAAGGCTAGCAACCTTTTGTCATGTTCAAGTAATTTTGATGTCTACAAGGTTACACCCAGTTGCTGCAGTACTTCAATTCCTCAGTCATGTAAAATAATCTTCCCCATAGGTTTCGTCGTGGTGTCTTTCATGTATGATTTGTTCTGCTAGCACCCTGTCTATAACACTCGCTATTTTGACAAATGACGTAATAGAAAAATCATTACAAACTATAAACTTTTAGAGGAAGAAGAAAGTGTTTTTTACAAAGAATCACAAATCGCACTAAACTTGATAAGAGGTATTCGCTACCAGCCCCCTCGTAACATCAAGGTGGTGTCGATCCTCCGCCAGAGCTGCACCTCGTTGAGCCCCACAAGTCGCTCTCGCCTTGTGAGCACAGGCGGGCGTCAAGCCCTTTGGCCACTCGCGTATGATGACGGGCATATTTTAGCGCGCGTCGTTTTCCGGCGTGTGGGCCCGGCAAATCGCCTCGGGGCGGACACAGCCGGGAGAGCACCGGCGCTTTAGCTCCGTGCCGTAAAGGCCCGCAGTATGTCCGTCCGGTGGCCGCAGCGCGGCGATGTCGCCTTATCAATGGCCAACCGACCTCCGAAGCACCTTGCTCTCACGCGGGTGACGGGAGGGGGGCGGGGCGATGGCGTCTAGCTTACCGTAAACGACGCCCCCGCGGCGCTGCTCCGGCCGCCGCCGCGACACAATGCCCACCCGACCACCCGCAATAACCCGGATCGCGGAGCATCGACCTCGTAAGCAAGGCTCGTTCGTCTTCCTGAAGTGGGTGGAGGGTTTCGACGAAGCGGGGTCGAGTGAGAGGGGGGAGGGGGAGCAACAGGGGAAGTGGAGCGTGGGGACAGAGAGAGAACGAGGGGTAGGAAGATGAGGAACGATAAGGAGAAGGAGAGGAAATAACGGGGGGAAGAACAAAAGGGAAATGGGCGAGAAAGAGAAAAACAGGGGAAAGAACGCAAAAAGAAATTAAGGGCTAATGAGATTAAGAGAAACAGGCGAAGCAGAGGAGAGGTGGTGAAAATGAACGAAGCTCATAAACGAGGAGTTAAGGAAAGCGAAACTAGTGATGCTACATCAGCACATACATTTTCGCATTATTCCTATTTTTTTAATTTTCAAAAATTCAGAGAGTTCAACGAAAATGAGGCCCATGCCCTTCTTTTATGTATCACTTCTTCCGTCCGTGGAAAATTTTAAAGAAAATATTTGGAGCAGTTTCCTAGAAAAAACTCTCAGTTTTTTTTAATTGCCTGAATTTCGCGTCAAATTACACGAAAAGAACTCATATTTTCAAAAAATTAGCACGGACTTATTTCAACATTTCTCTTTCAGTAATAGATTTCATTAAGGAAGAGAATCTATATCTTCGATATTATAGTTGTAGAAAGATGCCCCACAAAAATTGCACCGTGAACGGAAAATCACTACTCAAAAATACTATCAACAATAATTTAATTATATCCTTTCCCATCGAACGTTCGCATTATCTATATCATCACCACATTTTGTTATATATGGTAGATATTGCAGTGTGCAAAAACTTCACCCAACCGTTTTGCCAATCTGTTCTAACAGAATCAAACCCGGACCGGCAAGATCACCCCACCTTTCGAGAAAGAACCATGCACTACACTTACGGGACTAATAGCCTTAGCAGTTGACGCGCCCGGAAATACTCGTAATCAATCCAGTACCAACCATTAGAGGCACCCCCGTCAATCCTTCGACCCACTTCCTAATGATTTTGCCTGTTTTGTATATCGTAGCTCCTTTATATTAATAACCATTTCAAGGTACTTATACGAAGTGTTTGGATTGATTTATGTGATCATGAGAAGAATACGAATTCATCATATTGCATTTTATTTGTTCAAATGCTGACAATATTGAGCGAAATTAAGCAAACTTGTCACTGGAATAGCCGAGTAATTTATGCTCATTGTACTTCCATTTGTAAGTACAGCAGCCCCTGTTCAAAGCTGATCATCTTCAAATACTCTTGTTAAAATCTGATAATATTTACAATATTTGTTGATGAGTCCAATACATTTTCGTGACATCTGTTAGGTGTTAATGGCCTTTCCAGAATGGTCGGTGTGTTTCAACGCTTGAAATAGTTGAAGTAGTATTACTGTAGTTTCTTCTTCTCTCTGTGTTTACTTCATGGATATGTAATTCAGCACAAGGATGTTCTTCATAGGCTTGTATTTTTAGTATAGACATAGCGGTATATAATACGGCTATCTGATACTACTCTGCATGTTTCTTATTTAGACACTGTGTGCAATGATTCAAGCTTGGTTCATTGAGAATGTTGCTTGAAACGAGTACGTTAACAATAGTGTTTGTTTGTAAGCAACCTGGGCTTAAACTGAGACCTTGAATGTGTATTTTATTGGGTTTCTTGAGGTTCTTTTTGTTGTCATATCCATAGATTACGAAGTCATAGTTCAGTTTTGGACGTACTATGCCTTTAAAGGGTTTCTATCAGCTTAACTGTTGTTTTGGGTTCAACGTTTCAAGATGTTTACTCTCTTCTTACCTCCTATGAGATGAGTGGAATATGATTTTTCTTATAGATTTTGCTTGAAATGGCATACAAAATAGCATTGCATTTCTTACAAATATTAAACTTGGATTAGCTAGTGAGAGTGTAGGCAAATTGTCGTATTGGTGTTTTGAGATAGTATGCATTCTGTTCTCTACGGCAGAGAATTTAAAACCCGATTTTGTAGACCAATTATGCAATTTGTTTAAAGTAGACTTGTTGACCATTTCACATGGTTGAATATATATTCTTGTGCATAAACAGTATCATTGTCTCGATATTTCCTTTTAACAATGGTGGGGGGGGCGATGTCATCATCAGGATCATTAGTCGCCAATGAAAAAAGTGTCATTCACTGAGCTTCATGGTATTTATAATGGAACGTCCATTTATAATGTAATATAATTTATAATGGAACATCCATTTGAAAGCAATTCAATACAAATTTAAGTTCATTTTGCTACGCGTTCAGAATTCTTTCAAATTCAGTCAGCCTTCATACTGCTCGATGTGTATATTTCGCGAATGTTCATTCCCATCTGAGATATGGCCTAATATTCTGGGGAAATACATTTTATAGCTCCCAGACGTTTAGATTACAAAAAGGAATTGTACGAATAATCACCAAATCCCACTCACGTGATTCTTAGAAGCCTCTCTTCATTAATCTAGGAATTTTACCATTATCTTATCTGTTGATTTACGAATCTGCGTTTTTTGTCAAAAATTACTTGCTTAAGGGCGGGAATATATTTCCAGAAAATGCCGATTTCTATTACTATAATACTCGACGTTGAAATAATATTCATTCGGTGACAGTATCAACAGATTATTACAAACATTCACATACAAAACATGTATACATTATTTTACAACACTTTGCCAGATGACAATAAACGATTAAATTCGATAGAAAAGTTTAAATCCAAAGTGAAATCGTTTCTGCTGCATAACTGTTTCTATAAAATTAGAGACTATACTGAGTATCCCAAGGAATTTAATGTATTATTTACTCCTTGGGCTGTATAATTCTAAACAATATGTAACAAGTATTGTATCTCAGCTTCTAGGTCAATGATTTCCCATGTGGATCAGGTTTTTCGTCCAGTTTTGCTGATCATTGAGCAAATGCTGAGAAGACCCCTTGGTTTGCTTCTGGACATAAATGTAACTTCATTATCTGTGCACAACTTCTAGAATTCAGTGGGAAATATAGTTATTCAAATTATCGTTTCCATGTTGTCGCGGCAGGAAGTATTATTCCTTGACGAAGGACATCATGGATAAGAGACGAAGCTTTATTGCTTATTTATCCTTGAAAATAGACTTTATTACATCGAAGCGGTTTTTTAAATTCAAAATTCAAGAAGTTTATGACTTAGTGTAGGAGTAACAGAATTTTGAAAATGTGCGCAGAATTCACATCTTCTCATAGCATGTCATACACATTTTTAACTTTTTTGTAAAAATAAATAATTAAGTAAATATTTCTCTATTTTCTTGTTATTTCATATTCTTTGGTGAACTGTTTCGTGTACTCTATGACTCGTTGTCACTGATGCCAATGTTGCGCAGTTTAAAACGTATCATAAGCTTTTTCTTCATCAATGTTTACTGCAATGGCATGCTGTCCATCAGAAAATATTTCTTATATATATGTGTTCTTCTCTTAAGATGGGAAGTAGTTAAGTACGCTACTAGAGATTAGTATTTAAAACTATTTTCAAGTCAACCACATTTCGGTAAACGATTTGTTCAAATATTTTGTACATGAGCTGAGTGATATGGTCAGTAATTTTCACTTTTCATTTGGACATCGGTATTATTCGCAAACACAGCAACAATCCAATCCATAGCGCATTTTTGGTATGTACGGGCTCCAGTCGCTAGCAGTAAAATATAACTCAGCATTATTCAAATCACAAGTATTTAATCGAAAGGCTCATTGCTTTGCTCTTCTTCCGATTCGTTTAGATGACGTCCAATCACATCTATTCTCACTAGCTCGATTTTTGTCCTCTGCATTGCTGTTACAAGTGACAGGTCACCGAGGCATTCGGCTATTGGGAAGTTACGAGGTTGTGTGAGTGATCCCTTGTCATGCCACCACGCCAGCCCTCAGATTGGCCGCGGTGAGAAGGGTCCGAGAGTGCCTGTCACTCAAAACTCTTGCAATGGAAGTGCAGACCAATAAATGTCAGCGAGAGAGAGAACCTGACGTCTCCCTACTTCACTACGCGGTCAGTGCTATTGTCTGGAGAAAAGATAATTGAATGGTCTTCAAAAAAGAAAAAAAAAGTAGGTTGTTATAAATAATTTATGCGAGCTTGATGAAGTGTGAATCTCTGCAGAAATTTTATTCTTAAGTTTTAATTATGACCATTTTTGTTAATAACTTATCTTTTAGGGAGTAATTTTCGAACAATATTCATTGAAAATGATGGCAAAGTGAACCAACAGTTAGTCTTCATTTTTTTAGTAAATATTTAATTTTTCGAGATAACTTGATACATTTTCAATCACATCAGCGAAAATTAACTTTGGTATCAAACATTTCCACCCGTTACTGTCTCTTCAGATTATTAATTATGAGAAAATGGGTTTATATTTTCGGAAAGAGTAACATAAATTGCGTTGCCCTCTATAATAAGTAGTATTGCAAATTTACTTATATCAACCGAACATATCTTTCCCTTAAATTTTTTAATTCGAAATACTATAGTAGTGAATTATCATTAAGCCCATCTGTCTGGGTCACTAATTTAACATCATATAGTAATTTTAAATTATGCTTTCCCTTGAGACCAGAATTCTTAACATTTGCATTTTAAACATTAGCACAATTAAAAAAATCTTAAGAATATAGGGGGACTGAAATAATGTGTAATACATGAATTTCACAAATGCTTGTAATTCAATAGAGTATATGCAGAAAAAGAGTAGCATGTTCCACTGCCACCAGATCCGTTGCCATCCAGGCGGATCTCTGAATGTCTGCTGAGACACGTTGGATAACATTGAGTGATTATCCTGTTCATGCCACTTACGATTTCTATGTTTGTATAACAAAAGAGGGGAGTAGATATTCTGGATCTCAGGACAATGTGTGTTGATTGCACTTCTCCCCCAATACGTCAAATTCAGTGTTACAATTCTGAGTGTTAAATAAATACCGGATCTATCAATTACAAAGATACAAAACCGAAAGATTTAGATTAAATTATCGTCCATTTATTAGTTGGTTAAAAGTCCGTATGTCCACCGTATTTATGTTAATTATCCTATAAAAAATCATAATCTTGCAGTTTTCGAGAAAATTTTGAAAATTCTCACGTTCTAATTTATAGGAAGTTCCACACAAAATTTAAATACCTTAAAGGTGATAGGCACGGCACTAACACAATGTACTCTTCACATGTGTATTACGTTAGTGCTCAACATTTTCTAATGTGCCTGAGATATTCGTGACATACATTCATTCACACATCCTTCAATCCACCCACCCATCCATCGACTAATCTATCAATTCAAATAGAGCGGTAACTTTTAACACATTTTAAAACCCTTTTTTTGGTTGAGCCACCGTTCAAACTGATTTAACCTCCAAAATCTCCACCTCCGATTTTCGAACCAACACCAATACTTTTGTTCCATATCACGTAAACTGGAAGAAAAGTAAAAAGTTTCGCAAAACCTTACGTTTGCCACAAATTCTACATAAAATAGTCGAAACTGGAAACCCTAGTGGTCGTAAAGTGACCACCACTTCGCTGATCTCCCTCAAGAACAGAAAATTTTATGTTTTAAGCCGGGCGCTTTGTCGGGTACGCCGCGTGATTTCTGCACCTGTCTACGCGCTTGTATCCCCTTTGCTTCTAAAGCGGGACGCGAGGTTTCGCGAATCGGGGGTTCGAGCGTTATCCCACCCGCTCTTTTGTTCGCCTTCGCGCCGAGCTGAATCCGGGACTTTACGACGCGACGAAGTGAGCGAGATGGGAGCCAGGGCTTGGGCGCGGCGCTGCTTTCGGGCGCAACAAATTGAGATCGCGGACTCAGGCGTAGGCCCCGTAACTCTTCAGCCTCTTTTCGGGCGAATTCGCGTAGCGGACGGGGTATTAATCTTGCGGTGATGCCACATGTTTTGAGGTACCATTTGAAACAACGGGTGTGCATTACTGCGGAGGCTACTCGCTAAATTGCAGTCGGTAGATCATTCATTGATTGATTTTTTCATGTTTCCGGGCGCGTCAACTGCTCTGGTCATTAGTACCGTTAGTATAGTTAATGTTTTTCTCTCGGGAGATGACGGTGATCTTTCCCCGCTCGATGGCGAGATCCGGCCCCGACCTACCATCGGCTAGTGGGGTTTCCCCCTAAGCAGGATCTCCCACCAGTGGGGCACCGCCCCAGCCTGGACAAGCCCTAAGCTCCCGACCGGTCTTCCGGAATATGTGGTAGTGTAGTGCATGTTAGTGTAAGTCTGTGTGCGTAAGGGGAGAGGATAGGACAAGGAAGAGGAAGTACAGATCGCGCGCGGTCCGTGGCCCGTTTGGTAGGGTACTGCTCCGGCATTCGCCTGGTGTTGATCGGAGAAACTACGGAAACTATCGATCAGAGCAGGTGATCAGAGCAGGTGGAATTCTCCTCCAGCCAGCGACTGAATTCGACCGAGCTGAAAAGCTAGTGTCAAAAACCTTGCCGCCGTCAGGACTCGAACCTAGAACCTCCCGGTCAGAGGCGCTGCAGTGACATCAGTTGATGCACTCAGCTACCGCTCCCGGTACACACACATGTTTTGAGGTACCATATGAAACAACGGGTGTGCATTACTGCGGAGGCTACTCGCAGATCATATTCACATCGTACCTTTTGACCACTTTTTACTTGTTACGGAGTAGCGTGAAAGTTATGTAATGCTGCGCAAAGAAACGGCAAATTTTCGGCAGAAAAACTCTTATTGCAGGGTTGTAGTTACGACAAGTGGGTAAATCCTGTTTTTAAATTTAGAAAAAAATTCTAACAGGTAGTGCAGCCATAAACCATGTTTTGAGGGTCCTTGATACCAAAAAATTGCGTAATAGCAAAACGTCCATCTGTCTGTCTGTCTTTGAACAACACTAGTGGCTAAACCGTTCAGCCGATTTTCTTGAAAATTTGATATCCCTAAATCGACCTCGCGGATATCGCGGTCCCTTGAATTTGAAATCGATATTCTTATTTGGAGGGATACTTTTCAGCAACCCCAAAATCATCAAAAAAATTGCTCCATCGTTTTCTTAGAAAATTTTGTTGTTGGATAGTGTGAAGGACGTTTCAGAGAATGTCTCATTTTTTGAAAAGAGATTTTTCGAAAATTACTAAAATTCAAAATATTTTCGGCGTCTCAAAACTATAATTATTAAGATAGAGATTTTTCTCTTAATTATATCTGTTTCTTAAATATAGATTTAAAAAAGGTCATTTACAATATTTTTGAAAATTTTAGCAGTATTTTTCACGCAATACTGCGTGAAAGTAGGGGCAAAAAAGAACATGCTCTTTCAGCACCACTAGTTTACAGTTCGTAAGAGTTTTAGATGTATTTGTAGAAAGAAACCTAATCTTCTAAATAAACTAACATAGATGTAATAACATACACGTACAGACTAACATAAAACAGTATACTCGTATGTATTACGATTCATTTTATAGAGATTAGAGCAGGGAAGGGCAACCTTTTCATATACGCGTCTTAATGGGAGGTTCTAGAGTTCGAGTGCCGACAGTTGCTAGATTTTCGTCACTGGCTTCATAGCTATGTCGAATTCAGCCGCTGTCTGGAGGAGAAATCTAGCGGCCGGCTGCGCTAATCGGTCGTTTTCCGTGTTTTTTCCAATCAACACCAGGTGAATGCCGGAGGAATATCCTAAAAAATGCACCACGCACCGCGTGCACGATCTTGCCTTCCCCTTCCAAGTTCTATCCCTTACTTACACACAACTTCACGTACATGCACAACACTACCACGCATCCTGGGAAACTAGTCGAATGCTTAAAGCTTGTCCCGGCAGAGCGAGTGCCCCGTATGTGGAAGACGGCTGGTTGGTGAAAATCCCGGAAGCCATCGTGTAAGTCGGCGCTGGATGTCGCCATCCAACGAGGAAAGATCACCGCCACATCGCTAATAGTATTAACACATTGAGAGCATAGACTGGCCATCAACGTACGCCATCCTGGCTCGTATTTACCCCTTGAATAGGCACAGTGGGTTTTGATGAAGTAGAAGGTACGGTCGCGTCGCTTCCGTCCCGACCTCATTTTGATGAGGTTATTTATTGAAGTATGTACTCAATACACAATTTCAATTGTAATAATTTCCTATTTATTTAATAACATCAATATTATCAGTTACACGAAAAAATGGGAACACTGATTTAATTTCTGAGATAATCCTGTAAGGCTAGTAAAAATTGAATGCACTCGATTACATAAAAAATAAATACAACTTATAAATATATAAGAAACACTTGCGGTGGATACTTGTAACTTATAAAAACGCATTAAATACTACGTATATTTTTATCCCACTAAACAAATAAAATAATTAAAATAAAATCGGAGAAATTTTTATATATAGTTTTGAAAAACGTATTTATTTTTTATAATAGAAATAAATGCACGAAACACACTTATTGCTCAATGATGATTTCCGAATAGATTCTACACAAAATAGTTCAGATAAAAAGCACCAAGAAAATGTTGAAAAATATAGACAATGTTTGAAAAACTTAGAAAAATGTACACACATTTAATTAGAATGAATAAAAAGATTCATATATAAAATGTAAAACTTTTTAATTCAATTTAAAAAATGTATTCATATGCACTATAAATCCTGAATATATGCAAATGTGCTTTACAAAATAGTAAAATATGCACAGAGAAAAGTACGTGTTTTAGTCTCTACAAAATAGTTCAATTTAAATGTTGAATGATACACACTGAATTTAATTTCAATTGCAAGAGGTTATAATACATTTTCCTTCTGGGATGAATCATTTTTTGTTACCTTCAAGAATGTTCTTATACAGACAAAGTTCTTTCAACTTCGCTGAGTTTAGGGGACAATACTTACAAGCTTCAATTCCTTTAGTTGTGTAATTTTCAACGCCATGCGTTTCACCCCATAATTTACTACATAACAGTTTCATCGTTCTCAAACCAAGATTTTTTCTTGAATTTTCTTTATTTCTTCTGTTAAGACTCGTCCTATTGTTCCTGGTAAATTGTTGAATGACTTTGCTACAGAGTTCAGTCGGACATGTTTCGTTCCCATGGACATGTTTGAATCGACTTCCTCATGAACTGCACCACTCTAGTCACACAGATATGTTTCAAACTCGAAATCCATCTCAACGTTCCTCCGAATTTTATGAAGGACCCCAAACCATAATAATTAAAAAAAATGTAAAATAGGCAAATATATGCTCTTAAAATTAAAATAGGCTCAATCATCATGAATATGCAAAAACATATGCTATAACAACTTTAATATCGATCCCAAACAATAGGAAATTAATTTGTGTGCTTTATTCATATTGCCTTAAAGAAAAAACCAAGCAAATAGGCAAAATCCGCAGGCTATAGATTATCAAAGAATCGGCTCTAGCGATTTTTTTTAATTTGTTGCGTCTACATCTTGATGCAACGCGTCTCCAAGCCCCTTAAGGGGCGTTGAGCGCTTTACACTTGGGAGTAATCCTCCATTAATGTGATTTTTACTTTTTTTAATAATTGTCAAGTCTCGTCACGTCGCAGTCAGCAAGTGCCTTTTATCCCTTCGGCCAGGGACTCGACGCCGTTAGATCCCGGGGTTCCTGGCCGGTCACCCAACCACGAACCCGCGAGTCTCGAATGCGCTTAACCTTCGTGACTTCAGGGAGCGTAGTAAACGCATTCAGCTAGCGCCGCCGGCCATAATTCTGTCTCGACAAATAATGGGATTCTGGCACCACTCCGTGACAGGACTCTGTTCGCTGGTGATCACGTGCCAGTCTTGTGCTCCGCGGTTATGGCAGGTGCGCGCTTTTGCTCAAGAGCCGGAGTGGCTGCTCGAAGCGCTAGACCATTGGATCTACTAAATATTTATCTCCACCTTTAACAAAGTGTGTACTGCGAAGCCTGTCCCCTACTCCATCACCCGCGAGGTAGCTTTCATTTCATGGAATCGGAGGGGGTGGTCTAACTTTGCCAAATTAAATATCGGTGCACACTCATGTGTTCAAGTTATTTGTTGAAGAGGAAAGGCTTCCGACAATTGTAATTTAAATGTAATTCCTGGAATATATAAAATGTAAAACCCATTATAGAATTAGTGATTTCCAAAATCAAATAAAGTACACAAAACTAAATGCCGTCTTGCCTTCTTAGGTAAATCACAAAATAACGGCAGAAAATGAAGTTTATGTGTAATTTTATATGTATACTGTTATATGTATGACTGCTGGCAGGTTATTAGGGTGCGTAAATTGGAAGGATCTAACCTGCGGCATCCGGTAGTGGCTCGGGCGAACGGTGTAACCTGTTAAGAGACGCGGCAGAATCCTCTCCAAATTTCCTCATTGAAAAATTCCCAGAACCGCAACCCTACGAGGGTGAGGGGGAGTTACGTTCCTATGAGGTATTTAAGAAGCGGGAGACAACGGAAACTCATGTCGGGAGCGGCGTGGGAGCGGGGGGGGGGAGTGAGGCGACTTACATCGCGTATTTGCGTATCACACTTGTTTCCTATTTCAATCACGTGAATAGATATACTGCTACAATATGTATATTAAGTGAGTGAAGTTGTATGTATTGAACATTGCACACATGAACCCTCATAGTTACAAGCAAAATGCAGGTCTTCCTAATGTGAATTGACCTGATAACATGACTCCCCTTAATAGGTACCACACATTTCTGGGACACACTCCAGTGGATACCGCATGTTTTGAAAATTTGTTATACTCGCATTGCAAAATATGGATAGGAACTCGTTACAGTCAATGTTCACAATTTTTGTGGTGATCCTAATAGCAAAGGTTTTCCCGGATTAATAAAAAATTATTATATTTTCCTTTTACTCTCCTTCATTTCTCACAATTGTTTTTGTTGAAAAAAAAAACAAACAAACATTTTGGGTTCCTAATTTATTTCTTAATTTTGGTTGCACCAAATCAGACGGGGAAAATGTACCGTTTTACATTTGCCGAAGCAGTTTGATTCTCGATATGCGTAAAAATAACTGAGAGGATTTTGGTGCCAAATTTATTTACACTACGCTGCTCGCTTGCCCTCTTTTTTGAAGTAAAAACGTGGGACGAGACATAATACTCCAATGTTGCCGTGAGTGTTTCTAGCTCTGCAAAACAACTATTTAGTGCCCTTCTCATGTTATGACAAATGAATATTTCGTAATTTATCGTAATTAATTAATTTATTTATTTATCTCGCTCCCCCCTCTCACCACCCCCATAATTCTGTCTCGACAAATAATGGGATTCTATGACCCTGAAGCCGCAAAAAGGATTACTTTTTTCCGTTTATCTATTGACTGAAAAAAGTAAGACGTATTATTAGTTCGTAAATAACAATAGTCAATAAGTTTTGGCTTTAAGAAACATATTGTAATTTTTTAAACGCGTTTAAAAAGTACGTCAGTTAAAACTACAGCGTAACCCTGCTTGTATACTTTGGGGCCCGTAAAACTCCAACAGTATATTTTTGTTCCTCTCGAAACCTTTACTAGACTCTGTCTTCTTGTCTCATTCAAAGTAAATTAGCAGTCGTTTTTTTTTTTTGTTGAAGTTTCATTATGCTAGCTTCCTTAACTATTTATTACGGTAAATAAAAAAGGCAACATAAACATGTGCGGAAAAAATAGCTGATCCAGAACAAAATAGGAAATAAAATATAAAATGTCATGAGTGAGAACGAACTAAATAATAACGTAATGAATGTAGAGTCTGATCAGATTGTGATAATTAAAAACAATGGGCGTGATGTAAAAAGCTAAGCTACACCAACCAATGCAATCCTCTTGATAATTGTAAATGTTATATTTCCATTTTTGGTAAAATGTAGATTATCATGTTACGTCTCATGTTATCTTTTTTTTACGTATCATGTTATATTTTTCAAATTTATGACAGGCTGTAACTAGATGAGACATACTGAGACCAAAACCTATATATTAACGTATAAATTTTGCAAGAGTCTTGCATTTGTTGGTGTCTTACCCTATTACTGCACCAATCTTTTCATTTAATTAAATTCATTCATTTAATTAAAAAGTACACTTATACACGTTTGTCATAAATGTTTCGCTTGTCTACTAATCAACGTGTACTTTACAGACGTATGTAAAATTAATTTGTTAAAAGCATTTACATCAATAAAATCTCAACAAAAAATAAATGATTCGATTTTTTAAAATATTTTTACTACTTGATTTTTATACATAGATCAGTACATTGAACTATACATATGTAGTGATGGCTTAATAATTACATCTTAACCTACCTTAATACTAATACAACGGTTGAGGAAACAAAGAAGGCACCTCATAGATTCTAGTCGAAAACTGAAAACAATTTACAAAATATATGAAATAGGTATTTGATTTTGATGCGAGTACAGTGGGTGGTTTTTTTTACAAAGGTTGAATGAAGATAAATTTTAGATGTCGTGAATATTGTACAAGAAGTTATGGGATATGTAGGCAGTGTGGTGAATGATGGGATCGAGGTTGAATTCCTTATGTAATTGGTTGTGAGAAATGAACCAGGGTGCATTGGTTATGGTGGGAAGGAATTCATTTTGCACTATTTGGATATTGTTTATGTTGGTAAATGTTTCAATGTAAAACAGATTTATTTTGCAGATACGAAACCGTGCCCAAATTTCTTAAAAAACTCAAGTAGACTGCAGAGTGAAGTCTGTGTAGCAAAAAAGTGCGCACGCGCCAGGTTCAACGCGCCATGGCTGATGCGCCCGGGCGCCGTCATCCGGCTGGGCCCAGGCTCCGTCGCGCGGTCTGAGCACCAGGGCGCCCATGGAGCACCCCGCCAAGGGAGTTCGTAGAGCAGCGACGGAACGTGTCGGATTTCGAGATTCGAAAAAAACGCGGCAGCGAGGAAATTGAACTAGTTAGCGACGGCATCGTGCCGATACCCTCCCGTCCTGCCGAGGACGGAAAGCTCCGACATATTTTCTGAGAGCGCGTAGCCGTTTGTGCTTCTTTAGAGGGTTGGATTCAAGTTCTTTTCGCGTAGTTTTGTAAACGATCCCTCTCCGTGACGTTTGCTGCCTTGTTTGGAAAACATTTTGGAAATAAAATTGTTCTGTGTCTGCTAGTTTGAAGAGAGATATTCTTATAATTCGGTGCATCAAAAAATTGAGACCTAACCACATAAAGAGGCATTCGAAAGCAACGCAACATTTCTAGTAAAGTTCTATATATTAGTATTTAGTATTCATTTAGTCAAAACACAGTAAAAACTGTATGTGACGTATGGAGGGAAAAATATTATCTTCGCACAGTCTTGAGTTCCAGAATCCCTTCCCAATAATTTAACTATAAATAGTCGAAAGACGGAAATAATAATAATAATAATAATAACAATAATAATAATAATAATAATAATAATAATAATATAATACAATTTTAAAAAGTGCAAAATTAGCAACATTTGAAAAACTAGAAATTTTCGTTTCCGAGTTATGGACAACTTATTTGCAGAGGTAAACGAACTGACAGATTTGATTTTTCTGCGTTGCTAACGAATTAGTAATTCACCCTCAGTTCTACTACCACTACAAGCAAAAGGAGAGCTCAACAAAACGTGCGTCGAGTGACGCATTTATGTCCAGAAGCAAATCAAGGGATATCTCAGCGTTTGCTCAATGGAACAGGGGAACTGGACATTGATTACTCTTGTTTATTTTAGAAGCAAAACTACTTGAAAATAAATAGAAACGTTCTCAGTTAAGTGTTAAAGTGAAAAAAACATTGTTTTTGAATTATTTTTGAAAGCATCGGCTCTATTAGTGTGTCAAGAAGAATAGCATGTCTTATTATTTTCTTAAATTTCGAGATTTCTTTTGTAATTCCATAGCGTATAAACTTAATTTTATTTAGAAATAAATTAACTTCCACTCCTTTTAAGCCCGATTCTTTCTGTAAATGAATATTAAGATAAATCATTATCAAAATCAAATTAAACATAATTTTGGGTAGATTTGCGAACTGACGTCCTTTCATTTTTAAATTGCATAGATATTTTTACGTTTTCGTATACATACGTATATACGGGAGTAATATACGTAATATAGAAAAACATATGTAATGCTACGGAACATTGATTTCCAGATTTCAAATTAGGAGGTTTTTTACATCAAGCACATTTTCAAAATTTTCTCAAAAACGGCTAAAATTGTTTTCTTTAAATTTCGTGTAAGAATAGAGTAAAATACACTTATAAAAGTAGCATGTCCGATTTTAATGGTCAACTCTGAATTTTCGAAAATTGCAAATGTGTGAATTTTTTCGGCGTCTTCCTACTACAAAAGAGATGAAGGCCAAGATTTTTCTTTCAAATAAAATTTGTTGTCTATAAATAATTTCTTCATTATTTTGATGTACATGTTTTTGAAAAATTTCTTAGTGTTCGTGCAATAGAGCGTAAAATACTTGCAATTTAAAAAAATTACAAAACACAAGATTTTTTAAATACGGCAATTTTTTTCTTTAACATTTTTTAGAGGTAGTACCAAATGAACCCTATCTGATGACATAAATGCCGTATTACTCTCTTCTTTTGTTGTTGTTTTCCACAGTTATAAAAATGTAAGTGTCTTGACATGTCTCTCACGTCGGTAATATTCCCATTAGAGGCGATTTCCGTACATTATATTTGTGGGTGCATGTGATTTAAATAATGTCAAATAAAATATATCGAAAACTCAACAGTTTTCTGTTCAAATGAGCTCAAAATTCCGCTCAATTTTCAGAAACAAAACGCCAGCTCAAACGCCATTTTCTCAAAAATGACTCCATTTTTTTTCTTCGAACATGTCTTACAAATAATGGTAATTGCATTGTTTAAGATGACCTATAATTAATTTTGCTGCATTCTGTTGTTGTTTTTTAAATTACACATATTTTTTTAAAAATTTGTCTCATACCGTTAATGTGCATATTTTTACCCATTTGTATGCATTATTACATTTGCGAGTGGAAGTGCTTTAAATGACTTTAACCCTCCGTTACACGCGCTGTGTTTGTGACGCGAATACACGCGCGCGGACTGAGAGTCCGCATACCTTACATTCGCTCTCCTTCCAAAGTTATTAGCACATTTTCATAGTATTTTATGTGAATATCAAATAGATCTTGTGTTCCAATAAAAACAATCAATTGTTGGTTTTTATATTTGTATTTTTATTAGATTAATACCTATTTATTGAAATTATTTTGATGATTAGTGAGAACACATTTCTGTATAGTCAAACAAATTTCTACAAGTAAAAGAACATTTAGAAAAAAACAATACATGACAATAAAACATTAAATTGTTAAAAATTGAACAATTATTTATTTCAATTATACATTTGCTATGCAATTAGTGCACAAATAACCCGAGACATGTTGAAGGCATATAAAACCATCACAAGACTTGCACCGAAATCTAGAGGGTATATTTTTCTTCCTGTCGCAGAAACTGCATCTTCCGCGAGTCATGTTACTTTCTGATCTGGTTTGACTTTCAGTCTTCAAAATTCCCAAAAGTTCCTGTAGACGTAATTTTATTGTTGAGGGAATGGATTCCATAAGCACTTTATTTCTTACGTAATCATTCAATAATTCACGTGAAAGGATTTTCAAGAAGTCTTTCCTCTGACATGATTCATTGTTGTTCCCTTTTACAATGACGAAAGCATTTATTCCACCAATATTCAGAAGGGAAAAGAAAATCACCAGAGACCACCTTCTAGTAATTCTTGCAACTGAATAGTTGCATTTCATTTCGTCTACTTTATCAACGCCTGATTTGGTATCATTATAGAAAGTAATTATTTCAGGTTTGAATTTTTCAGAAGACGGATCAATTGAATCGTCGTCATGCATAGTTGATAATGCCAAAACAACTTTGTCTTTTTTTGCTTTATATGACACAAGCGTCATGTTTTTTCTAAAAGCAAATATACTTGATTCTAGAGGCCTTTGCTTCAAAGTGGTCATGAAGGGTGGAATTTCACGTTTGTTTCGACGAACGGTTCCAACAATAGTTAGTTTGTCATTTACCAACAAGTCTTCAGCAAGAGGTATGGATACAAACCAGTTGTCACAAGTAATGTTTCGGCCACTTTTTGAAATATGTTTTACCATCCTTTTCACAATAGCATGTGGCGTGTTTTCACATTCATAAGGTCCTGCGGGCTGTTTTCCACAATACACTTCTAAATGGCTAGTGTAAAACATTTTCGCATCAGTTACAGCAAAGATCTTCAAGCCGTACTTGACTGGTTTAGAAGGGATGTCTAAACCCACATCGTCCTCTAAATGCGTCCAACATTTCATCAATAGTAACTAGCTCTAACAAACAGTAATGCTTCTTTATACTTGCATTGAAGTGATCAATCAAAAATCGAACTGCTGCCAATTTATCGACAGTTTTACGGTGATTTCTAGTATGTATGTCATCAAATCTAATGCAATTCAGTAAAAATCGGAAACGATTAATGCCCATTGTAAGTCTAAATAATTCTATTCCTGTGCCATCGTTTGCCCACAGATCTTCTAGATTTGTGTGAGAAGTCTTCAAAACTCCACCAAGAAACAGAAGGCCGATACACGCCTTTAGTTCAATAATATTTGTATCTGCTGCATCTCTAGGCCTTGAGTAATTAGAACGAATGGTTGAAATGAAAATATTAGTACATTTTACTATTTCCTCAAGAATTTCATCGCTAATAAACAGCTGAAATGCTTCAATAGGACTTTTAGCTGCCTTCGTCTGTCCTATCACTCCCGGAAGATGTTTCACGATATTATGAGCCGCTTGTTTCTGCCTCTTGTTTTGAAGAACAGGCTGAGGACACCATTGAAAACCATTTCTCCCAATATACATTTCATTTTCTACTGAATCATCTTCTTCACCACTTTGTTTGCTTTCTGAATAATGGTCACTAACATTTACAACATCTTCATCGCTGTCGTCATCAGCATCTATCTCATCTAACCATTGCTCAATTTGCGACTCCATGTAGATCCTTTTGAAAATTATTTCTATACAGAATAAGAAAATATATTTGTAACAAATTGAACTATTTATCTTTCACAATATCCAAGTTAGTAATATGAAAATAATCTGATTTTATCCAATTTTTTAAAACAGAGTACGTTTAAATCGTAACACAAATAAGAAACGTAAGAGCAGAACTAATAACACGAACACACGCGCGCGGACTGACGCTCCGCACCGCTAAGTATTCCACTGTAGACAACGTAGGCAACGATTGTGAAAGGTTTTTTCGACGCCTATCGATGAATCACCACGGCCGAGGAGGATACAGGAAGCCGCAACTCAATACCTCATGATAACTGGCAGTGAAAAAGAAAAAAACAAGAGTGCGGACTCTCAGTCCGCGCGCGTGTAACGGAGGGTTAAATGAAGTGTTTGGAAAACTCAAAAGATTCCTGTGAAAAGAGCTTCATATTTTGCATTTAGAATAATGTTTAACTGCTATTTTCTTAAAAGAGGGTTCAAATTTCAATGAAATTATATTTAGGACGAGGTTTTACTGTACTTTAATATTCTTAATATTATTAATATTCTTAATATTAAAGTAATTAATAAGTATATTAATTAAAGTAATATTACGATGTTACGACGAATTTAGAAAGCAAAATGTCAAAAAAATTTTCTTTCGGTGATGATAGATGGAAGCTGTCCAGAGAATGGAGCAAAACTTCAAAGTTAGACCACACCAAGAAAATTTGAAAACATTACTACGAGAAAGTCTGTGCCATTCTGTCGCACTTCTAGATATTATTTTATTAGAAGTGTCAACATATAGTTGAAGTGATCCAGAAAATTTAATGAAAAAGGACAGTCCTCATAAGAAACGAATCTTTTAATTACGGTTAGGCTCATTTTCCCAAACAGTACGGCGTATCTGTCTCTAGAAAAAATTACTAAATAATTAATTCAAATTACTGTATTTTCTAACAAAAATAATATTAAAATATTTCTGTTATTCAGAAGAGATTTCACTTCATTAAATTTAAAAAACTAATTTTCTCTTGTCTACAAGAATCATTCTGAAAGGGAAATTTCCGTATATCGACAGCCATTCTCGATGATAGTCTCCAATTAACGGTATCCTTCCCAATGAATTTTATTTGATGATCATCAATAAGTATTATCAGTTCAATTGTATACTATCTTCTTCCCTGACAAAAATCACCTGATTTAACTTTAATATACTTTGTCGAAGAACTTTGAAGCACTGAACTACATTCCCACCTGAGATACGACTTAATTCTAGATTGTAAATCAAACACAACATAAAGTATGCAGAAAAAAGTTTCGATAATTACCAAATTTCATCCACGTGATTTGTGCAAGACCCTCTTCATTGAAGAATTTAAGAATCAGAAGATTTTGCCAAAAATGACTCGCTTTGGGATGGCACATATTTTCATGCAATACACGTATCTACATTTAAAATACCCATCGTAGAAATCAGAGACATGGGGGGGAGGTATCAACAGCTCTCTATTAAAAATCCCACACATAATACGTGTTCGATATTTTGCAACATATTCCCAGATGACATTAAAAAAACACTTTAATGCTCTGTGAAACCTTTTCTGCGACGTAAATGTTTTTGTAGCAATAAAGACTACACTGACTATAATAAAAGCAAAAAATTAAAAATTAATTTAAAAAAAAGTACCTGTTACAATTTGCACCCCAAATTTTTATATGTTAAATTTGCCTTTTCAAAGAGACATTGTTGTTATGGTCTTTGATGTTGATTAATAAACAAAACTCGTTCCTTTTTTTAATTATAGACAGCATATATTGTAATACTCAGTTTATGTCATGAACACCTCAACAACGTTTCGGAATTTTTAAAGCCTTCCATCAAGTCCATAATGACACATAAGGACACACATTCGGGGCCTGCGCCCCCACTACCTCTGGCTCGCGGCGTGCGGCCTCCCACATTCTGGCGCCGCAAACGATTGATTGATTGATTGATTTTTTCGTCTTTCCGGGCGCGTCAACTGCTTCGGTCATTAGTCCCGTTAGTGTAGTGCATGTTTTTTCTCAGGACATGCGCGGTGATTTCCCCCCGCTGGATGGCGAGATCCGGCGCCGACCTAGCGCCGGCTAGTTGGGTTTCCCCCTAACCAGGACGTTCCCACCAGCGGGGCACCGCCCCAGTCGTGACAAGCTCTAAACTCCCGACCAGTCTATCGGAATATATGGTAGTGTAGTGCATGGTAGTGTAAGTGTGTGTGTGTGTGTGTGTAAGGGGAGAGGATAGGACAAGGAAGAGGAAGGACAGATCGCGCGCGGTCCATCGCCCGTTTGGTAGGGTACTGCTCCGGTATTCATCTGGTGTTGATCGGAAAAACCACGAAAAACTACCGATCAGAGCAGCCGGCCACTAGAATTCTCCTCCGGACAGTGACTGAATTCGACTTAGATAGAAAGCTAGTGTCGAAAATCCTGCCACCGTCAGGACTCGAACCTAGGACCTCCCGGTCAGGTGCGCTGCAGTGACATCAGTTGATGCACTAAACTACCGCTACTGGTGCCGCTAAAGACTTTTCCAAGGATTTGTCAACAATCCTAGCAAAAAATGCTTATTTTTTTATTCAAAATTCAATTTGAATATGGCTTAGCAATAGGATAACAGAATTTTGAAAACGTGCACAGATTTCATATCTCCTCATAGCACGTCACACACGGTTTTTAACGGTTTTTGACGTAAAATAAGTAAATAAATAAATAACGAGGCGCACCGTCGACCACAGAGACGTCACTTGCAGGGTCTGTGAAGGTACTGGAGTGGGTGTGCACTCCAAGTGCCGGTGAACAACAAAAATTAAAATCAGTGCGTGAACGCGGAAAACCAGCTACGTGTCCGTGAGAGTTAGTGATGTTCAGCATCAATCAGCGCAAGTCGAGCTGACAGACTTTAAAGACCGATCGACTTTAAGGAGCTGACAGATTTTAAAGTAAGTAGGATCGAAGAGACTAGCTCAAAGTGAATTTAAATTTAGTACCTATGTTAGTAAATTTTTTACTTATTTTTATTTCTTTTTTATTTGTTCTTTTATAAAAATGTTTTCTAAAACTTTTTATTAATATTTTATTATTACTATTATTTTTATTTTAACATATGGCATTTGTTAATCTATGCAATGTAGAACAATGAGATACTCCTCTACACTATAGAAAAAGTCCACCTCTATGTTACCAACTGATGTTCCAGTAATAGCTGTTAATAAGCTATTAACTGTTATAAAATTACTAATATTTATTAGGTAAAAATACTAACCCACTGTAATTGACACGTCATATAATTTGCAGCCCAACTAAAAAATGTAAACTACTGGTATTGTTTTATTATTAATATATCGTTATTGTACAAATCTATTAATATTTCTGCAGTAACCACCCAGTTTATATATCGTTATATCGGTATAAGACAATATAAAGGCAAGTATTTACCGTCGCCGATTTCAATCTCAATTTGACATGTCTATGTGTGACGACATAACTGTAAACACACCATTTGAACCTTTTTTCATTGATAACTAATATTTAATATATTTATTTTTATTGCTGACAATATTATTTCGAAACGTACAGTCAACTCCTTTATTTCTGCGCATTTTTCTGAACCCCAAGGCTGATGTAACACGTTCTCGAAAGTTTTCAAAGCTGCATATTGCTGAGCACACCTTGCATTGACGTATCGTTAATAAACCCACACGGCCGAATTATCCTGGTCCTATATTACAACATAGGTATTTTTATACTTGTACAACTTAAATAAAAGATCAAGTCTGTATGAAATGTACGCATATAAATGCGTTTCGCAAACATATTTTTACTTTCTCGTAGACGTACGTATATACGGAGTAATGTAATACATAGTCTAGAGAAAGTTATGTAATGCTGCGGAAAATCGATTTTGAGATTTCGACGCAAATACGGGTTTTGGAATCCCCTGATAGCCAAAAAGTGTTTTTTTAAACGCGCGTCCGTCTCTCCGTCGGTGCACACCATTATCGCCTAAACTATACGTAGGATTTTTTTCCTCAAGTGGATACTCTCGGTCGATCAGACTCGACTGAAAGAGCAGCGAATTTGAGAAATATTCTTAAAAATTTAGGAGTACTTTACGTGAAAACACAATGACATTTTCAAAATTTTCTGAAAAGCGGCTCCAAATTTCGTCTTTAAATTTCTTGAGTGAACAGGATAA
The DNA here is from genome assembly GCA_964035755.1 of Teleogryllus oceanicus. Taxonomy (NCBI): domain Eukaryota; kingdom Metazoa; phylum Arthropoda; class Insecta; order Orthoptera; family Gryllidae; genus Teleogryllus; species Teleogryllus oceanicus. Next base: position 41,774,347 of record CAXIVR010000001.1, on the reverse strand, counting down.
AATACACTTATAAAAGTGCCATAGATCCGATTGTTTCTGTTAACTCTGAATTTTCGAAAATTCCAAAAGTTAGAATATTTATCTGCGTCATCCTACATGTACAAAATTGAAGATAGAATTTTTTTCGTCAACGAAAATTTATTTTTCATATTTAGTTCTTTACCTAATTGGTAATGTATATTTTTTCAAAATTTTAGTAGTTTTCACTCAACATTGCGTACAATATGTGCAATATTAAAAATGTAAAAAAGTGTCGTGACCGGCCGCACACAATCAAAGCAGCCGCCACCGAGTGACATCAGCAAAGCGTTACCGCCCCTGTCGAGAGAGGGAGGAAACCGGTACGAGCCGGCCGGGCCCGTCTGCGCGCAGCCGTCACGACCGAGCAGGCGGGTGGAGACTCGGCACCGCCTATACTCCTCAGCTAGTCGGCGGGCCAATAGCCCTATCGGGCTATAAGAGGGCTCCGTCTCGACGCCAGGGTAGACAGCGAGCGGCAGTAAAAGCTTGGCTGATTTCTTGTAGTTTTCTGGAATAAAAACTATTTTAAGAATTCAGTCGCTGTCTGGAGGAGAATTCTAGCGGCCGGCTGCTCTGATCGGTAGTTTTCCGTGGTTTCTCCGCTCAACACCAGGCGAATGCCGGAGCAGTACACTACCAAACGGGCCACGGACCGCGCGCGGTCTTCCCTTCCCATTCTTTGTCCTATCCTCTCCCCTTACACACACACTTACACTAGCATGCACTACACTACCACATATTCCTAGAGATAAGTCGGGAGCTTAGAGCTTGTCCCGACTGGGGCAGTGCCCCGCTGGTGAGAGAGTCCTGGTTAGGGGAAACCCCACTAGCCGACGGTAGTTCGGCGCCGGATCTCGCCATCCAGCGGGGGAAGATCACCGCCATCTCTTGCGAAAAGAAACATGCACTTCACTAACGGGAGTAATGACCAAAGCAGTTGACGTGCCCAGAATCACGAAAAATCAGTCAATCAATTGAAGTGTTGAAGTGAAGGTTATCGCGCGGGGATCATGTGGATCGCGCGGGGATCAACAAAGCACGTTCACCCTCGGGCATCGGTTACTTGGAGCGCAGATATCGGGAAGGCGCGTGTACGAACGAACCACGGTGTAGGATATATAGGTGTGTTCACTCCCAGTCCCAAGTTGAAGCTAGTGTGAGGCTAGTTCTCGTAGTTCTCGCATATAAGCGCTGCGATCTGTATGGGTATGACGTATGACAAAATCGGTATAGTGTGAAAATACGATTTGTAAGTAATCATCAGTAATAGGATATAATTTATTATTATGAAACTATCTCATCAGAATGTTCAAAATTATTATTGCAAATGACTATTTCTTATTATAAAATTATTAATTATATTGAAATTGTCTTCACAAATGATCCAGTACACTGCAATTAAGTACAACCCGGGTTAAAAACCACTTTCAAAAGTATTATTGCTTTATTATTATTATTATATTATTTTGTTTTTCTCTTTAGAATAACCTCACCTCCTGATTTAAAATGCAAATCTTCAATCGGTGGTAAATTTTAAAAAAATCACACCTCCGATGCACATTGTAATACGTCTAAATATGCTTTAATACATTTACGTTAGCGTTTCTCCGATTGACAAAAATACTACGCTGGAAATGTGAGCGACGCCATGCCGGCCAACACCTGGCCATAACTTGTTATGCCCAAACCGATCGTGCGCACCGTACGGACGAGTTAAGAACTAGCCTCAAACTGGCTTCAGAAAATCTGCCCAAAAGGCGGCTAGTTGACACACCTATATATCTTACACCGTGGAACGAACCAACGTCGGATTCCGGGAAGAAGCGAAGTGCTGATAGCTTCAAAATTCTGACTCCTTTTCCCAGAAACTCAAAGTGCAGACAGGCAGGAGCTTAGATTTCAGGAAGAGATACTTTTGAAGCAATAACGCAAAATGCCGAGAGGACGAGAAGCAGGCTGCCATGTGCATATGGATGCTAAATAAACCGTATGTTTCAACGTTCCGTAATGAGTAAGATAGTGACAGAGATTGAAAAATTATTGTATCTCTGAAAATAAATGAATTTGAAAAACAGAACATAACTTTTAATATCAAATGAATTTTTTAAATTATATGGAATAGCTCTGAATTTTTTTTATCGCTCAATAATACTGACGCGAATTATGGGGTTTAAAAAACATGCATAATAATCTTCCGCTGCATTAATTTATTTTCAAAGCACATTAAATAGTATTTCTACTCAGTTTCTGGCATCGACAAATTCATTTGATGACACTTAATATAATTACCTCGCATTACTTTACTATATTGAGAGTGTATTGTTTCTGTAATTAAATCGTTATCATGTAATGAGCGTGAAAACCGTAATAATGCTTAATTATACACAATTCCATCAATTGGAACTCATTTCCTCTGAATATAATTGAAATCGAAAAAAAATGAAATTTTTTATGTTTAATAATGAAATTATTATTCATTGTATTATTTTATCTATTATTTATATTATGCACATTACACATTTGTTATGTTATATTACGTAATGGGAAAATATTGCTTGTGTATTGGAATCACTGAGTTACGCTAATTCGACTTACAACAATTAATAATGCTGATTCGAATTGTTATCTAGAAGAATAGAGGGAAACGTTCTCACGATAATATTTAACTGTAAATTTTACATTGCTTCACGATTTCATAACAGATCTGTAAATCATTGAAAAATGCAGATTTTACTAATTTTCAGATTGATTAGTAAAACCCCTCTTGATAGTAGTGGCTTGGTGCACAAAGTAAAGTCTCATAATTTATAAATATATATTACTTCGCAATTGACATCAAAATTACAAAAATAATGTGCACTTGTTCATAATATTTTTTGTGTTGTCAAATGTTATCATATTTTAAAGTGCGCCATTGTTCCTTAATGGTTTTTTCTTGATTTCAAACTTTGCAATTGAAAACAACTGTTATTATTAACGTAATGAAATTGCGGTTTTCAGATGTACGCACGTACATATTCATGAATATACGCGTGTACGGAAAAAGCGTTTTGTTTCACTCTCTTTAAATCCCTACGGTTAATTAAGCTCATGTGACAGGTTTGCTTTAATGCGTGGACCCACAATATTACCTTTGTTATGCAGATTGCACACGTTTAAAGCATTTACGTCAACGTGTCGTTCAAAGAACGATTTTTCTGAGAATTTCTAAAGGGCTCTGTGTAGCGTTCCCGACCTTCGCTGCACTCCAGAAACAGTCTACCTAAATTGCTTCTGACATTTCGTAAATTATATTACTTAACGAGCAATCTGATGTAAAAATAGTACTTACACGCAACGTCCATGAGCAGTTTGGAAAGCGTTAAAGGAATAACATAACAAGAAATATTAATGACCAGATATCCATCAACAGACATTTTCTCATATTGACGTATAAATACAATACTTTTATGGATACATGGCTTATTAACTTTTAAGTTAATAACTTATTAACTTTTTTCCGTGAACAGAACTCGCAGCAAACTTTCTACGTTACTCGACATGAACTGGAGTCCGGTCTGTGACGCCGAGCAGAGCAGACGTTCTGAGGTCGAGCTCCGCTACCGTTACCAGTGCCAGTTTTACAAAGTTTTGTGTTTCCGAGCTAGTGGAAGCTAAACTACAATTGTGTCAGTTGTAAGTGGGGAGTGCGCGCTGGGAGGTGGACCAACTTATTTCTGTGGGCCATCAATAATTGCCGGATTACCAGGTAAATAGCCAACGCCTTGTATTGATAGGAGGGGGCGAACCTTGGGTCTCCCAAGATGGAGACCCATCGTTACCCGAGGCCATCTCGTCGGCGCTTTTAACTGCTCACCAGTGCGTTCCTACTCCAAACTGCAACGACTTAAATTTTAACATGGTTCAAAATCCTAATTACAACACTGACGCAATCATATCTCCAGAAGCAAAAATTCAAGCCTTGGAACATGAAATACTATTTCTACGACAACAGTCGCAGAACTTCAACGGCTACTTCAGCAAAATCTTTCTCAAAATCCAAACAGCCCAATGGACGTCCCAAGTGAGTTACAAAATCCTACTCAAAATAGTGCATCTCATATATGTGAAAGTTCTCATCAAAGTGATTATAATAGTTCAAAACGCAAACGAGGTATGAGCAGTGAAGAAAGTGCCAGTTTGCAAGATTTACCTCTTGTATATAATATTCCCACTGATAACCCATTTCAAGTACTCCACGAAATTACAAATGAATCTGATAGTACTATTCCGAATCTAGAACCAGCGCAAATTACCCCCAATAAATATTAGTAAAACTTCAGGTACCGTAAGAAATTTCAACTCATTTATCTTAGAAATTAAACAAATAGTAAATAATGAGTTTAGTACTAAAATTAAAAACGACTATGTTTCTATATTCTTCCAAACAATAGAAGACTATAGAAAGTACAGAAAACATTGTGACCTAAATAATATTCATTATTTTACTTATAGGAATCCAACAAAAAGGGTACTTTCAGCTATTATTTATGACATACCAACTTCGTATACTAACGAAGAAATTAAGTTAGAATTAGGTCAAACAGTAAATACTGTTTACAGACTCTTTGGGAAAAACAGAGAAGCCTTAGAAATGTGTGCAGTGGAACTCTTAGACAGTGATCAGAGATAATCAATATAAGAAAATTATTCAATAGTGTTGTAAAAGTCAAATTTCGAAACAAAATCTCACAATCCAATGTAAAAATTGTCAGTTATTGAATCATACACAAGCAAACTGTAAACTGGAACCAAGATGAGTTGGATGTATAGAAAAACATCATTATACTAAATGTAAAAAACCTAAAAACTCTCTTCCCCAATGTGTGAACTGTCTTGAAAATTACACAGCAAATTATAGAGGATGTAGATTCTTCAAAAATAGTAATTCAAAATCTAGTTCAAATCCAATTGGACATACAGTCCAACATCCTTTAAGTTTCAACCCCCCTCAAAACCAACGTCAATACTACCAAAGACCAACTAGAAATTCCAAAACTCCACCCTCCCCTCCTTCTCCTCCTCCTCCTCTGATTAATAATTTACAGAATTTCCCCCGTCTACCATCACTCTCAAGAAATTCACAAACGAATCTTGAAAATAACTTTGTTCCACCCCCCTACTACAATAGATTTTAATAAACATATTCCAAGTTTAACAACTCAGATTTTAAATATATTAATTCCACAAATTCAGCAATTAATAATAGAAGTACTGCCAAAAATAATCAATCACCATAAAATAAAATTATTAAACTGGAATGCCAATCGACTATTTCGTCAAATAAATGAATTCAAATATTTTCTAAATGACAAAAAAATTGATATAGCGTGTATTACGGAAACACATCTAAACAATGCTAAAAAAGTTAATATTCCAAATTATATCACACACAGAGAAGATAGAGCTTCTTTACATGGTGGGGGGGGTAGCAATACTAATCAAAAGAAAAATCAAACATTCACAAATATTTGTACCTACCTCCAAGGAATTAGAATTAACTGCAATAACGATAACGTTATCAGTCGGAAAATTAACAATAATAGTAGCCTACAAACCCCCTAATAAAAAAATACCTAAAAACACTCTGTAACTACTCTTCAATAATAATGATAAAATATTACTAATTGGAGATCTCATTGCAAAACACCAAGCATGGGGATGTAAAACGACTACCCCTCAAGGTATAATATTATTCAATCTAGCAACTACGAATAACTGGACAATACATGCCCCTTCTCAACCTACCCATTATCCATATAATAATACCATTTCTCCAGATATTCTGGACATTGCAGTCTCACAAAATTTAAACTTCCCACTCACACAATACTGCATACCAGCATTAAACTCGGATCACAATCCTGTATTATTAACTTTAATAATGTTATTCCACAGCAGAACCATAATTCCTTAATTAAAGGAAAAATAAATTGGAAACTTTTCCAGTCATATATGCTGCAAACAAATAATTATCCTACTTCTCTTCATACTCCATTTGATGTAGATGCTGAAATTTTAAAAATACAAAGAAATATATTAGAAGCTATTAAATTATCAACAAAGACAAGTAATAATCCTAACAAATCAGTTCACCTGTCCTACCAAAAGAAATATTAAATTTAATTGCTCTCAAGCATGTAACTCGTAGAAAGTGGCAAATCACTCGAGATCCTGATATTAAAACTACCTTAAATCGCCTTACTCATGAAGTTAAAAATAAACAGAACAATACAGGTTTTAAATTTAAAAACTATATATCCCAGCTTCAACCAACTTGCTTCCTCTGGTCTGCAATTAAAAATATAACAAATGACAAAAAACAATTACTCCCATTAAATAATAATAATAATAATAATAATAATAATAATAATAATAATAATAACAACAACACATTAGCAACTACTGATTCTGAAAAAGCAGAACTATTGGCACATCATTTTGAACTCTCTTTTACTAATAATCTCTCTTATAATATTTCCTTTGCCCAAGACATAGTCCAATCATTAGCCAACCCACTTCATACAGTTCCTGAAAGAATTAAATTTATTTCCCCATCTGAAGTCAAATACATAATTTCCAAATTTGAAAACAAAAAATCACCAGGCTTAGATTTAATTCCTAATATTGTAATTAAACATTTACCATATCCCATCCTCAGTTCAGTAACAGCTATATATAATGCATGTCTCAGACTCAACTACTTTCCAAACTCCTGGAAAACTGCACTTATCCTGCTAATTCCTAAACCCAACACAGATCAAACTAAACCTGAAAATTTCAGACCAATTAGTTTGCTACCAAACTTTTCAAAAATCTTTGAAAGGGCAATTTTAACCAGGATTAATACATTTTTAAATCAAAATAATGTTCTTCCTAGTAGTCAATTTGGTTTCATTCTACCATTCTACTACGCATAAACTGCTACGTTTAACAGACTATATTGCCACCTATTTCCAAAAATCACGTCATACTCTTGCTATATTTCTAGATGTAAAAAAAGCATTTGATAAAATCTGGCATGATAGATTACTTTTCAAATTGAGAAATATTTGTTTCCCAAATTATTTACAAAATATTATAAAATCCTTTTTAGTTAATCGACGATTCAAAGTTCAAATAAATTACACTCTCTCAACTGATCACAATATACAAGCTGGACTTCCCCAATGATCCCCTTTATCACCAATGCATTTTAATGCTTTTATTTCTGATATGCCTTACACTCAGATATTGCCTTATTTGCGGACGACACTGCAATATTTACCACTCATAGTGATCTTCTTTTAGGTAGAGACAATCTCCAAGATGACCTAAATCTCCTTATGTCTTGGTTCAATGATTGGCAAATAAAAATAAATCACCAAAAATCTCAAGCAAAAATTTTCTCCTTAAAACGGATTCTTCCCACATATCCCTTAATAATTAATAACCATGGAGTTAAATGGCTTCCAAATGACACTCCTGTTAAATATCTTGGACTTCAAATAGATACCAAATTAACCTGGAAAAACCATATAACATCAATACTAATAACACACACATAAAAATATTAAAATTGTATCCATTCATAAATAGAAAATCAAAATTATCAATAGTTTCAGCATTAATAATATTTAAATAATTGTACGATTTTTAAGAAATGTTTTAAAAGCTCCATGGTATATCAGAAATGATCAAATTTTAAAAGAACTATCTATAGAACCTCTGAAAACTTGGATTTTAAAACTTTCTTCTAATTTCTACTCTTCTCTTTCATCTTGCCCAGCCACTCCTTTGTACACTCTAGGTAAATCAGCCTATCTTTTTCCACGAATAAAATAAAGATATTATAAAGACCTACTACATCCTCCTTAATTAGCTGTAAAGCAGGTTCCAACATCAATAAATTAAATACTTATGTCTTAATTCAAATTGTATGCATTTTTTTCTGAAGGACCCTTCCTGGGTATCCTTAGCCGTTATTGTGTTACTGAAAATATTAGTCTTCTACCATTGTTCATACATGACGAAATGTAATTACAACAAAATTGTATATTACAACATATTATGTATATTACTTGTAAGTATCATCAAACCCTTGAAAGACATATTAATGCCGAAAAGGAAATAAAAACTTAAATAAAAAAATTTAAAAAAAACTCGACATAAACTGCATGGAGCCTACTGTCGAATTAAAGCACCAGATAATGCATGTGAGGAAGTGGAGTCTAAGCACTCCTCCAATTTCTGACAGCTGACAGCTTTGGGAACGAAAGTCTACAGCGTTACGCGGTTATATACGTGATTTTTATGCCTAAGCTTTTATCCAAACTCAGAAGATATTGATTTAATGAGACGATTATTATTATTATTATTATTATTATTATTATTATTATTATTATTATTATTATTATTATTATCATTATCATTATCATTATCATTATCATTATCATTATCATTATCATTATCATTATCATTATCATTATCATTATCATTATCATTATCATTATCATTATCATTATCATTATCATTATCATTATCATTATCATTATCATTATTATTATTGTTATTATTATTATTATTATTCCTTTACTTCACGACTAAAAATATTACGAGTTGGTTGAATACTTTGAGCAAAATGTCCTTAGTTACAAATAAAGCAATGTCTTGCACTTCCCAGCCTTTTGAATGACCAGGGAGTTTAGTCAAGTTCTTACACAAATTGTATGGAACAAACCCCAAAGCTCTGATAACTATCGGGACGACCTATGCACTTTCGCCCCACATTCGGCTAATCTCGATTTCCAAACTCTGTATTCAAGACGTTTCTATGTCGCCTCGGTTAAGGTTTAATCGCACGACACCGCTACATCTACAACAGACACGTTTTTTTCTCCAACCCCCGGATAACGATATTCGGTTAGTTTGCCACTATCTTGCGATCAGATTGAATTTGTTGATCGTACAGCACACAGTACAATAGATGTTACCGGTTTTGGTGAGTGTTCGAACCAAATGGAGTAAGTGTTTGGAACTTCGAGGGCGGTATAGATCTGTCAGTGGAGGTAACTGCACGCCCTGTCGTGTATCTTCAAGCATTCGGTCTTCGCTAAAATTGGACAAGCTTAGACAATATGATCAATGGTTTTTACTTGATTCTGTCAGATGCGGCAGTTATTACGTTGGGAAATTTTGAGAACCGCTTTATCATAATTTCGTGCTTTCGGCCCTTGATCTTGGGATTAGTACTTCGCCCGATTCCGGCTTCATTCCTTCTCTTTTAAGCCACATAAATAATTGATCTTTATTGATCTGCAGCTTGTCCATTCTTTTTAAATACTGTTCATGAAATGGTTTGTCTTTCTACGATTTGTTTCACATTTTTTTGTCTCACGATTCATGTTCAGGAATATCAGAAGTTTAGTGTCTGTGTTATTCTGCCTGTCTTGCATAGTTTTCTTCGCGATGCTTCTTGCTAAGTACCAACAATGCCTCTGTCTCCCATTCTTTGATCAGATTTATTGATTAGTGGCTCATTTTGATGGCTGACTACATGCGCTCCTATCCCGTCTATTGCATTGTGCCTCTGAGCTTCGATTTGTCTAACGTGTCTTCTTCCTTCTTTACATGAGACATAAAGTCTTATGTACAGCGGCTCGAGGGTAGATGACAAGGTGCATTGAAAGCAGTTATTTGGTTTTTCAATCCATGATTTGAATTTCTTTTCAGTCCAATCCACTAGTTCAAAACTGTGTTCGGCAAAGAGCACTCGCACACTACCTAGTGCAGATATTTTTTTCCTAGAGTTGAGAGCGGTCTGCAGGACAAGTGTCACTTTTCTCTATTATTTCATGCAAATTCTGTCTTTCATTGTGTCGCTCGAGATGTTCTCATATTCTTCATTGCACAGGTATTAGTAATTTAGCGGGATCAAGTATTACAATATTGCGTAACCGTTACAAACAATGCGGGAAAGTAAGTGTTGTTATCCCCTCTAATTTTGACTTGTTAGTGTTTCATTCCAGTGCATTTGTGCTGCGGAGAACTTCCATTTCAACGTCCAATCATTGATCTTTCTTCCTGAACTCTAATGTTGAACGCTTTCACTCCCCTACTTGGGTGCATCATTCTAAACCCACAGTTGTTTACATGCATATCATGTCATCATTACTTGAAAGTACATGCGGTGCAATTTGAAAGTATGTATCACAGATGTTCAGTTTTTGCCCTGTTTGCGAGAAAAAATTGTCTCCATGACTTTCGAGTCGGCGTACGTATTTCCTTTCTACGTCGGAAGATACACCAATCATCTTTTCGAAGTTTTGAATATCTTTCATGACAAATGCTTGTGAATTTCTTATATCGGTTTCATAAAAGAATATTTCTTCATTATAAAACTTTTACCGGCGATATCTTATGTTCGAACTCATCTTTCCTTCGTTTCTAATATTGATTCCCAGAAGAAACTATATGCGCATATATTACCTAAATCTCTGAATAAAGACTTCTTTAACATTTTGTTCTAACGTGAATTTTGTGGCAGACATAACATGTCGTGACACGCATTATTTAAAAATTAATATATTTTCGGAAAATCGGAAAAGTGATCGATGAGCAAAATGTATATTTGAAAATATTTCAGAGTAGCGATGGTTGAAACATGAACGTAATTCTGAACGTGTATTCTTGATACTGACATTCATATTTAAGAATCCAAATATATAATAATATATTCCGAACCTATTTTTTAAAGCATGAAAATAAAACATTAGAGAATCCAGGACCCTGGTTGTAAATATTCCCTTATATATTTAACGCAAGACCTTTCATTCAAGTTTCTTTTTTACTTTCATGAGGCTTTAAAACTTTTCATTGTTGCAATAACCACCATTACTTAGTCTCGGTGTTCTCTTGATACATGTTGCGACGTCACAAATGGTTTCTTTCTCCTGAGTTGGAACAAAAGTTAAAACTTAAATAAAAAGCTAAAGATTGCCATTTCAAAAAAAACTGTTTCATTGCTGATCATTTGAGTGTGGTGACTACTAGAACTTCAGGCTTGACACAATTATTCCCAGATTAACCAACTCTAGGCATGGCGGACACCGTTAGCTAGCCGCCAAAGTCGGACAGGCGACTCAAAATGACAAATACATACACGCATTTACCAACTCTTAAAACGTTTGATGTTGCCTCTGCTTGTCTCCAATTCGAATGCTTCGTTTATGTTTTATTTCAGATCAACCTGTCGTTTTCTGTTTAAATAACGACCATTTCGTTAAAAATAAACCTTCCTTTCTAAAAAAAAAAAATAACACGATAATGGAAAAAATTGGAGGCAATGCGTCGTAGTGATTGTTAGAGCGGAACGTTCATCTCGCGTCGTTCGCTTTCTCCCGCTTCACATTCGCCCCCACCCCCCAACCACCCGCCCGATAACACTACACCACGAAAACAGCGCCGCGTTGCCCGAGGAAAAACCAAAGAGGACTTAAAAGTGGCGTGAAACTCGATCACGCGTCCCCGGGAGCGGGTGGGCGCAGATGGCTGGCTGTCCAGAGCTCTCGAAAAAAGTCGAAAAAAGCACGAGAAAGGACAAAAAGCACGCGAAAGGTCGGGGAGGGCGCGTTGTTTGAACGGGGATAGAGTTATCGCGCAACGAGCTTCGTTGGCCACGCGCGCCTGCGAGCGGGGGCGGGGGGGATGGAGTGGGACGACGTGGGTGGTCCGCGAATGCCCCCAAGAGGGCGCGTGGGGAGGATGCGGAGTGAGGGCGGGTGCAAAGTCGATGGGGGAGTGCACATGACGATAGAATCCACAGTCTTTATATTGATTGATTGATTTTTTCGTGTTTCCGGGCACGTCAACTGCTTCGAACATTTCTCCCGTTAGTGTAGTGCATGTTTTTTCTCGGGCGATTGCAGTGATCTTCCCCCGCTGGATGGCGAGATCCGGCGCCGACCTACCGTCGGCTAGTGGGGTTTCCTCCTAACTAGGACTCTCCCGCCAGCGGGGCACCGCCCCAGTGGGGACAAGCTCTAAACTCCCGACCAGTCTCCCGGAATATGTGGTAGTGTAGTGCATGTTAGTGTAAGTGTGTGTGTAAGAGGAGAGGAGAGGACAGGACAAGGAAGAGGAAGGAAAGATCGCGCGCGGTCCGTGGCCCGTTTGGAAGGGTACTGCTCCAGCATTCGCCTGGCGTTGATCGGAGAAACCACGGAAAACTACCGATCAGAGCAGCCGGTCGCTAGAATTATCTTTCTGACAGCGACTGAATTCGACCTAGCTGAAAAGCTATTGTCGAAGATCCTGCCGCCATCAGGACTCGAACCTAGGACCTCCCGGACAGAAGCGCTGCAGTGACACAGTCCTTAAAAGTAGCCTTGATAAAGAAATACTAGTTGAATTTTGAAAGGATAATAAAAAAGAATGGTCTTGATAAAGAAATACTAGTTTAGTCTTGAAAGGTTACTATAGAAGTTGTGAGTAAATGTTCATTGTTATGTTTCAATTGGAAACTACAACACGAATTTTATATGCACTTTGAGACCTTCAAGTGCATGATCTATATATTTTTCCGTTTATTTTCTTCTTTTTTCAGTTATTACTTTTCGCCATATCTTTCTCGTTGTACTCTTCCTTCTCATCCTCTTCCTTATTCCCCTCCTCCTCCTTTTCCTTGTTCTTCTCCTCTTCTTCTGCCTTCTCTTCTTGCTTCTCCTCCTCCCCCTCTTCCTCTTCACTCTTCGCCTCTTTCCTTCTCCCCCTCCTCCTCTTTCTTCTAAGTCTCCCTTTTCCTTCTTCCCTTCTCCCTTTTCCTATTTCTCGTTCTATAAGAGGTACAGTAAAGAAAACGGCGCCGGTAGACCGTCAGTGTTAAAGAAGATGAACGCAAAGCCCCAGAGCAGAGTTGAAATATTCAAGGAAGCAATCAGGCGCCATCGAATTACGTGTGAGCTAATGAACTTAATGATTAACACGTTTTGCCACAGTATATCTCATCTTTTACGTTTTCCTCCTTTGTATCTTGTTTTCTTCTATATCTTTGCTTCTTCTTCTGGTATTGAATGTTTTCTTCTTTTTATTTTATTTCTTTTTTTTCATCCCCCCCCATTTTGGTGTACCATATCTTCTGGTTTACCTCTCCTTTCGTCATTTAATGTTTTCGTACTTTTTATTTCCTTCGTTGTTTTTTCGTTTCTCCCTTTTCCATTGCTTCGCCTCTTTTTCTTATTCTGTTTGTCACGTTGCCCTTGATTTATTTCCTTGCCCTCATCTCAGGTTCCTGCTGTTGCTATTAATCTCTAACCCATTTTTCATGGTTTCATGTTGCGACGGTAATTGATGTTGATATTTACAACATTAGTCGAAAGTATTGTTTGTGCGGCGTGCCACCGGTACATGGCTCTGTTCTGAGACGACTCCCAAGGCGAGAGACATGCAATGATGCAAACATTCTAGCAGCGACCGAATGCAAGCCAGTCCCAATGTATGTATACGCGCCCAGAGAAATGAAATGTACAAAATGAAGAAAATATACAAAATGAATAAAATGAATAAAATGAATAAAATGAATAAAATGAATAAAATGAATAAAATGAATAAAATGAATAAAATGAATAAAATGAATAAAATGAATAAAATGAATAAAATTAATAAAAATTAATAAAATTAATAAAATTAATAAAATTAATAAAATTAATAAAATTAATAAAATTAATAAAATTAATAAAATTAATAAAATTAATAAAATTAATAAAATTAATAAAATTAATAAAATTAATAAAATTAATAAAATATATAAAATGAATGAATCAACGAGTCAATGAATCAATGAATCGATAGATAGATAAGTAGATAGATAATTCAATTTAGATAGATAGATAGATAGATAGATAGATAAGTAGATAGGTAGATAAGTAGATAGATAGATAGATAGACAGACAGACAGATATACAGACAGACAGACAGACAGACAGACAGACAGACAGACAGACAGACAGACAGACACTGAACCTGCTAGGAATGTGCTAGGAATGTGCACTGGATCTGCTAGGAATGTGCGACCGTGAAGTGTGGCTAGCGTTGGACATTCAGTTCCCAGCGAGCTGTTGTTTTGCTACACCATAAAATGGAACGTCACACTCACACTCATCGTGGACCATCAGCGGTAGTAATGTATTCTCGTATTTCTATACTTAGTTTATCACATCAGTATTCATCTAAGCAGGGATACGCTTTATGTGTGATAACTGAAATTGTGTAGGTTTTTTTCAAATCATCCTTCGAATTGACCCGTCTCTTATACACTGTTTACAAAAAATCAAAATTACAGCGTTTTCCGTAACTCTGAAAAATGCTATCCCACTTGCATGTGATAAATAGAACTAACACTGAACTTTGATTTAGGGATGAGATTCTAGTCTGGATTTCCCTCATCGCACATGGTGTTATACTGTAGAAGACTGAGGTGAAACAAATTGCATTATACTATAAGTTCTTTAGGGTCTAATTTCACACTACATGTTACTCACATTACATAAGGTTAGTAGTCTTCAGTTACAGGGTTTTTAGAGCGGAAGAAAACAACGTATGATCTTTGAAACTGCCAGAAACATCTCGTTTACTTATTTTTTGTCACTCTTTGCAGACGAAATTGGGGGCGGATTGTCGACTGTCTTGCATCACAGACGAAGCAGCATCAAGTGATTTCCCGTTAGCGCGTTCCTTGACGTTGAGTGTTTCAGTCATGTACACACCTAATACTTCATATTTGTTATATTGTATATTTCATTGGATTTCAATTTTTAAAAATTCGAGATACAGCAATAACAACCGATACAGAATGAATGAATTAAATGAGCCGAAAATTAGAATTCCGTTTAAAAGGATGTAAGTTCGTGTCGAAAATATGCTGCTACTATACACTCTAATAGTCATTATAAAGAATAGTTTGTAAAATCATGTTTCTACAGGACGACCTACCTCAGCAACATATTACGAAAAATATTATTTTAAATATGAACTCAACAAGAAAAATATTCCAATGATTTATTTAATTTTTTATTCATTTAATTTTACGGATTTTTTCTTAATGTTTTTATTTACCAAATTACAACTGGTTAATACTATTTCCAGAGTCTGTCCATATTATAATAATAATAATAATAATAATAATAATAATAATAATTATTATTATTATTATTATTATTATTATTATCCATAATGGCTATAATCTACAAAGTGATGGAGATTTTTCATTTCTTAAGGAACTAAACTAGATAAAATATGGTTTATGAATAGTTGATACTTTATTGGGAGTTCAGTTTCAAAAATAAAACCGAAATGGTGATTCGCTTTTTCTTTATTCAGATTATTAATAACAATATTGAGTTTTTCGAGAACGGAAATGGAATTACAGAACCGAACCCTCACTCTTTATTCCTTGAAATAATATAAGCATAATACAGTATTCGATTCGTACAAGCATCAGGTAATATATAATAATTTATTTTATAACAGGTTTTATTTTTGTTTTATAAATACGACGACTTAAAAAGAAAGTCATGGGTTCTTCTAAATGATTTTTGCAAGTTCTACGAGAGTTCTTGAAAAGAACGAGGATTTTTGAAAAAGAGTTATATTATTAATGTCTTTCAGTCGCCGCCAGTTGAGCACAAAGCTTTCATCCCGCGAAGAGACGGGGAGGGAGTGGAAGGGGCAGGAGAGGGAGAAAGCAAAGTTGAAAGCCAGTGCGGTCGGCGGTTGGCTGATCCAATTTGAATATTTTGCATTTAAATCGCCTAGAAAGGGAGTTGGACGGTGAAGTATTAGTGGAAGCTGATGTTCCCGGGTAAGCACGATGTCCATGGATTTGTAGACAGTGATAACGCTGGAATTAGAAGGGATATCACTGGATGAAACTCTGTATCCATTTGCATGGTTGTTAAAACAGCTTTAGTAATGTGGAGTAGTTAGAATTTTGATTCATTGACAGTGATACCTGCGTACCTAAATTGACCTCTGATGTTGTGCATGGAATTCATTCTTGATTTAATACATGAAATTGGTCTTTTGTGCTCATATATGAATGTTACCGGAAATTTCTCGCAGGAATGCTCGGCAAGTAAACTCTTAACCCTCATGCGCACAGCGTTTTTTAACTCCCAGTACATTACATAAGTTTAAGAGGTCATAAGTTTAATGCTATTATTATTGTTGTCTTAATGATTTTAATTTTCAATACATAGTAAGCAAATAAAAATAAACAAAAATTATAATGGAAATATGATTTAGAGATAACTGGAACTCAGGACTTGCTCCATGAATCACCTGTCATCATATGTGATTAAGTCACATTCTAAATACATTATCGCGCATTTTGCGTGTCGAATTAGAAGTTCTTGGTTTAACAAAGTACGGATACTTTAAATGATTATTATGAACATCGTTACTTTAAGGACAGACATAAAACGTTCACGAAATTCACTGAACAGATACAAATTTAAAAGGAGATTATTATTGTATGAGTCTGTTTAATTTTTTCGCTTCCAAAGTTCTGGATTACATTATTCTGAATCATTCTCTTGATGTTACACTTCGGAGCAATTTACTGTGACAGTATTTGACGAGACGACCGCCTATTATTCTCTGGAGAGACTTGCTAGTGGAAAATTAGAGATTGTATGCACACAGTGATTGCTATAGTGATTGGCTCTTGAATGATTCATGCTGTCGTTTGATTGAGAAAATGTATAGCTTACAGAGTTATTTGAACTACCGAGGGTTGTGTATTTGTTCAGAGAAATGACCAAATGGGTTGCGCAAATGAATTGTTGGCCCATAACACAAATTACGGGAGACGAAAAATTCTTTTTGAAGATACTGAAAACCAGTTAACATTGCTCATAGCGAACCCTCAACGGAAATATATCTACTTCAAAAATTTACTATTTTCCATTTGGTTAACTGTAGAATTTTTCTTTTTAATTTGCAAAGTTGGGAAAGAATATACATTTTCTGATATATATTATCTGGTCCTCTTGTATTATTGACAGCAGTAATAGGTATATTTTTCACAATCACATGGTATTACATTAAAGAATTGTTGGGATATTGTAGCTCCAGTTGGGAATTAATTTTCACTTTCTCGCTAAGGAGTAGAGAGAAAGCCATGTATTGCTGCGAAAACAAAAAGGCAAATTTTCGGCCTACGAAACTCGTATTACAGGACTCTGGTAACGAAAAAGTGGATATATCCAGTTGCTAAATTTAAAAGTAAATCCTCTAACACGTGGTGTAGCCACAATCCATGTTATGTGGGTTCTTTGAGACAGTTTTAACATGAGTTTTGGCTCCTTTTTAACTTGTTTGTCTTCGCTTTCATGTTAATTGCTCCTTTTTTAATTTGTAGCCTTATGTTTACCTTTTAGGACATTAGGTTAGGTGGGAAAAGTATTAGATTAGGTGAGACCACTAGCGGATAGTGGTCGTTACGACACTAGGAAAATTCATAGATGCCTCACTCCAGTGATGTTGGCTTGCCTTTTGAATGGTTTAATATACTTCTCCTTGTATGATAATAGCAATTATTATTATTATTATTATTATTATTATTATTATTATTATTATTATTATTATTATATTACATAAAAAATTGTCACTGTCTTAATGTCTGTGTCTATGTATGAAAATTGAAAACGATTATACCTATTAATGAACTCATGGATTCATTTTTCCGATTTTTACCTCGATTATTTTAATTCAAATATAAATTTTGAAGACTAGCAAAATATAAATGTACTGCATCTCTCCTTTTGAACTTAAGTAATGAAATTCCATTTCTGCTAATCTCTCTCCAACTGCAGAACATAAAAGAAAACCAAAACACATTAATTACAGTTAGTAAAACTAATAAAATTAAGTCACTGTGTATGATCTAATATTTCAGTGATGGTAATCTATTCAGTATGAAATAAGAGACAGAATTACCAGTTTTCCTAAAATTATCCTCAACTAAATACATCGTTAGATTACAATTACTGGTGTTACTGAGTTCTACGACCATTTTGCTTTTAATTTGAATTTCCGTTTCTTACGAGTTCGTGTGAAATAATTATTAGGTATTAAAATAAAGAATAAACAAATATTATTAATGAAATAAAATTAATTAAATATTAAATAAAAATATAATCAATTAAAAAACTACTAAACGATTAATTAAATTACAAATGAACGATTTTATTTAATATTTAAAACGCAAAACAAGTTAATTGATTAATTCGAAACAATTAATCGATGCATATTAATCTATTAAAGAATCATCGATTAGATATTAATCGATTATTATTTAATAATCACCCATCCCTTCTCGCCACTCCATCCCTTTCCAACCTGTCCCACCCGTAACACTCGCCCTCCTGCCTCCCCCCACGCTTCTCGCGTCTCTTCCCGCCCCACCCTGACGATCCGGTTCCATTCTGCCCCCCCTTCCCCATCCGCCATCTGGAGCGCCCCGCTCTACCACGCTCAGTCCCTGCCGGTCCGCCCCATGCGCCCCCCCAATCCGCGTGGAGTTTGCTCGGGCGATTGCGTGCGTGGGCGGCGCGGCCGGGGAGGGGCGGGGCGGCATGTCGATCGGGGAGATCGAGTTCGGCCGACAGGTCGCCGTCCGACCGACGGCGCTTCAACGGCGGAGATCGAGGCCATGCCCTCCGATGATGTCGGATGTCGGCTGGGGGACGGGATGCGCCTGGAGTCATGCGTCGAACAGTGAGCGTCTCTGAGATTTCTTTTCTAAAGCCTGTTTGACACGGTCATGTTTTAATCATTTGCCGTCGGTACTGACCAGTTACTGAGGAGACTGCATGTAATGTGTACGAAAAAATGATGCATGCTTCATTGTTTCGTACAGATTTCATCCAGTTTGACTACGGCGCCCCTAATGTCACTTTATGGAACTTTCTTCGATTGCGTGCATTCTCCGGACAGAGAGTATACGATACGCGGCAGCAGATGCCACAATAATGCTAGCTGCCGCTGCAGCGATTATTGTTTTCCTTTCCATCTCGCAAATAAAACCACAATACCTCACACGTCTTTCTACTCCTTACACTGCGAATTCCTAACTATGATCATTCTTCCTGCTAATTTCATTTGTTTCCGTGTGGCGATGTTCAACTGTTAAACTTCCAGCGCTTTTTGCGGCGTTCGGAGGAAGTATTTTCATCGCGATTATGTACAGACAGCGTACAGACCGGAAATGACCGTGTAAAACGGTAGAATTTCGTTCATTCAGTTTCGGTACGCATAGAAACGAACGTCCTTTTTCCATCCAGTGTCTGTACAGACAAATGATTAAAATGATTGAAAAAATAACCGTGTAAAACAGGCTTAAAAATAGATATTAAAAGTAGTAAGTAGATTTTATAATCACTCGTTTCCACAATTCAATGCATCCTTCTATGTATTTAGGAGCATTTACGTACCACAGATTTTAATACAAAACAACAGCTAGGTTTCTGATTTAAAACGGGGATTTGAGATTCTATGAGGGGAAGGAAAGAAATAAATCAGTTGGAAACGTTTAAATATTTTCAGTCAAGAAATTACCACATGAGAGAATGATGATATACGCAAGAAAAGGAGTGAAAACAACACATCAATATGGTTCCGGAAATTCTACATTTTATCCGAGTTTAGTAATGTGAATTGTATAAATTCACATTCCTCATATTCAAGTTAGTGTATGTCATGATCTCAGCACTCGCTTTCTATGTTGTGGTGTTAACCAGAGTCGTTTAATTAGTAAGTATATTGGAAATAAAATTGATGTTGAACTATATATGAGAACCTCTTAGCACCCTAAATTATATCTCGCAGTTGGAAGACGTAACCGTATCTGATTCATTTTGTTTTTCGATTTCAGTCTGCTGTATTAAGTTGATATTGCTTTTCAGGCTGTTATGCCATAGTCTCATCCATACAATCGTTCCAGACATTTTGTCTGCACCTTCTAGTACCACGTCCGATTACAAAATGACACACACACACACACACACACACACACATACACACAGACACACACACACATACACACACACACACACACACACACATATATATATATATATATATATATATATATATATATATATATATATATATATATATATACCTGCTAAGGATTTCAACAAGAAGGAGGGTTTCAAAATTCACCCGATTTAGCTGCCTGTATCAAGAGGCGCCAAAAAAGCCTTTCGAACCCTGATGTTTGCTTGACATCAATGGAGTCTGGACTATGGAGATTTGTAAAGTCTAAAATTCTTCTGCTTGATTGTATAGCCTTATGTTTGTATTAGCATACGGTTTCCAATTATTAAATACATCCTTATTAATTGAATTGAAATGATTGAAGGCGTTGACAATGACAACGCCTTCAATCATTTCAATTATGTAAATTGTAACAACACCTCACCACTGAATCAACATCCTTATTAAATTAACTTCCTCATATTATGAATATACAACTATTAAATTTGTATTATTGTTATATTCCTTAACAACGTTACGAAATCAGATGTGACTACATCATCAGGTACAAATGAATAAATTCAATTCCTTCCATTTCGGTTGAGGCATAGATAAGAATAATAAACTAGATAATCTATTGAGCTAAGACGTTACACTAATTAACGTAGAAAATTAAGTTCACGAAAAAACATCTTCTTGACATCTAAGTCACAGCGTATTTACATAATGTCTTCGACAATTTCCTACCCCGAACGCGCTAATCGTGTACAATATATCGAAATGGGAGATTCAGGTAACATACTGACCTGATAGGCACTCTTACTCATCACATACTCTTCATCACTGTCTTCTCTTGCAATCATGTGGTTGGGTATCGTCGAAATTATCTGCAACCATATCCACTTCACCAAAATAAGCTGAAAGCTGAAATTTTTCAATTGTTCAACGAGGAATCACAGTGTTGGGTCACGGTGCTGGGATTTAAGCGCTGAGTGAAAATAAATGATGGGGGTTTAAATGCACGTGATAACTCATATCTTCAAGAACTACAGTGTTTGTGCTCTTTAGTTGATTGATTGATTTTTTCGTGTTTCCGGGTGCGTCAACTGCTTTGGTCATTAGTCCTGTTTGTGTAGTACATGTTTTTTCTCGGGAGATGGTGGAGATGGCGCCGACCTACTGTCGGTTAGAGGGGTTTCCCCCTCAGGACTCTCCCACCAGCGGGGCACCGCCCCAGTCGGGACAAACTCTAAGCGCCCGACCTGTTTCACGGGATATGTGGTAGTGTAGTGCATGTTAGTGTATGTGTGTGTAAGGGGAGAGGAAAGGACAAGGAAGGGGAAGGACAGATTGCGCGCGGTCCGTGGCCCGTTTGGTAGGGTACTGCTCCCGCATTCGCCTGGTGCTGATCGGAGAAACCACGGAAAACTGCTGCACTTTACTCATTGGCATCTCCCCGTGTTATGTTCGTGAATTTACTTTATTATTGTCTAATAACACAAAAGATCTGCATAGTTTTCATTTGTTTGCGTAAAAGTTGGCAGAAAACTTGTGGCAAAGCCGTTGAAGAAATATTCCAACTGGTTGGGAGTCGAGCAGGTGTGTCCAGCGCAGCTCTCCGTGACCGCTCGGTGAAGTTGAAGGCGAACAGGGGGGTGGCAAAGGCGAGGGCGAGGGTTGGCTGCGCTGAGCGGTCGAAGGCTGCGGCCGGCGGGGGTCACACACGTCCACGATGAACCCTGCGAACGAGCCACGTCTTGAGACGGGGCCGGCGTTTGAGACGCGGGGGCGGAGACGACGCCCGCGCGACGGCTGTGTGATTCATGGCTTTGCGAGCCCTTGCCGGACCCGTCTCCGCCGGCCGCGTTGTCTCCGGGGAGCGCCTCGAGGTCCCGGCGCTGGAGAGGTGGCGACGCGGTGTCCTTCAGGATAGCTCTGCCTCCCCTTCGACATCCGACCCCGCCGCCACCTCCGTGACCACTCCTGCACCTACCTTCGCTTTTTTCACTTTTCCTCCGCCTCACATCCCCCGGCCACCTTGGCCTCCGCCCGCATTCTTCTGTCTCCTCACCTTGTTCGATCTCTGCTCCTTTCCAGGTTTCCCTGATTCGCAACACACATCAATTTATACCGACTTCCTCTAACTCCCCCCGGCCGGTTCCTGCTCGCTCCGTTCTCTCAACATACTCTGACATGTTCGGACTCGTTCCGACTCGCTCGGGCTGAAGTTTCCTCTTCGCTCCGCCTCGTTCCAACTTCTTCTTTCCTGTTCTTGCGCGCCGCGCCCCCCCCCCCTCCTCCCCCGCGACCGCAGCGACGCGTCGCGCCCTTAGCGGAGCCCCGGCAGCCACCCGTCGCCGCCCTCCACCGCCTCCACCGCCCTTCACCGCCCTCCACCGCCCTCCACCGCCCTCCACCGCCCTCCACCGCCCTCCACCGCCCTCCACCGCCCTACCGCCCTCCACCGCCCTCCACGCCCTCCACCGCCCTCCACCGCCCTCCACCGCCCTCCACCGCCCTCCACCGCCCTCCACCGCACTCCATGGCCCTCCCCCGCTGTCCCCCGCCCGCCACCGCCCTTCCCCGCCCTTCCCCGCCCTTCCCCGCCCTCTCGCACTGCCCTCCTCCCTCTCCCCGCCTCCCACCTGCCGCCCTCACCGTCTCCTCGCCCTCCCACTGCCGCCCTCCACCCCCTGCCCCGGCCCTTCGCTCTCCCGCCTCTCGGCCGTCCACCAGCGCGGACGTTGCATCTCCGCGAAAATCCTTCCCGGAACGCGAGGTTGGCGTTCTCCGCACCGGCGTCTGCACGCGCGGCCGAGAATCCTAACTCGTGATAACTGGCGCCGACTGCTCCCCCTCGGTGACATCCATATGGTCGGCTCGTGCCGCTTGGGATGTGCGGCGATTCAATTCGTTTAAAATTTTTGCAACGTGGGGGTGGACAAATGATGCGGAAGCTGATATCCGTGTAGGAATTCAAGTCCATTTTCAGAATATAAGCAACTATCTTCTAATTTCAACATGACACCCGCGATTAATAAAACGTATTACACCCAATGACGGTGTAATACGCTTTATTAATCGCGGGTGTCATGTTGAAAATAGAAGATAGTTCGCATTGGGGCTGTAGCATATTCTTCCACATTTCAGTAATGGTCTCTGCGTATTATTGCGAGGTAGCTTGTGAGATTTCACAGATATTATGGTTTCATTTATCACCCGACTATTATTTCCTGTCGAAAGAAAAAAAGCAACACTTTTGTATCTTCGAATTGTTTCTAAGTAGATTCAATACTCTTTCCTTTGTGGGAAAGCTCGTCGAAACTGTTACAATATTGCGTTCATTTAGAAGTCAAGTTTAAAATGAATGCATTGCAGAGCTCTTAATTTTGATGACATTCGTCTCTTGCAAAATATTCCAGGTGTTTCAGAAAGACCTGGAAAAAGCAAGAACGATGACAGATCCGACAATGTACCAAAAATACCCAAGTAAAAATATAGAATTGTGTACTATAAAAACAAAATATTTCGGGTAGTACTAACAAGAATATACCAATTGATTGATGGTATAATTTCTTTTAGCATAATTTATTCATGTTTCTTTGATGTTTCTTTTGCAATGCCTTTGACCGGTCCTAGAGTTCGTATCCTAATCGTGGCAGGATTTTAGACACTAGCTACAGAGCTAGACCGAATTCAGTCTTTTTCTAAAGGATAATTCTTGTGGCCAACTGCTCTAATATGTAGTTTTCCCTGTTTTTTCATCAACACCAGGCAATTGCCAGAGCAGTACACTAACAAACGGGCTACGAACCGGGTGCAATCCTTCTTTCGTCTTCCTAGTCCTATCCTCATTTCTTACTTACACACACTTCTTACTTACGTACACTACGCTGCCACAACCGGTAGCGGTAGCTCAGTGCATCAACGTCACTACAGCGCTTCTGACCGGGAGGTCCTAGGTTCGAATCATGACAGCGGCAGGATTTTCGACACTAGCTTTTCAGCTAGGTCAAATTCAGTCTCTGTCTGGAGGAGAATTCTAGCGGCCGGCTGCTCTGATCGGTAGTTTTCCGTGGTTTCTCCGATCATCATCATGCGAATGCCGGAGCAGTACCCTACCAAACGGACCACGGACCGCGCGCAATCTGTCTTCCTTGTCCTATCCTCTCCCCGTACACACACACTTACACTAACATGCACTACACTACCACATATTCCGGGAGACCGGTCGGGAGCTTAGAGCTTCTCCCGGCTTTGGTGGTGCCCCGCTGGTGGGAGAGTCCTGGTTAGGGGGAAACTCCACTAGCCGACGGTAAGTCGGCGCCGGATCTCGCCATCCAGCGGGGGAAGATCATCGCCATCTCCCGAGAGAAAAAAGCATGCACTACACTAACGGGACTAATGACCGAAGCAGTTGACGCGCCCGGAAACACGAAAAAATCAATCAACGCTGCCACACATGTCGGGAGACCAGTCATAAGCTTAGAACTTGTCCCAGGTGGGGTCACAGGTGCCCCAGGTGGGGTGCCCCGGTGGTGGGAAATATATGGTTGAACAAAACCCCGCCAGCCGACGAGTAGATAGGCGCCGAATCTCGCCATCCAACGGGGGAAGAGCATTGCTATCTCCCGCGATGAAACATGCACTAAACGTAGGGCACTAAGGACCTTAGGTATTGGCGCACCTGAAAACACTAATCAATCAATAAAATTTCAAAATCTATTGTAAGTTTGATTATTTCGTGCATGTTGCGGGAGGTGGCAGTGTACTTTCTCGTTAGAATGTGAGTTCCGGCGCGGACCATCACACCGTCTGGCCACGAATTACCATCATCAGGTATCTCTGCCAGCTCGGTAGTACACCAGCCAGGACAATCGCATTGATATATTTATTTATTTAGTCAGAAACGTATGTGACGTATGGTGGAGAAAATCATCTGCGCAGTTCTTGAGTTTCAGAATCCCTTCCCAACAAATTAACTATTAAAAGTTGAAAGATATAATAATAATAATAATAATAATAATAATAATAATAATAATAATAATAATAATAATAATAATAATACTCCAGCTCTAAAAATGTATTCGTACCAACATGGAAGAAAATAATCATTTCCAAAATTAATAAATCCAGGAAGGAAATCAGTCATCTAGCAGCGTACTTCGCTGGGAAAGGAAAAGTACCTAAGAAAGTGAGAAATGGGATACGATCAATCGCTAAAAGAATGAAGTTGCGAATGAACCTTAAGGATCTGGATAAGAGATTGAAAGATGAAGAGGAACGTCTGAAACAGAGAATAGTTGCACTCGGTGCAAGAATTAGGCGTTATGATGAAGCAGCAAAGAGACGCCATCAACAGTCAGCGTTTTCTTTCGACCAGAAGAAATTTTATAGACTACTGCAGAATAACAATGAAGACCATCAAGGGCAATTTCCGAGTAGCAAATCCCTGGTTCAGTATTGGACTGATATCTGGGCTAAACCAAAGCAACACGATTAAGGAGCTTACTGGCTGCAGAAGGAAATAGAAGTTTGTCTTAATATCGACGAGATGCCTCCCTTTGAAATTTCCCTTCCTGATATCAACACAGCAGTACAGAGAACACAGAATTGGAAGTCACCAGGTCCAGAAGGTATCCAAAATGTATGGTGGAAGTATTTCACTGCCACGCACCCATGCCTGACTCGGCTGTTCAATGACGTTTTGCTAGATCCAACTATATTCCCAAAGTACCTTTTGACAGGCAGAACGTATATGGTGCCCAAAGCTGGTGATAGATACCAGCCAAAAAATTATCGACCGATCACTTGCCTGCCAACACTATATAAAATTATGACTTCTATAATCTCTTCAAGAATGTACAATCATTTAGTCGACCAGCACATTTTGGCTCCTGAACAGAATGGGTGTCGCAAGGAAGTATGGGATGCAAGGAATTATTATTGATTGATAGTGTAATTACGCAGCAAGTACGGAAGAACCAGCGCAATCTTTCTGTAGGCTGGATAGATTACAAAAACGCCTTTTATTCGGTACCTCACTCATGGCTCTTAAGAGTACTCGAATTGTATAAAATCGATCGAAGACTGATCGTTTTCTTGAAGAACTGCATGTCAGAATGATAAACGCATTTGCAGATTGAGAAGGGAACCTGCTGTTACGAGACGGAAGATATTGCAATTCGTCGTGGAATCTTTCAAGGGGACAGCCTAAGCCCGCGATGGTTTTGCATAGCACTCACCCCTTTGAGCAGAATGCTCAGACAATCAGAATATGGGTACTTATTGAAGAAAAACCCTGATGTTTGTATCTCTCACCAGCTCTACATGGATGATCTCAAACTATATGCTTCTAATAGAGATCACTTACAAAACGAGCTCGAACTTGTCAAGAGTTTCAGCGATGCAGTTTGTTTAGAGTTGGCGATTGAAAAATGCGCTACCCTTCACGTTGTCCGCGGGTAAGTCCAAAATGAAGAACAAAATATGCAAATATCTGGTGACACAATTATTAAAAATATCGTCACTGAAGACTCCTACAAATATTTGGGAATGCTGCAATTGCTTGGAATTTTTGATTCAGACGTTAGGAACAAAATTGTACAGAACGTGCTATCGAGAGTAAATAAAATCTGCAAAACGTGGATCAATTCAAGAAGCAAAATATCTGCTATTTATACTTGGGCTATTCCCATAGCAACTTACACATTTGGTGTAATAAAATGAACAGAAACATCCTTGCAGACTTTCGACAGGAAAATAACTACATTTACAAGGCATCGACTGCACCACCCTCAGAGTTCAGTGCACAGGCTGTACTTACCTCGTGCTAGTGCAGGAAGAGGACTCCTTAACTTGGAGACACTGTGCCGACAGCAAGAAGAAAACCTGCGTCGGTACTTTCTCTCTATCAACTCGTCTGTTCACAAAGCTATCTGTGATCAAGATAGAAATATGACCCCATTATGTCTGGCACAACCAAGTAAAGAGTTTGATTACCTGATTAATCAAGACCGCGTGAATATCTGGCAAAGAAAGGAACTTCATGGTAGATTTTTTGCAACTTTAACTTCGGAAAATAATGATAAGAAAAACTCAGTGGAGTGGCTTCGAACCGGGGGCCTCTTCGGTGAGACGCATGGATTTATTTTCTCCATTCAAGACCAAGTTGTCAAAACCAGAGCTTATAAAAAATTCATCATGGGTCAGCAAATTGATAGCCGATGTCGCCTATGTAAATCCACCAACGAGTCAATCCAGCATATTTGCTGTGGATGCCCCGCATTAGCACAAACAGAATACCTTAAGAGACACAACTGCGTCGTCAAAGTAATCCACCAAGCCCTTGCCAAAAGATACGACCTCGTAGAGAGTGAACAACCATATTATAAGTGCAAACCTGAGCAAGTAATCAGCAATGATCGAGCTCGAATTCTGTGGGATAGTGTAATCTACACTGACCGAACAGTGGAAGCAAATAGACCGGATATTGTTCTCTTTGATAAAATATCTAAAACATCATGCATTATTGATGTTGCGGTTCCTACAGATGACCGGCTTGTAACAACTGTTGCTGAGAAAAAGAGGAAATACCAACCCATGGCTGTTGAATTGAAGGACATGTATGGATTGCGCGCAGTGGAAGTGCTTCCAGTAGTAGTCTCAGCGATTGGATTGGTCACAAAGGAATGGCAAGAGATCGCGAAGAAGTTGGAATTGACTGAAAAGCATATACGGACAATTCAAAAAACGGCATTATTGGGAACAGCAAATATAGTCCGTAAATTCTTAAGTCTGACTTGACTGATATAAAAATCAAAATATATTCTTGTTCCACTTTACGTGCAAACCATTGTTGCCTTAGGTGATTTTGAGAACCCCTGCATCAGTGTATATCTACAGAAAATAATAATAATAATAATAATAATAATAATAATAATAATAATAATAATAATAATAATAATAATAAATTGAAAAAAGTGAGAGATTAACATTTCAAAAACTAGATATTTTCGTTGCCGAATTATAGAAAACGTATTTGTAACGGTACACGAACGAACAGATTTAATTTTTCGCTATTGCTAACAAATAGAAATTCACCCTTAGCTCTACTACCACTACAAACAAAAGGAAAGCTCAACAAAACGTGCGCAGAATGAAGCTACATTTACGTCCAGAAACAAGCAGTCTAGATTGGCCTCCCGACGAATGTGGGTATGTGAGGTGTAGTGCATGTCAGTGAGTGTATGGGTGTATGTTTATGTGTGTGTGTAATGGGGAGGAGGAGACAATCGGGGAATCGGAAAGAAAGATCGCCCGTGGCCCGTCGCCCATCTGTGCTCGTGCTGCATCTGTGCTCGAGGTTAGTCTGGTATTGTTAAAAAACACGATAAACTACCGATCATAGCAGTCGTACCCTAGAATGTTCCTCCAGAATCCGTCTGAATTCCGTGTACCTATCTACCATGCTTTAAGAAAGATTCTATTCCCATGATGTGGTCCGATACGTTTTCAGTTATATACAGACAGACCTTAAATTTGTAGATACATGTCACAAATGGTAGGAATACACTCGACAAATTCATTAACTTCTATTGGATACTAGTGTGCTTTGCATAATATTGCGTAACCTACAGTAATATACCACTTGTAAGATAGCTGCAAACAAATAAATATTGTTACACGTAGACACATTTATGTATAAAAGGTTCTGTATTACACACATTAATGTAATATTGTCATATTGTGACCACCTATCGAAATCCTAAATATCGCACGTTTGCAGCGCTGACAGCTGCGGGGCGTGCAGGAAGAAAGTCAACTATGTTTTGGATGGTACCGACAGGGATGTGGAGCCATGCGGACTCCAGTTTCGTGGCCAGTTGCGCTAGGTTCCTCGGTTGCGGCTACATGGCGCCAACAGTCCGATCGAAATGACCCCGTACATTCTCGATTGGGTTTAACTCGGTGAAGTTTGGTGACCAGGGGAGTACTCTAAGCTCATCCTGGTGCTCGTGGAACTATTAAATGTATGCATACCTACATACATACATACATTTATTTGAACCTCAATTGGGTATGACCCGGTGGCAGTTAAATAACAATAATAATAATAATAATAATAATAATAATAATAATAATAATAACAATATTAATAATAAAGAAGTACAGTACAACAATATACGTACGATAACGATATACAATATGATACGTTGCATTAGATGCCACCTTGCTGAGGAAAAACGATATACATGTAGGGGTGAACATGGTCTTCCAAGGGTGGCTGCGTTTTTCTGTTGATCCATTGTGCCTTCCAAAATGACGAGATTACACAGGGAACGCCACGAAAACATTACCTAACACTTCACGCTACCTCCTCTGGCCTGCGATTTGTCCGGGTTTGTTCCGGGGTGTATGCGTTCAGACATTTCGCGTCGTCTACATAAACGACCGTCTTAAAATCGCCACTCCATGGAAGTTCAGTTTCAGTATTCATGTTCAAAACCCAGCCTTCGTCGCCAATTAACAGCAGTCAGCATAGATGCATAAACCAGGGGCCTGCTGCGGAGGCTTATACGCAGCAACGTGCGCTGAACGGTTGGTATTTGGTCCGCAGTGCTCCACAGTTGCCACGGTGCCGGTATTGGATATCGCCATTTTGATACGCACGCTATACTTTAACCACGGCGGCACGCGAACACTATACCAAACTATCCAACTTAGTCGTGACGGAAATACTTCCACCCTTGGTCTGAAAGCCAATGATCATGCCCTTTTCGACGTCTTAAATCCTTCCGTTTTGCATTGCGACTACTGCCCTTATTCCCACTTCCACCCGGCAACCTTTGTATATACTCCACTGTTAGAGTTGCCACCCGTCGTCCGTGAGACGTTATTGCACTTTACGGGCGGTGATCACATTAATGTGACAGGACTGTGTAATATTTGCTGTATCATGCCTTCGAATCATTGTAAAGAAGTCGCCCGAGAAATGTTTTAAATACAAGACTTGAAAGTCGAGAACATACTTCTGTCGTGTGTAAAAACACAGAACGTGCAGATAGTTATCGAAACTCTGTTTTTGTTCCAGCAAAATTTATGTAAGAACTTGCCGAAACTCGCGGGTCTTTCGAAAGATTGCGAAGCGCGCGATAAAGCGAGGCTGAGGACGACAGATATTTTGCGCAAAGATTTGTAGTGGCACTAACAGTCACTAGATTTTCTCCCTGCGATGCTGCGTGCAACTCGAAATTAATATCTATTTAACTGACACAAATCATATTTAGAAGCGGTTATGGAGTAGTTTTTATGTAGATGATAATAATATAATTACACTTAACAAAGTCAGCAATCGCCCTTTTGAATCCATTGTTGTATACGGAGATTTTAACATTGATTTTCTGGTCGAATCTTGCGAGAAAGCAAATTGTTTATTTCAATTAAATCCTTCAATTTAGTCATTACAATTAATGTACCTATACGAATCACACGAAATTCGATGAAGGCAATTGATCAAATTATAATTAACAAAACTACGTTGAAACTAAGTTGAAACAAAAGATTTAGGATGCAGTGACCACGATGCACAAATTCTTACCATTATATGAAATGCGACTGACAATAAATAATAACGTATGGCTAAATTGTTTACAAAAAGTAAAATAAAATTATTCATTGATTACTTGATGCAGGAGTCATAGGAAGCGGTTTATAATAATGTTGATACAAACGACAAATATAATTCTTATTTTTAACCCTTTCATTTCATTTTAACACTTGCTTTTCTCTTCAAAAAAGAAAATTAAATATTTCACGGAAAAGCAGTTCTTGGATAAAACAAAGGATTAGGGCATCTTGTATAAACAAGCGAATTCTTTCTTTTATTTCTAAACGTCATGACGTATCTCAAGATTTCCTCATCTACTTTAAAAAATGCAAATCATAGTTAAGAAAAGTCATAAGAAAGGCTAAAATCATGAAAAACGATCAGGATATTTTTAGCTCAAATAGCAAAACAAAAGCAATGTGGAATGAAATACAAAATACGACCAAATCAACTAGAAACCTTGTAGAGATTGTTTTTTTAACATATAATGATATAAATGTGAACGATCCGGCAACAGTGGCTAGTCTCTTTCGCCAATCCTTTCGAGAATTGCTGCCGATGTCGTATATGCCATATTGCCGTCCTCCGTGTTGTCGTGGCAGGAAGTATTATTCCCTAACGAAGGGCATAGTGAGGGATAAGAGTCCAAATTTATTGCTGATTTACTCTTGGAAATAGATTTTATTACATAAGAGCGAATTCTTTTTTTAACAAGCCTTGCAAATAACCCTCAATTTTTCTCTATTCCAAATCTTCAACTTTCTGTTACAGTATAAAGTAGGGATTACAGAATTTTGAAAACGTGCAGTGAATTTACTTCTCCCCGTAGCACGTCACGCACAATTTTAACTATTTTGACGTAAAAACGCTTAGCATCGATGAGATGTTTAAAACTTTAAAACGTTAAAAATTTGCTATGAATAATGAAACTAATTTTCCAGAAGCAGCCCTTGCCGTTCGCAATATTTTCTATATAGGTGACTTATTGCGTGGAGCAGAATCTGCACTTGAGGCAACTCAATTACTTAAATAAATATCAGATCTACTTTTGGAAACTTACTTTAAATTGACGAAGATTAGAATCAGTGCTGAATCTATGACACAAACATTGCTTTGAGAAGCCCTTGGGACGAACTTGGCGAAGGCGCTGATCGCCTCCCACTTGTTTGAACCACCCCTCCGTTTTCCTTGCTGTTAAAATTATTTGCGCAGAGATCGGGCGCCAACGCGTTATGTCTCGGAGTCTGCTGTGAGCTAGAAACACTATCAACGTTAAAATCTAACTTTCAATGCAGCCAAGATCCATAATATTTAGCTTTCTTTACTGACGAGGCGAACCTTCGTGACGCCCGCTCGGCTGCAGATCCTCAAAATATTGAATTTCGTGAAGTCTTATTTGGAAAGACGTCGGATCCTAAAAATTTGTCGACAACATTCTATTCTGGGTATTGCCAGTAGCTGGCGCGATCTTTTGGGCATCATGGAAAGTAGCTCAAAGTTCAAAGCAGTTCAGCCTTTCCAAAGAGTTTCATACGAGAAATGGTTTATCTTTCTCTGTGGAACTCAGCCCGACGTTTTTAGGAAAAAATTAACCATCTCGAAGGTGCGACGTTTGAAACGTATGTTATTCGCTGTTAATTAGCGCCAAAGAATTGTTGTAAATGATTGAATTCCACGTACAGAGCCAAATTTCAATTCATTTGGCCGCCTATGTGCCAACAGTATCCATTGTGTCAAAATGACCCGCTTTTCTAGGTATATCAGATTCGCCGCATTTCTAGTGCTAAAATATCGAAATCAAGGAATTTAACTCAAGCAAATTTCAAAAGAAAACTTTGCCAATAAGCCTTATGGATGTATTGCGCATGTGCTGAGTAAGCAAAATTGATATTTTGTTCCGTAGTAATAGTCACTACAACCAAATATCACCATGATTGTCAACAATATTTCATTAATATTAAATATCGGTTAGTTTCTTTAATTCCTGTTCTGTAATATCCAACGCAGAACCCAATCTGAAAGTGAAAATCACTTGATATATATTTCCAGAAACGCATTTTGGAAATTGTTCTGCCCGGCTCACCACAAGTAAACAACGTAAAAGGTACTGCTTTGGGAGCAATTCGATAAATGAATTTTTAACGTCCAAAAAAGACTCCCAGTTGCAACGCGATATTTTCATCGGTCACCATTTCTTTTCATTCGTGGAGATTTTTGTGGTGATCAACTAAATTAATATAAACATTTCGTGGTGTACAAATGGATATAAGACGATAGTACATTAGGCACCAGAAACAATACTGTTTAAAAATGCGCATACGACTCATGTGTTATTAGTACGCAGTGAAAGACTTGAAATGCCATGCTACTTATGTTCGTGCTACAAAGTATGTGCACACAACATAAAATGCAGAAAACTAAAGACGAATAGGATATTTCTGCTTTGTAAATAAAACCAATGTTCACAGGAACAATTTACATGCACAGGTGACAGTGACTCTGCTGGAGTATGCAAGTTATGAGTTGACGTGTCCTCAAGAGCGTGTGTAGGGTACAATGAAGAGACGACGTTTTTCAAGATAAGGAAATGAAGTGATAAGTTTGCAGTAGAGATAGGGAATATTTTATTAATTCTTAATATTCTTCTAATTGTCTTGGTGGATATTTTTTATTTGTATTTGATATATTTTTTAAATATTGAAATGTATTGTTATTTTTTTATGTTTTAATTTCAGTCTGTGCCCCAAACATTTTTTCATTTATCGCAAGGAACAGTTTAAGAGTTCGTTTGTTCATATCAGAGATTGGTCACCTGTGCCTCATCCGACCGTTCCGATCGGCAGTTTTCCATGCTTTCTCCGATCAACACCACGTAAATACCGAAAAAGGGCGGATGAAAGCCTAATGAACGAGACCCTTCCATGTCCTATCCCCACTCCCTACTTACACACACACACATACACGCACGCACTAACCTACACTACACTACCATATATGGCGGGAGACCGGTCGGGAATTTAGAGCTTATCTTGATTGGGGCGATGCCCTGCTGGTGAGAGATATCTGCTTGGGGAAAATCCCGCTAGCCGACGGTAGGTCGGAACGGGATCTCGTCATCTAGTGGGGAGAGCATCACCGCCACCTCCCGAGGAAAAATCATGCACTACCTTTATGCGACTAATGTCCTTAGCAGCTGACGCACCCAGAAACATTAATCAGCTGTGTCTCATTACCGCAAAAGTAGGAAGTACCTTCGGTGCGCCAGTACATGAGGCGATAGCTTGTTTAGTCTCGTTGCTGTCTGTCTTTTGAAGCCTCAATCTTGTCTACATGTTGTCCTAGTGCTGAAGGAACTATGAAACTATGAAAATAATCAAATCTGCATTTTCTTCCGTTGCTCATTATAAACTACAATGTCGTTATTTTTGTATCGTATCAGCTACTATAATATATTGCAACGGAACACGTCGTCTCCCGCGACGGGCCGGAATTCATCAACTTATGAGGGGTAAGGGCGATTATACCCCACGAGCAAGATTCTAGCGTGGGTGTCAGCAGCAACGTGCGACGACCACTGTTTTTACTTTCTTTAACATCAACTTAACTTCTGTTGATATGCTAAACACGATATTTCATCAAATTATTTCATTTGGATCTAACCTCTCCCGACTGACATGCGTGTGCCTCTCAACAAATGTCGCATAACGTTATCATCGATC
Source organism: Teleogryllus oceanicus (assembly GCA_964035755.1). Classification (NCBI taxonomy): domain Eukaryota; kingdom Metazoa; phylum Arthropoda; class Insecta; order Orthoptera; family Gryllidae; genus Teleogryllus; species Teleogryllus oceanicus. The sequence continues at coordinate 41,739,946 of CAXIVR010000001.1, read as the reverse complement.
AAAACAATCGCCCCGCTCGCCCCCGCTCGCCCCGCTCGCCCCGCTCGCCCCGCTCGCCCCGCTCGCCCCGCTCGCCCCTGCTCGCCCCGCTCGCCCGCTCGCCCGCTCGCCCGCTCGCGCTCCCCGCTCGCCCCGCTCGCCCCGCTCGCCCGCCGCCGCTCGCCCCGCTCGCCCTGCTCGCCCCGCTCGCTCCGCTCGCCCCGCTCGCTCCGCTCGCCCCGCTCGCCCGCTCGCCCGCTGCCTGCTCGCCCGCTCGCCCCGCTGCCCGCTCGCCCGCTCGCCGCTCGCCCGCTCGCCCCGCTCCTCCGCTCGCCCCGCTCGCTCCGCTCGCCCCGCTCGCCCGCTCGCCCGCTCGCCCGCTCGCCCCGCTCGCCCCGCTCGCTCCGCTCGCCCCGCTCGCCCCGCTCGCCCCGCTCGCCCCGCCTGCCGCCGCCCGCTCGCCCGCTCGCCCCGCTCGCCCCGCTCGCCCGCTCGCCCCGCTCGCCCCGCTCGCCCCGCTCGCCCCGCTCGCCCGCTCGCCCCGCTCGCCCGCTCGCCCGCTCGCCCGCTCGCCCCGCTCGCCCCGCTCGCCCCGCTCGCCCCGCTCGCCCCGCTCGCCCCGCTCGCCCCGCTCGCCCCGCTCGCCCCCGCTCGCCCCGCTCGCCCGCTCGCCCCGCTCGCCCCGCTCGCCCCCCGCCCCCTCGCCCCGCTCGCTCCGCTCGCCCCGCTCGCCCCGCTCGCCCCGCTCGCCCCGCTCGCCCCGCTCCGCCGCCGCTCGCCCCGCTCGCCCCGCTCGCCCCTCGCCCTGCTCGCCCGCTCGCCCCGCTCGCCCCGCTCGCCCCGCTCGCCCCGCTCGCCCCGCTCGCCCCGCTCGCCCCGCTCGCCCCGCTCGCCCCGCTCGCCCCGCTCGCCCCGCTCGCAAAACGCTACTAACTTTGAAATGTGGCCAAATAAAAGAAGTATCTTGAAGGTTAGGATTCGTAGCTTTTGAATATGCCGTTGCGAGGCGGACATGCCAGCAACCACCTCTTTTAGTTAGTCAACAGATGCAGGATACAAATTATGAATATCACTATACATCGGAGACCACTATACAATATCGGTGATTCCGTTCCAACTCAAAACTCTAATGTTGAATACTACCTTTTTAGGATTTAATGTCCCTCTAGAAATATCAGTTTACATCATATGAATTTGAAATTGATGATATAACGGTGCAAAATTAATAATAAATTTCTATATCAAGTGCTGTACCTCAAATTTAGTAATATTAAAATTCAAACAGAAATATCACAAACTGTACACTTTTGAATAGGTGACCTTTGGAATTGGTCGATCGAATTCGTAATCGAAACTTGAAAGGTTTATTTTGTTGTGGCCGCTTTGAAAAGTTCTCAGGCCCCTAGCTGTCAAATACGTTTCTGCCAGACCAGCTTACCAAAAACATTCCAAACATTTCATTTTTGTTCAGTCCACAGATTGAGGGCACGCATAATGAAACGTGGCGGAGTGACTGACGTTCCGTGATGCTCTGCAGTGCTGTGGGCGGCCGCGTGCGGCAGAGAGTGCCTGCGCCTGATAAAGCGAGTCCCTCAGCCAGAATATTTACTAGCATAGGAAATACTGCCGCAATATGTCCTCACTATCGCCCTGCGCGGGCTCGAATTACGCCGAAGAAATGCCGCCATTCTTCTCCTCAGGGACCTACAAATTGGGCCCGTCTTGCGTGCCATGAATCTGCGCGGGCAATCCCCCGGACAGGTGTGGCGGCGGGGTGGGGTGGGGGTGGGGGCGGAGCAGTGGATTTGGCGCTGAAAAGCGCCGGGGGGAAGGAGAGGTCGTGCCTCAGGCGGCGACGGTCCACCAGCGGACTTGGTGGCGACGGAGCTGTGACGATACAAGTGGCGAAATGGGCGGCTACAGCGCTGCGGGCGGGAAAGTGGCTGACGACTGAGAGAGGTGGCTCTGGCAGTCGTAGTGGCAGTAGCAGTAAAGGGGATGGAGATGGGTGCGTTTGCGATTGTGCGGATAGGACGGTGAAGTTGGTGCCGTAGATTTTCAAGGATTTATTTTCGGAGTTACTGACGCCTAGTAGTAGTAGCAGACACAGTAGCAGTAGCATCAACAATTGCATCAATAGCAGGAGTAACAGGAGTAGAAGGAGTGGGAGTGGGAGTAGGAGCGGGAATGGGTGCGGGTGCGGGAGCAGATGCAAGAGCGGGAGGGGGGGGAGCGAGAGAGAGAGGGGGGGGGGGGGAAGGGGGGAAAGTAACTAAAGAGAACAGCACTGTGCTGGGAAGTGTTAGAGGTTTACGTACATCGTGGAAGCATTAGCTGCGAAAATTACAGCTGCAATAAACACGGTTGTATGTTGCTATCATCAGTGGCGTTAATGAATCTTTTAGTGGCATTGTCCTAGGTTAAACGGTTCCTACAGTGTCAGAACAGAGTGTAAAGGAGGCATTTTCCATAGTGGCATGGGCGTGGTGGTGTGTGAAGATAGTGAAGTTGGAACTCACAATGCACTTCGGGGCGGCAGCATTGGCAACGGCAGAGGATATCTGCTGCGGAACCGCCAGCGCCACCCCTATTCTCACCTCCTTCCTGCCCCACATTCCTTCGGCCCCGCGTCCAGCTCCGTTGGCAACTCCATCACTTCTTGCTTCCCCAACGCCGTCTCGGCTTTCACCATAACCCTCATCGCTGCCTCCGCCTCTGCCACCGACTCTTACCCCCCCCCCCCCCCCCCTCCTCCCCAAACATCCCTCGCCATCCCAACCCCAACCCCAACCCCATCTTCGCTACTCCCCACCTGGAAACCCCTCTCCCCGCCACAGCCGTTACTGCCACCGCGTCGCCGGCGCTGAAGTTTCTGACCGTGGCGACGGCGACGCCGGAGGCGGCGGAACGCTGGACGCGGAGAGCGGGTTGGGTGAGAAGGTTCGGCGGCGGCGGCGGCCTCCTCAACCAGTTACAGAGGGATTTGGTGCGATAAATCCCTCTGCTCGCAGAAGCGAGGGGACTAAACGACATTAAACAATTACAAGCAAAGGAGAACGCGCGTCCCGGGACCCAAGGCACCGCCCGATAGGACGGCGGCGGCGGCGGGAGACAGCGACCCGACGTATGTTCTCCTTAATCTGGGCGCTTTCGTGGCCGCGTAGTATCTAAAACGCATTACTCCTTGTCACGGGTCTAGCAAAATTTATATGCATCCGCGGCTAAGAATTAAATTTGCTCTTTTTCAGCGTAGATATTCCGAAAGTGAATGAAGTAGTCGTGTATTTAATGTCGTTAAATTTGTATAATTATAGGTTTTGGAGAAAAATTGGTGAATGCAAAGAATGATATCGAAAAAATACATCTTTCAAAAATATGAGTGTTGACGCAGTAATTAATATCAATGAATTTTGTTTTTTCAGTGTGTGTACGTTAATTTCATAAATTTCTCGCAATTAATGTGTTGCTTACCAATTTAATAAAATTGTTCACAACCTGGTTTGTGAAGAAAATATTTTTCATTTTAAATAGTGCAATAATAAGCATTAATGTTAAATGAGATAGTACGTGATATCAAAGACGGTATATATACATCAGTAGGAAATTGCGAAATCTAATGGATGAAACCTTCCCGGTAACTAATTTTTCTGCAACATTTTGTTTAATTAATTTTGGGCTTTATTTTAAATATGTTTATTTTCATCTTTATTAGGTATGTGTGGTAGTTAACAAATATCATAATATAGTATTCAACAACAACAATAATAATAATAAGAAGAAGAAGAATTAATAATAATAATAATAATAACAATAATAATAATAAGGGGGCGCGGTATGTCCTCGTCTTCGTAACCTGAGACCGTACAAAGCAATGCTATGAACACTAACGGACCTCTGCGAAGACCAACGGACATGGGGCGGAAGAAGAATATGGGATGCCAACGTTTCCAGCTGCGGAAGGATCTGAAGAGGATCATACCACTATGAAATAATCTGGGCTTACCTGTTGTCTAGGGTCACAGATGAAGACGACGAGCGTGGCGTCGCAGCCATGAAGGTTAACCCCTAAGGGAGAAAACTCCAACAAAAAACACCTTGCTCGTAGGGTTAAAAGGCAACCACTTGCATGATGGAGTCTTCGAAAATTTATAATTTGAGGAAACGGCCGCTGCCTGAGTGTGTGAGAGCGCACTTGGAGTTGGTGCTGAGTGCGACAGCATGCGAACCACCAGTGTAGAAGCCCCGGAGGAACCAGCGACTTCCACGGATATATCCGAAAGAGCAACTGGAACACCAAGCTCTAATCAGCCGAGCACTGAAGTGGAGTCACCATCTGTTAGTCTGCCTCAAAAGCCTGCTCGAGGCCCTAACAACACTTCAACGTTTCAAATGGCTACATAAAGATAATTGTGATGTTATACAGGCATATTATATAGCAACACGGTGCGGGTAAGACATTACGGAACAAAACATATAAGACAGATACCGTTATATTATTAATAAATCTGTAATCACGGTTCAAGAACAAAACAATATTAAAGACGGAATACTTAAAAGATATTACGAGAAAAACCTAAATGATTTCCAAACCAGAATCCTGATGGCAATGATAATGATGAAGTTGATCGAGAGGGAAGTATACCACAAGCTCTAATCAGCCGAGCACTGAAGTGGAGTCACCATCTGCTCACCATGCATTCCGAATGAAGTCCAAACTTCGACCAGACAGGACAATTTACAAAACAAAACATATGTGACAGATACCATTATATAATTGATAAGCGTGGAATTACGGTTCAAGAACGAAACAATATTAGGTTCTTCGAAGATATTACGATAAAACCTAAATGTACTTAAACAAGACTGTTGATGACAGTGATAAATATTATGATAATGATGATGTTGATCGAGAGGGAGGAATACCAAATTAGGAGGAAAGCCTAATTTCACAAACAGGTACAAACCAGCTAATACCACAAGAATTAATACAGAAAAAACAGAGAGGAAGATTTGGAAAGAAATATTTTAGTATACTCTGCACCAGACCCAAACTACGCAAACCTCTACCAAAATACACCCAAATGAGACCACATCCCGATATCTTGAAATTGCAAACAAAATACTTAACACCAACATAAAGACGTCAATAAAATCTGTTCAACTGTATGTATACTGTGCAGCAAAAACTACTCTAACGGCACAAGAATATCACCTACCAATCACAAAGATCAATACAAAATAAAAACTCAAAGACACCAAAATGGAAATTACGTATTGAAATTAAAATCAATCAGTTTAGAAGTAACATTGCAAGGCTACAGATGTGGAAGGAAAAAAGTGATCAGTGCAAACAACAGCTGAGGGATAGAATTTTCTCATCTTCCATAGTCATAAAATCAGGACTAAGTATCCTGATTCCGAAGAAAAAATAGACAAACATACCACTGAGACAGAACATTGCAGCCCTCAGTAGGAGGCTAAGGCGTAGGGGTTTCTAACCGTCCTCCATTTGGGAGGACAGTCCTTCTTTGACGTCAATTGATCTCTAGCCCTCCTTGTATTTTAAAAGTCTTCCTTTTAGTAAAGTTTTGACATTTGTTGTCATTCGTTTTATCATATGATTAGAATAGAAAACTTGAATATCCTTTTTCTGAACGCTACACGCACATGACACAAGCGTGAATGGCAGTCTCTCTGTCCTGCGCCTGAAATAAAAAGGAAACGCTCTGACCATCTTCATCTCCATTTTCTGAACGAATATTTTCACTTGAAGCGCAAATGTAGTCGAGAAGGAAATAGAGCTGATAATAGTCTAAAAGCGGTAGCGGTAGCTCAGTGCATCAACTGATGTCACTCCAGCGCTTCAGTCCGGGAGGTCCTAGGTTACACTCCCCACGGCGGCAGGATTTTCGACACTAGCTTTCCAGCTAGGTCGAATTCTGTCGGTGTCTGGAGGCGAATTCTAGCGGCCGGCTGTTCTGATCGGTAGTTTTCCGCGGTTTCTCCTATCAACGCCAGACGAATGCCGGAGCAGTACCCAACCAAACGGACCACGGGCCGCGCGCGATCTGTCTTTCCTCTTCCTTGTACTATCCTCTCCTCTTACACACACACTTACACTAACATGCACCACACTACTACATATTTCGGGAGGCCGGTCGGGAGCTTAGAGCTTGTTCCGACTGGGGCGGTGCCCCGCTGGTGGGAGAGTACTGGTTAGGGAAAACCCTACTAGCCGACGGTAGGTTGGTGCCGGATCTCGCCATCCGGCGGGGGAACATCACCGCCATCTCGCGAGAAAACAACATGCTCTACACTAACGGGACTAATGACCGAAGCAGTTGACGCGCCCGGAAACACGAAAAAATCAATCAATAATAGTCTAAATTAAATATTAAAAAAATAAGTTCCGTTTTTTTGCTTGTTGTGTCCTCTCTTTTACGTGAACATTGTTGGCATCCTACTGAAGCCCTATAACGTATCAAATACACGGAAATCGGACAAGAGAAAACTAAGCCTCAATGAAAAATAGTTTCACAATGGGTTCACAGAAATAAATAACAAAGGATATCACCCTGCATTAAATGAAATGATGAATATGGGGGAGGGTGTAGATGGAGCAAAACAACGGAACATTGTGAGGCAATGTGAGGCATTGTGTGGCAATGTGGACTAAAAATCAACAGGAAGAATGTAACTCTCTCTTGCAAAACCCAACATTATTCCCTGAAGATGTAAGTCAAACAGTAAATAAATTACACAACTGGAAGCTGCAGGGCCAGACAGTATTCATAACTTCTGGTGGAAATATCTGAATGCAGTGCACACACCACTAGCTGATATAATAAACGTTGTCTTAAACAACCCCTCAGAAGTACCCATATTAATCACTCAAGAAATCGCATATCTAAAAACTAAACAGAATGGAACTCGAAAAGAAAATTAATATAGGCCATTCACATGCGTAAATACAATATATTATCGTCTTTGATAGCACAAAAGACATCTGAACATGTTACATCAGAGAACATCATATCTGAGGAATAGAAGGGCTGCGGTAAGGGAGCCAAAGGGCGCAAAGAACAGTTCATAATAGACATCTTATATTGGAGAGCAAACAAAGCAAAGAAAAAGAAAAGAAAATAAAAGAAAATATATCAGTTGCATGGATCGATTATTAGAAGGGCTGCGACTCATAGGATAAAGATAACTATCTGAACGTAACCACAATTGACGGCAGAATACAATACGACGACAGAATACAAGTCCAAAAGTCTCCACGGTAGATTTTTCCGTTCCCTGGAAAATGCAGATAAAGACGCCTCTGACCGGGAGGTCCTAGGTTCGAGTCCCGGTGGCAGGATTTTCGACACTAGTTTTTCAGCTAGGTCGAATTCAATCGCTGTCTGGAGAAGAATTCTAGCGGCCGGCTGCTCTTATCCGTAATTCTCTGTGCATTCTCCGATCAACTCCCGGCCGGAGTAGTACCCTAGCAAACGGGCCACGGACCGCGCGCGATCTTTCCTTCCTCTTCCTTGTCCTATCCTCTCTCTTTACACACACACACACACACACACCACTAACATGCACTACACTACCACATATTCCGGGAGACCGGTTGGGAGCTTAGAGCTTGTCTCGGCTGGGGCGGTGCCCCGTAGGTGGGAGAGTCCTGGTTAGGGGGAACCCCAGTAGCCGGCGGTAGGTCGGCTCCGGATCTCGCCATCCTACGGCGGATGATCGCCGCCATCTTCAGAGAGAAAAACATGCACTAGACTAACGGGACTAATGACCAAAGCCGTTGAAGTGCCCGGAAACACGAAAAAATCAATCAATCAATCAATCCTTGTTTCGAGTTCTGACGGCGGCCGGATTTTCGACATTAGCTTTTCAGCTAGGTCGAATTCAGTCGCTGTTTGGAGGAGAATTCTAGCGGCCGGCTCCTCTGATCGGTAGTTTCCCGTGGTTTCTCCGATCAATCAGGCGAATGCCGGAGCAGTATCCTAACAAACGGGCCACAGACCGCGTGCGATCTGTCCTTCCTCTTCCTTGTCCTATCCTCCCCTTACACACATACTCAAACTAACATGCCCTACACTACCACATATTCTGGGAGGTCGGTCGGGAGCTTAGAGCTTGTCCCGGCTGGGGCGGTGTCCCGCTGGTGGCCGAGTCCTGGTTAGGGGGAAACCCCACTAGCCGACGGTATGTCGGCGTCGGATCTCGCCATCCAGCCGCACCAAATGACGTATGAGTGCATTCAGTGAGTGAAAATTATATTTTTGAAAGGTTTCTTAACCCCCGTCCCACCACACGCATCCCTCTACTGCCAACAACGTGTTTTTTAATTTATTTTTTTGGAAAATTATCCCTATTTATCTTACTAAAAAACAATGATAAAAATGATATATGAAAAGACAATTTATACTCTCAGAAAAATATTTTTTCATGTTTTCTCGGATCCAAATTCACCACGGAAGAGGCTGGAGAAAATCTCTCACGTTTCCCTTAAAACAAAAATTGTTTTGAATTTTTTAAAAATTTGTTCGACAGCTGTGCTGCAGTTAAAAAAATAAAACCATTTTTCTGCCTTTAAATTACCTTGACTTTAAATATACCTCGGAAATGACTACAACAGTTCTGTGCATTTATTTTAGTGCTTATTTTGTATTTGTATACATAGTTGTAGCACCCAGAAATATTTTGATTTTAAAATTGAGTTACAAATTATCATTTTTTTAATCTTTCTAATCGTTTTCATAAGTATATCATACGCTAAGGAAGGGCGATAGTTTCTATTGTCTACGATAATCTTACTGTCGATAATCTTACTAAATGCACAAAATACTAAAAGGATCCCTCTTTGGTTGAAGTATTTAGAGTAATGCTACGAAATGCGGTGCTGCGCTGTGTTGTGTGATGCTGTATGGTGTACCCATCTTAGCTTTTCATTCCTTGATATGGTGAATCTTATTGATTTGTAATGCTTTGTTTCTCTAGACACAGTGGAGATGGTATTTATAGGGCGTAGTTGTGATTTATAACCGGTATGTCTTGTTGTATTGCACGCCTCTTAACAAGCACTTACCATGAAGGACTCTAGAAACTGGTGCATTGCCTGTTCAATTGATGTGTAGCATTGTCGACTATGGCGCGTCCTACCTTCAATTTGTAATGCGAATCACATGCATGTACGCAATTATGCGCTTTTATGGTAGAGGAACAAACCTCCGTTTTAAGATTTCAAACTGTGTCAATGATCATTTATATACTTTTTCATATATAGCAGAATCTTATTTTGGAAATGATAGAACAATCTCATATAGTCAAAACAAAATATTGTTTATATCCAAACAATTCATTTATTTTTGTAGGAAAATGCAGATCCGATTTTTGAAACAGCCACAAGTGTCCCGGGTATTCCCTTTAAGCGTAGAACGGCCGAGTTCGGAATTGCATATTCAAGTTGTTCGTTCAATTGGTATGCTACTTCGCTTACATTTTTTTGATGGTATTTTGAATATTTGTCATTTACTTTATTTTAAGCACAAGTTTTTAAAACGAACTGACCTACTACTGACCTCGGACATTTAAATTCATATTGACATTAACTTCATTCAGAGTAAAAATATGGATAGCAATAGAATGTTTTACCCTTATTAAATTTTGGATCATATGCACACCAATCGCAATAAAGTTTTGTTCGTTACGAGGAACCTACACGACGGTAATTTTATTCGTCCTTGTTTCGCCATCCGACAAAGTGAATTTTAGGTCTGGTGAGGAAAGGAGTGTGGGAGATTTAATGCGTCACATGAAGTGGCACATTGAGGATTTTTCGTCCCCCCCAAAAAAAAAGTGGGTTCAAGAAATCTTGAAGCTAACTTCCATTCCACTCTGCAAGCTCTTCTTACTACAAATTATAGCTTTAATCAATACAAACAACCTGAAAAGCTGTGCTCATAACTGTGATCATCGGTGTTCGGGTCATTCTCAATGTCTGTAGAAAGTTCTTCGAATTACTAAGAATCTACGAGGTAAGGACAACGAATTTTTGTCACTTTTATGCTATCATTGACAATGAATCCTATTTAACTATCTACCGGCTTAGGGCCTCAATTGATGTTACTGCAGTGTGTCTGACCGGAAGGTCCCACGGTTCGAGTCCCGTTATTGACTGAATTTTCGACTTAAGCTACAATGCTGGGTCGAATTCAGTCGCTGTCTGGAGGAGAAATCTTGCGGCCGGCCGCCCTGATCGGTAGTTTTTCATGGTTTCTCCGATCACTACCAGGCGAATACCGGAACAGTATCCTAACAGACGGGCCGCGGACCGCGCGCGCTCTTTCCTTCCCCTTCCTTGTCCTATCCTCATCACTTACGCAAACGTACACTTGCACTACACTACCTAACATGCCGCGAGGCCAATCGGGAGCTTAGAGTTTGTTCCGGTTAAGACAGCCCGGTGTTGGGAGACACTTCGCTGGAGAAAAATCCCGCAAGCCGACGGGTAGGTCGGCGCCGGATCTCGCCGTCCAGCGGTGGAAGATCACCGCCACCTCCCGCGAGAAAAAAAACATGCTTCGAATGACTTTAGCTGTTGACGCGACCGGAATCACTAGTCTATGATATGCGCGTCTGAATTTGAAGAAAGTTTATTATATTTGGATATAAATGTAAGTTAACACTATTGTATGCACATGTACTTCAAATAGATTGCCCTACAAATCAGTCCATTAATCTTCACCCGAAAACAAGTGTCATGACTTTTAATTAAACGCCCGATTAAACCGTTTCTTTCTCTGGAGTCTCGAAAATTCAGCGTCCAAAGAGCTGACTCAGAACGTTCAATCGGAAGGCGACTTCTATGAAAAAGGGGAAAAAACGCTAAAGTAATGAGGGCCATGGAAACAAGGGACAATGAATTCTTTTTGGCCCTGGGTCAAAGGCAGTGTGTGACCTTACGGAAGACGAAGTGCTAGCGAAGGTGGGCTGTGTGTAGTGCCGGTGGGCACGAGGTGGGCCCATGGGCTCTGGTTGTGGCCTCGGCTTAGCTCAATTGAAAGTGAAGGATAAAAAGGCAGCAGCCGTAGGCTTGGGTTAAGCCTTGGCTTCCAGAGATCACGCCCACCGGATCCACCTTTCCGTGAGGGCGAAGAGAAGGTGTGCTTGGAGATACAGGCTAGTGGCACGTTCCAGAAACATGTAGGGGTATTTAAATTCCTCCTAATATTGTGACTGAAGTTTACAAGCTGTGAAAGGAAACGCCTTTCGTACCGATACCATCTGTGACTCTATTCTCTTGTGATAACATTATCAACATCAGATAATGCTGACAAAATTTCATATTGAACAATTTACGGAATCAATATTGTTTAAAGCTTTTCAATCTGGCATATTTTTCACTAATGACATAGTTAGATTTTAAACCGTAAAAAACGTGCAGTTTTAGTACACGAGTTATCGAAAATTGCGGAATCATATCCATGGTGAAGAGAGCTCAATGAAAGGCCAGGATGCGCTTATGCCTGAGACATTTTATAGAAGGTATGTCCAGAGCAGAAACAGAATGGAAATTGTGGTTTGTGGCAGAAAGAATTTCAGTAAGGTATGAAGAATGTTCAGTAGGCAGAATAAGACACAATAAAACAAATATCGCAATCTTCTGCTAAAGTACATATGTTATTAGATTAGAACAGGGTGATCTGTCACAAAAAAGTTGATACTACTGACAAGTTCCCTCCTAGTTCCTCATATGCTCTCCACATTTTCACCGCACGTTCCTCCACATGTTTCTTCCTTGAAGTAAAACTGGAAATTACGTTAATTTGAAATCTTCCTGGAGGATGAAACCTGGTGTTATGATTAGCTGAAGCATCCAGAACAGTGAAACTCTCCAAAACAATAGAAGTAATATGAATGTGAGATTTTTCACAAGAAATCTACGTGATCCCTGCAAGCCTCTTTTCATTGAACTTGGAATCTTACCTATTTATTTACGAATTTGTAGTATTTGTCAAAACTGACTTACTTAATGGTGGGAACATATTTTCATGTAATACTGATATTTATAGTTACAACACTCGACGTGGAAATCAGGTTCATCACGTGTCAGTATCAACAGCTCACGACAAGAAATCCACATACAATTCCTACAATCCCAATGCAATACGTACTTTACTTTGCAACGCATTGACAGATGAAATTAAACAATTAAAATTGGTACACAATTTTAAGTTAAAAGTAATTTTTTTTCTGCTGCAAAAACTGTTTCTGTACAATTAGAGACTATACTGAGTGTCAAAAAAATTTTTACTTTAACAAAACCAAGATATAGTATAATGAATTGGTTTGCATTTGCATTGTATAATTTTAAAAAAACACTTCATATGCCTGTAACAAGTAATGTACTTCAGCTTCCAAGTCAATAACCTCCATCTCGATAGGGTTTTCGTCCAGTTTCCCTGATCCATTGAGCAAATGCTGAGATGGTCACTTAATTTGCTTCTGGCCGTAAATGTAGCTTCACTATGCGCACGTTTTGTTGAGCTTTCCTTTTGCTTGTAGTGGTAGTAGAGCTTAGGGAGAGATTCTATTTTGTTAGCAAACGAAAAATCTAGATTTTGAAACGTTAATCTCTCGCTTTTTAAATGTATTATTATTATTATTATTATTATTATTATTATTTCATCTTTCAACTATTAATAATTAAATTGTTGATAAGGGATTCTGAAACTCCTGAAAGCGTGCGCAGATGATCTTTCTCTCCTACACGTCACATTCATTTTTTTATGTTTTTGACTAAATAAATAAATCAATCGTCCCCTCCAAAATTTATAAATCATTGTTTTAAATGTGTTAATAACTTCACACTGGAAAACAACTACGAACGTTTGTGACAAACCGAGCTACAGAGAAAGAACCCTCCGAAACGGTCTCGATTTTTGAAGAGAAGTCGGTTTTAAGAGCCAAGATTTTAACGTTTTCGAAAAACTGGAATGTGTTGCAGCCTTACGTGTGTTACGACTTACGTTTGTGCATGCTTAAGCCGTAATTTGCAAAGTTGTATTTCTTCTTCTTACCCCTGATGCAGGGCTGAAGGATGATGTAATATCCAGCCGTAGCACACTTACTGGGTTTTGCGGACGCGCTTCTCTCTCCGTTGTGGTCCACGGGGTCTAATGAGATCAGAGTGGGAAGTCCTTCAAAGTCGATCCCGCCGCATGCTCTCCGCTACGGACAGGTTGCGCAGTTGGGAAGCGATGTCATCTCGTAGACGCCCACGCCCTCAACAGACGTCCCCCTCCCGACCCACCCCCTTACTCAGCGCACCCGTCCCTCCCCCCACCCTCGACTCGTCCCCGCGCCCGTTCCCGACCAGCCTCACCCCGCCCCCCCGCCCCGCCACGCTCCCGCCCGCTCCCGCCACGCTCCCGCCACGCTCCCGCCACGCTCCCGCCACGCTCCCGCCACGCTCCCGCCACGCTCCCACCACGCTCCCGCCACCCTCCCGCCACGCTCCCGCCACGCTCCCGCCACGCTCCCGCCCCGATCCGTTCCCGCGCTCCTGCCATGCCCCCGCTACACTCCCCCACGCTCTCGCCACCCTCCGCCTGTTTGTAATCGCTCGTCACCTCTGCCGCCAGCGTCGCCCGCCCCCCGGTTTCCCCCCCGGCTAATTACAGCGGTGCCGGCGCGCGCTCAAGTTCGTTTCCCATCTCGCTGCTCCACCCCCACAAGAAGCCCGCCCCCTCGCCTTCAACCCCCCCCCCGCGCAGCGCTGCTCCTCCGGAACATGACACGCCCAGCAGCTCCCTGCCTCTGCCCGATCTCCATCGGATCCGCTGCTCAGCACCTCCCCGCTCCCCTTGCAATAGAATATAGCAATATGGCGTTCATGTCATCGTAGAGAGTTCGCTTTGCACTAACCCTACAAAAAAATTAAAGAAAACGTTTGGTGTCGTTTCTGAGAATATTTTGTTTTTGATTGAGATTTTTCCTTCAAATAAAATTTGTTGGTCATAAATAGCTCTTTCATAAAGGTCATGTACATTTTTTGAATATTTTAGTTCTTTTCGTGTAATAGTGCGTGAAATATTTGCCATTTTAAAATATAACAAAAACAAGATTTTCTCAAAAACGGATCCAATTTTTTTTTAAACTTTTGGTGCGTAATTGCTAAATGCACTCTATAAGATGACATAAACACCATATGTCCTATTCTTTCGTTTTTCAAAAATTACAAATATATATTATCTTTAATTCATCTCCCGCGTCAGTAATATTTACATTAGAGGAAATTTTTTCACGTTATTGTACTTATGCGTACATGTGCTTTAAATAATGTGGTATAAAGTTTCTCGAATATTCAACAGTTTTGTGTTAAAATGAGCTCAAAGTTCCACACGCTTTCAGAAACGCTCAACGCGATAGAGGCGATAATGATGCAATGCAGGAGATGGCAATATTCTGAATAATAGTGTAAATGATGAAGGCGCCACACGACGATTGACGCGTTGATGCTGAAGCGGTGTTGAAGGTGACGGACCGTAGACGTGTAGTGGATCGTAGCAACTTGCTCCGTCGGTGGCAGTAACGAGGCTGCTTCCGCCGCCGCAAGCAATGCGAGGCGCTCGCGTCGATATCAGCGCCATCGCCGGTGGAGGGTGGCAGAGGGCGGCGCCGGGGGTGATGCGAGCGAGCGATGGATTCACAGGCGGCGGCGACGGCGTGGAGCGGGGAAGCTGGGGCCCGGGGGGGGAAGGAAAAGGGGTGGACTGGGTGGTAGCGCGGGGGGTAGCGCGGGGTGGTAGCGCGTGAGCGCGGGTGGTAGCGCGGGGTGGTCGCGGGGTGGTAGCGCGGGGTGGTAGCGCGGGGTGGTAGCGCGGGGTGGTAGCGCGGGGTGGTAGCGCGGGGTGGTAGCGCGGGGTGGTAGCGCGGGGTGGTAGCGCGGGGTGGTAGCGCGGGGTGGTAGTGCGGGACGATAGCAGAGGGCAGTAGCGAAGAGCGGAAGCGGGAAGCAAAAGCGGGGGAGTAGCGGGTCGACGCTTGCGATGAGAAGCGTTCAAAGCGGCTCGCGGGAGCTGCCAGCGACAGACGTCGGGCGGCTGCAGCAGCAGCGGCGGCGCTGGCGGGGGGGGGGGGGCGGCGGGGGGCGCGGGGGTGGGTGGTGGTCGGTGGGCGGGGGCGGGAGGGGCGGGTGCTATCACCCGCTGAAGTGGTGCGTCTGACACCGAAAGCCGCTGCTAGACCCGCGCTCTCGCGGCTCAACGTCGAGCTTCGACTTCTGCCGCTATTTCGGGGCGCGGGAAAGGCTCTGACGCGAGCAAGGGCGAGGGTGCAGCTGCGGAGGGGTAGGGGAGGGGAGAGGGGGAGGGGGAGGAAGAGCGGGGCGCGGTCGCGGCGGCGCGCGGTCGGAGTCGCCTGAAATCCGACTAGGCTGCCGTAATATCTAGCGCCGAAATGGAAGGACGCCTGGCCGCACCCTGTTGCACCCCTCACCTCCCCGCCTTGCTCCCCACCCCCTCCACCCGAGCCCAGACTGCGTCGTGCTGCATCTCCCCGTCGTTGCTGGCTGCGCCTCGCGCCGGACACCCACTCTCAATTGAATCGTTTATTTCAGAAACCCGTCAAACGCCAAATTTGTCATGTCGAAAAAATTGAAAAAAAAGTGTCCCAGTTTTTCTGATTTCAAAATAGTTTTTAATATTAAAGCAGTTAATAAATGAATATTTTTCAGGTATATATGGAATAAGCGATGTTTCTATCCTCCTGGAACAATATTCTACCGCTTAAGCGCATTGTAAATTTTGGCGTTTGACGGGTTTCTGAAATAAACGACTCAATTGCGTCGTTCTCTCGTGCATTCGTTTCTTCTGCTCACTTGACGGATTCCTCGTCGCGCCCCTGGGATTGTCTTCCGCAACCACACCTTCTGCATTTTTATTTTGTCCCCTTGCTCCCTTTCCGCCTTGATTCTCCCCTCAACCACAGCCTTTCTCGTCTGTAATGTCCCTCTCCTTAACTTACAATTCTTCGTTTCTTTTTCTTTTCCCGATATTGCGTTTCTCGTCTCTCACCCTTTCGCTCTCCCTTCATTTATGCTCCTTTTCTTTTCTTAATGTATATTTATTTATCTAGTTTTTTGTTTATTTAACGTTTCTTTCCTAAACTTTCGATTAATCCTTTTTCTCTACAATTTTTTTTACCACGATTCATCTAACTGAGACTTCGTCGGTTACCTAGAAATGGGTACTGAAATTTCTCCTTTAAATGATAACGATATGATACGTGTTGTATATGATAAATGATATAAGTTGTATATGTTATGAATACAATGTGTGTGTTAAGAATGATGGAGAAGAACTGTAATCTACGGAACGGAACCGGAGATTCTGAAAAGAATTGCAACGCACCCGCTTCGCCGCTCTGCTGAAGTCTCCAATTTCCTCTCCCCTCTGCCCGTCCCCGCGGCCCATTTCCCCCCTCGCTCACCCACTGCTCGCGTTGCTCTCTTCACAGCTTAGAGGCTTCTCACAAACCTCGAGGGTTATTTTATTGCGGTTGATTCGCTAGGGTTTCACCATAAGCAAATGCTATGCAATGACACAATGTATACATACCCTTAGATGGTCTCTCAAAAATAATCAATAGCACTTACTCTCTGCGGTGGCTTGCGATGGAACTTCACATTTCGTCAAATGCAATATACGGAATACGTTCAATATTCGGATGATGGTATTTCGAGAGCGGCTAAAAAACTCGATTGAACGCTTCATATTTCTTTTTAATCGTGGTTTTTGCGCCCGCCCCTTTTTATTAATTTTTTAGTCTCATATTTTTGTGTAGCCTTCTGAGATATATTTACCTGTTTAGATATTGAAATGCATATACTTTTCATATTATACAGTTATCATGCGAAACTGTACAAGAAAGGAATCACTCAGTATAAAGTTATACGGAGTATACTGTTAATACTGGGCTGATACGTTGACGTAACCAAGAAAACGAAAATTCATTCCTAACGGCCGCATCTCTATCTACTACGAAATTAGAACAAATGAGTTGTGGCTAATGATGGCGTATTCCTAAACAAAAAAGTTATTTTTTTATTAGACGTTAGTATTGCTAAAACTATTAAAACGAAAACACAAATAACGGACTTGTTAAAAACGTCGACGGCTGCCTCGGTTCAACTTCGCGCCCGTTTGCGTTCTTTTGATTCATTGATTGATTGATTGATTTTTTCGCGTTTTCGGGAGCGTCAACTGCTTTGGTCATTAGTCCCGTTAGTGTAGTGCATGCTTTTTTCTCGGGAGATGGGAGTGATTTATCCCCCTGGATGGCGAGATCCCGCGCCGACCTACCGTCGGCTAGTGGGGTTTTCCTTTAACCAGGACTCTCCCACCAGCGGGGCACCGCCCTAGCCGGGACAAGCTCTAAGCTCCCGACCGGTCTCCCGGAATATGTTGTAATGTGGTGCACGTTAGTGTAAGGCCGTTATGGGCGTTAATAGATGTTGTGTAATCGAAATTATTTTTTTATTCATTCATAATAATCGAAAAGAAGATGAAGGACCAAGAATAAAGAAAGAAGAGCAAATCTACATTTACTGTGGGAGAGATTACCTAACGAACATTCCAGCATAATGACTTAAGCGTCGAATATTCCGCGAAAAATCCCCATTACAATGGCATCTTAAATTTGACAGATGTAAAAAGCATACAAAAGTGACAGGGAAGACGAAACTCAAGAGAGAGAGAGAGAGAGAGTAGAGCAAGAAAGAAAATGAGGAAAAACTGGAGCAGAATGGGCGACGAGATACGAGAAGAATCACTAGGGAAAAAGAATAATAGGAAAGGTGGAAGAAGGAAAATATAAGAACGAGAAAGAGGGAAGCGAAAAATAAAAAAATAAAAATAAAATTAATATCAGAAATTATTCATAATGAAATATGTTTGTTGAATAAAAATAATTTATATATTCTAAAAGAAGTTTATGTGTAGTTGAATTTGATGACAAGCAAGAACAGATCGTCTCGTAAGATAAAACTCCGATATCAAAATATATGAATATTAATTAAGAGCACAACTTGCCAGCATCCCATCTTTAACGGTTCTCTGTCCTTAAACGATTAACGAACTCGTGTCATAACAATCGCGGCCGGGGCTGTTGACAAGTTACCTGGCCGGAGTAACAGCGCCGCGCTCAAGAGGCAGGGGCGTTACTAAGCGCTGGCCGATCCCTGTGCAAATCCCGATAGAGAGCTGCCAGCCCCGGAGGCCGGGCCTCCGCTGGCCAGGCGCCGCCTGGATGCTGCCTCGACGGAGCGCGCAGCTGCGCTAAGCTGCTCAGCCCATTTGCCATCGATGCACCTTCACTCCAAGCCTAACATCTGAGCTTACGTGTGGTTTCTCGCCGAAATAAATCGTGTGAATATTTCCATCGTTCGTGGAATTCTTCTTTTTTCCCTCTCATAACAATAACAACAATAATATTAATAATAATAATAATAATATAAATAATAATAATAATATAAATAATAATAATAATAATAATATAAATAATAATAATAATATAAATAATAATAATAATAATAATATAAATAATAATAATAATAATAATATAAATAATAATAATAACAATAATAATTAGAGGCCAGTCCGGATCACTGACGCAAAGTAAGCAGTTTTACGGTAATCATTAATCACTGTTCGCGTGGAGGCGGCCAAAATTAGTTCACATTTGGCGCCGTACTTGGAATTCAATTATTTACTGCAGGTCTTCGGTGCTAATTAACAACAAAGGATATACATTTCAAACATCGCGCATTCGACTTAATTTCTCTTTAAAAAAAACAGCGGGCGGGCGTACAGAGCAAAACGGTATTCATTTTTTCGTATAAAACTCTTTGGAAGGGCTGAACTGCTTTGAAATTTTGAACTGCTTTCCAAGAAGGCCGTGAGAGCGCACCACAATCCAGAGGCCAAGAACGACCGGAATAGGCAACAGTGATTGAACATTGTCGCAAGTCCGTAGAATTCTGCCTCTTTTAAAACTAGACGCTGTGGGATCGCGTTGTTTGAAGATCCAGAAACCGAGCAGTTTCGTGGACGTTTTGTGGACAGTTTCAAGAACGACCGGAATAGGCAACATTGATTGAACATTGTCGCAAGTCCGTGGAATTCTGCCTCATTTAAAACTAGACGCGGTGGGAACGCATTGTTTGAAGATCCAGAAACTGAGCAATTTCGTGGCGACGCGCATCGCTCGTGTATAAAGCTAAGCAATACGCGTCTTGTCTGCATTTAAAGTCAGATTTTCACGTTGGTAGTGCGCCTAGTACACCGCATTGCAGACTCCGTGAACAGCGCGTTGGCGGGCGTCTCTGCGTAATAACATTTAACACGCACGAACTACGAAAAAAGGGGAGCAAGCGATTGTCTTTTCGACCAGTAATTGACAGACACTGACCAGACACTGACAATTCTTCAATACTCAGAATTGACAGACAGACATTGACCAGACTGACAATTATTCAATACTCAGAATTTCTTACGCGTAGGTTAACTAATAGTTCTTAAATACTTGGTTTTCAGAACATTCACGAATCATCTGCAGAAGCTCTCCCAAAAAACTCAAGATATATTCGTAGCCTCATAAGTCACACAGCATGGTAAATGCTATTTGGTTCCTTTCGTTGACTGTATTGAAAGTATATACATTATACCAATTTGGGTATTTATTTTAGATTCTTCTTTGCAGAGGGCATGTCTGTGTGTTTCTGTGACATAAAATGAAGTGTACTTGTGCGAAATCATACATTAACTAGTCTTAAGCTGACTAGTACACTTACTTATGAAACTACTTGTTATGATTCTGTAGTTGTCACGTAAAATTCAGGGTGGCGCACGATATGAGTCATCATTTATGTCTTACATAATTTTTGAAGCGCACTAAATATCCCGTCGAGTAACTCAGCAGCAGTAGTGCTCGGAGAAACAATTGAGTTACGAAATAACGCGTAATTCACGATACCGCCGCTAGTACATAGAATAACGGCTGAAAAAGGAAGACTGGCGACGCAGCAGCGATCGGCGGCTGTATTTCTCTTCCGTAAAACGAAAAGTCTTGTTATGACTCAAAGACATTTTCGACAACAGTTGGACACACGAGACCCTTGAGAGAAATCCATCCATAGAGTGTATACTGAATTTGGTTTGGAAGATTTGGAGGTATCTAAAGGCTAAATAAAAAAAATCCCAAAATGCCCTTATAAGGAGCTTGCATCGTAGGATTATCTCTAACGTTAGTGTTCGTTTACAGGAAGTTATAAATCGAAATGGACGACATTTTGAGCATGCGCTGCGTTAATGCAATTTTCCGAAGTGTCTCATTCCATTGTATAATATGTTCCTTTGAGTTAGGATTAACAATAAAGATTTCATTAACAACAAAAAAGAGACTCGTTTCGTGCTGCTGGGTCGTCAGCCTTCCTTTGTTGTATATTGTGTTGCCATTGTTTTATAAACTAGTCTCCTAGCGGCGGTATCGCAAATAACGAGTTTTATCGTAACCCATTTGTTTCTCAAAGCTCTACTGCTACTGCCATTGAGATCCTCAACGCGATGTCTAGTGCGACTAATAAATTAAGTACGAAACCATTGGTGACTCATTTTGTGCATCATCCTATATTTACTATACAGTGTGAGTCACTTAACTATAGCACTTCCTGTAACTTTTGAACGGTTTAAGTTAGTGCAATGCGGTTTTTACGAAAGTAGATGAGGGAATGGGGCTAATTGACACGTGTATTTATTTATATTTTACCACTTGTATTTTACGAGATATTTGAGGTAACTTTGTTTTTTCAAATGGAATTATAATATTTTTTCAGTATATCATGACGTAATAAAATTTAATTAATTTAATAAGTCACGCACATATTGTCATATGTTAGATCAGCATTTTTTGAGTCATTTTTTGTGACTCATATTTAACAGATATTTTGAATGTAACATTCCGACACGAAAGGTCACGCAGCGCTAAGATTGTAAAAAGAAGAATGTACATTTTCAACAATTTTTTTTGTTAATGAGAATAGAGTAACAACTTATGAAAAGAAAAAACGCAGGATGATAATGATAGTAACTATCCCTATGTTTCTTTCGCTAAATTACTATTGTATGCTTATTAACATTAAAATTGATTGCTTGAAATGTGCAACGTTCTTTGTACAGTCTTAATTATTTATTCTTATTGAGTTTTGTTTCAAGATCCCATTAATATCCTACGATGTGAAACCCCTTCAATGGAGTTGAAGTAATAAACAATTTTATTACAATACATACTTACGAAAAACCTTTATTTTCAATCCTTCAATTCCTTGAATCAGCGAAAGACCAAAAATATGAAAACGCGAAGGGATGGAAAGCAGAGTTCAGGAGAAAATTGCAACCGTTTTGTGAATATTTGGAATATGTTTGGTATTATGAAATACTAAAATCAGCTTCTCTTTCCCGAGCGCGCGTTTGCTGGTGGAGCGCTGCGTGGCCTTGCGTGGAGGGCTGTTCCATTCAAAATATCCGGTAAACATGAGACGCAAAAAAATCAAAAAACTCAAAAAATGCTTATCTTTCATAAGACAATATGTATATCATTGAATATCTCATTTTACGCTCGTCATGATAGACTGAAAACATATGTATTGTTTCATTTGAAAAAACAAAGTTACCTTATATATCTCGTAAAATACAAGTTATAAAATATAAATAAATACACTTATCAATAAGCCTCATTCCTTCATGCACTCTCGTGAAAACTGCATTGCAATAACTTGAACCGTTCAAAAGTTACAGGTGGTGCTAGAGTTAGGTGACACCATGTATATCACTTATGTTATAGTTTTAGTTTTAAAAATTATTTCTTCCCACATAAGAGTTTCTTACATGTACATGGAGTTCAGTAAAATTACATCTTTATGTTCAAAATTGTTAAAAGCTGGTGTATGTTCATTAAAGATGCTAGTGTATGTCCATTGATGAAGTACACTTGTAAAGTTTGTTTGAAAAAAAGAATTTTGTATAAATGAGCAAATCTTCTACTCGTTTTAATCACTGATATAATCTTCAAAATAAAAAAGTATTAAGTACAGAAACAAAAGAGTGCATTATTTACTGTTCTCTTATTATTTCGACTGTGGGGTGACAGAGTTACTCCGTAACGAAACACATTGCGCCTACTGCCATGTTAAAGGTGTGTAGTGAATGGAAGAAAACTGTTGGTTTTATCATTTGCTTTTGTTTCTTTCCTTCAAAAAAATTGGCTTTTATTAACTTTCGTGATTAGTATATGGAGAATTTCTTTTAAAATTTCAACAATTTATAATAAAACAATAAAACAACAACAAGTTATTGTTTAAATACATAATCACGAATTACACTTAATTTAAACTCCTTTACAGAAAAATAACATTTAAAAACAAGGTGATGAACTGTAGGGAGAAGTGCAATTTGTTCACGTAATCCTGAGCTCCGTGATCTGTATTCTAACTCGTATAGTTAGGTGTTCATTCGATTTTCATTCAATAATGTAATTAAAATTGTCTCCGTTAAATATAACTATTATATTAAAGCTGTAAATAGTATTCTCATAGTGAGTTAATATGAATGTTGCTGCATTAATTACAATACAATGTATAACTAAATGCTCGTTTCTTTCACATGACCCTGAATAATCCTTTTGAGGAAAATATTTTCAAATAGACTTTGTGAATGAAAATCCAGCCACGTCATGCCTACAGTTTTTATGAGCATATAAACAATAATTTTGTGTTGATCGGAAGTAGTGCCACATTTATCTTTCAGCTTTGGGCTTATCATTACTTCACTTGCAAAAGATATGGAGAGCAACGTCATAATGTGAATACAGTAGATAAAAAAAAACCTTGATCTCACAAACGGTCGTTGTACCTGCATTCACAATTCTACTTAATATTATAGAACAACTTGTGCAACGTTTGCCCACCTGGGAGAAATCCCCTGCGAGGGCAGGCACTCGGAGAAGTAGGGCGAGCAAAGGGGGGGGGAAGGTAGACGGCGGTAACGAAAACCTTAGCAGTGGGCCTTTTCCAGTATTTCAGGTAAGATGAGTGGGAAACCATCTACGCCCGTTAATTTTCTTTCGATGTGGAAAGAAAGGTTTCCTATTGTAGATACTGGGACAATGGCGAAGTGTTTAGTGTATTCGAAAGGACTGCAGTATGTTAAAAGATCCAACCTACATATGCATTACGTAGCTTTACCCAGGAAAATCTGCGAGATAAAAATAAATTCTGAGAACTGACATAGTCCTCAATCATGGGATGAGTAAAGAATTTTCAGATTGAAGATTATGGAAACGATACCTAAAATCACGAAGATTTACAACATTCTGAAATAAAATTGTGCATCAAAAATAATAAAGCCTGGGGTCCAAATTCTTTTATGTGATCCCTTCAGGGTACCAATTTGTTATATATTTGTTAACATTAATTATTGTTTCAGAACGAACTAATTCGTTATATTATATACCATTGTATAATACATTGCCCTAAAATTTAAAAACTTTCTTTTCCAAAAGTTTTCTAATATAAGAATTAAAATAAATTACAGAACTGGTCATGATAAAGTGAGTTATGTAATAATGTATGTTCCATTATATAATTGTTCATTTTTTACTGAATCATAAACATTCTAAATAATAAACCATTTAATTACCATTTAAAAAACGTAATTATTGATTTTCCAAGCGAAACGTTTTCCACCACTTCTGTAGCATCATTGGAACACTGTGCGCCCGCTGCCGTATCGGACACTTCCTTTGCTCCGCGGCTCGGTGCGGAGCAGCAGAGAAGGTTTCTGTGACGTCACAGAGCATTGAGTTGGCGAGCATTGAACTAGTGTATCGATTTCAGAGCTCAAGAAAATCGAGGCAAATTGCACTTCTCCTCCTCCATAGAACGTTACACATAGTTTTAAACTGTTATTTAACGTTAAAAAATTAATAAATAAAAAATGCGTAATAAAATAAAAAATAAGAAAATGTTATTTCATGAATGAACTATGTATATAACTAAACTAAGATACAGACTCCACGAAATCTAATAAACATATTCAGAAAATAAAGATAAACACTGATATACACTGTTTTTTAACCTTACGAGAGGCTGCGCTAGCGTCTTTATAAAAATCAATGAGAAATGGTCTGTTGCGTAAGGTTCATTACAGACCCGATTAACCTGAGCTCATTCTGCTAAAATTTAGCACAAACTATATTCAGGAACGTCTCAAAGTCGAGCAACATAAAGGCTCAAAGAAAATGAGGAATTCCGGTGGGGCATCTCTCCTGCCGAACGAGAACACGTCCCGTGAAAAGAACGGTTGCTCCGTTGCCAGGATGCTCCCAAGGCGCGGGCTTCAGTTCGTTAATTCGCCTGTTACGGAGGTGAGGGAGGGCTGAGGCCCAAGTGGATGGGGAGGAGGGGGGTGGGCGGGAGCGATCGAGCGGCCTGCAGAAGGCGAACATCTCCCCTCCTATGCTCCTCGTCCCCCCACCCTGCCTTCACTCTCCGCCTCCCTTCCAGGCGCAGCACTTTCCTTTAATCTCTGTAATGAGGGACGGGCCGGTGGCCAGGGGCCTGCAACAGGCGTGCGAGCGGGGTCACTGGCGGCGGCGCCCCGCCACTCCACTCCACTCCACTCCACTCCACACCACGCCCCTCCACGCCACTCCATTCTCTCGAACGCAGCCGTCACCGCTACCGCCGCTTTCCCAGTCGTCGCCGAGAACCACGTTGACCGACGAGAAATACGATAAGCGTTTATGCGGAAACCGGTAACTCCTTATCACACAATGGCTCTGTCACCACCACCACCAACAACAACAACATTCAGCATCACCACAACATTCGCAAATACCAATGGCAGGATGTCTACAATCAATATCAATAAAACTAATTCTATCAATTAAAATAAAACACGAATCAAAACGATATCGTTACTACTATGCAGCGTAGCAGCACGCCACCAGATCACCACTTTGTCGAGCTTCATAGTGACCGTTTCTCGCCACGACCCCCACCCTCACTGTCACTAGCCCTGAGCCCATTCCCCCCGCACCAACAGGACTATCTCTTGCTCTGCCTCTCAGTCGCCCCCTCTCTCCGCGCCCCCCCCTCATGCCCCGCCACAATCGTCCTCGCCCCGCCCAGCCCCCCTCTCCGCTCCACCCCGCCGCTACGCTCCGCCCCGCCCTGCCCCGGCCCGCTCTCTCCTGCCCCGCTCCGCCCCTCCCCGCCCCTCCCCCTCCCGCCTCTCTCCACCCCTTCTCGCCCATGTGCTCAGAGGCTTTGATCTGCTGGCCAGTCCCACTCACCACGAACGCCTGTCGCCATCACTGGCCTTGTCCGGCACAGAGGAGCAGATCGTCTGGCGGTCCTGGCCAACGCGGAATTGCCTCATTCCACCAATTATAGTTTGAAACTGGGAAATTGTTCAATCAAATGAGCATGGAGTTAACTGTGCAAGAAATGCTTTGACTATTTCGTTCGATATTTTCGTTTAAATTATTTATTTATTAATTAAATTCATTTATGGCAGGCATACTTGAAAGGAATTGAATGCTCGCCAACTTATGGACCGTAACCAAAAGGTCACATTTTTGGGCAGTAATCCCTTCCACCCCGGTGGGAGACACTTAAAGCAATCCAGTTTAATTACAACAAGAGAGAAACTGAAATTAAGGAGTGGAAAACAGCTTTGGTTAATACGAGCAGAGCCTAGACTGGAGAGAAATAAATAATAAATCAATAAACTAACAATAATTAAGGTAGTCAGTAAGTTATGTTGGAAACAGTACAAAAAAGTTATAAATTGTAGTCAATTGTTAAGTATAAGTAGATAAATAAGTCAATAAAAATAAATATATTAACTTAAAATAATTAAAATAAGTTAAATAAATTAAAATTAAATTAATGAAAATAAGTTAAATAAATTAAAATTAAATTAAATTAAAATAAAATAAAAGGAATCGGTTAAAATAAAACCCATTAGGGGGCGAAGGGAAGTGGGAATCGGAAATGTTAGGGCAGAGGCGGACGATTTTCTGTGGTGTTTGTTTTCAGGTGCGGAGGAGGCCAAACACTGGAAGGAGAATGCCTGACGTCCGCGCCTAATAAATAAATAAATAGTTTAAAAACCGGATAGATTAGCATGTACTCGGCTTCTGACGGCAGGTTTTTCCCCCTTAAGGGGTTTTTTCCTCAGCCGTACCTTATGGTCTCGTTTCCGCGGCTTTCATGCGATGGAGAGACCATTTAAGGTGAATACCAGAATGCGAAAGGCTAGAACGCGGTAGAATGTTGGTATTGTAATGGCTTGAAGGCCTTCTGCCTAGCCACATTGCATCAAGTGTTCTAATTTGGCTGTAATAATTACCTGTTAAATAAATAAATAAAAAATTACAAGTTCGATAATAATTATTATTAATAATCGTTAAGGCAGTTGTACAATAGCGCTCTCAAAGCAGAGGATCGCGGGTTCGAGTTCCACTTCGGGCACGATTGTGTTATGCTGTGTGTGTCTGGATGTTTGTATGTCTATATCATCATCATCATCATCATCACTTCACCCCATCCCCATGGCTAACAACCCTGGGATAACAACTGGGGTTTACATCTGAACAGTAGAACATACTATAGTAATGATTAAATAGTTTTATAGATTATTAATCAAGCGGATATTTCTCTTCTCTTTCCGCAATACAGTTTGACATATGAAGGAATAGTTTTAGTTTTCTGGTGAAAAAACATGTTTAAGACAATTTATTATACTGATAATGCTTCATTTGAGTGTTTGAATGCGTTATTTGAGAGAAACACGAATAACAGGATGTTTGTTTATTGATTGATTGATTGGTTTTTCGTGTTTCCGGGCGCGTCAACTGCTTCGGTCATTAGTCCCGTTAGTGTAATACATGTTTTTTCTCGGGAGAGGCGGTGATTTTCCCCTCGCTGGATGGCGAGATCCGGCACCGACCTACCGTCGGCTAGTGGGGTTTCCCCCTAACCAGGACTCTCCCACCAGAGGGACACCGCCCCAGTCAGGACAAGCTCTAAGCTCCCGACCTGTTTTCCGGAATATTTGGTAGTGTGGTGCATGTTAGTGTAAGTGTGTGTGTGTAAGGGGAGAGGATGGGACAACGAATGGGAAGGACAGATCGCGCGCGGTCCGTTACCCGTTTGGTAGGATACTGCTCCGGCATTCGCCTGGTGTTGATCCGAGAAACCACGGAAAACTACCGATCGGAGCAGCCGACCGCTAGGGTTCTCCTCCAGACAGCGACTGAATTCGGCCCAGTTGAAAAGCTAGTGTCGAAAATCCTGCCGCCGCGGCCACGGCGCGCCGTGGGGAGTGGGAACCTTGGATCTCCCGGTCGGAGGCTCTGCAGTGACATCAGTTGATGCACTGAGCTACCGCTACCGGTGGTTGAAAAGCGAATTTTTTTATGAAAACTTCAAATATTTATTATTAAACATCAAGCTCCTGAAATGAGAACCTTGTTGGTATTTTGTTGTAATATTTAGTGATTCTCCAGCAACTATGAGCTAATGCCTTCTTAAACCCTCAAACCAATCATTCAACACAAAAATACTATTTTCATGTACGTTTTTCAAATTTTCTTCTCTTATTTTGAGGGAACTTATCTTTCTTTTAGTACTCTACCGCCGTTGATTGCCAGATCTGCGTAACTTTCCTGTATCTTCTCCTCGGGACGAGGAAAAAGTGACTGCTAGTGTTTTTTACACGGAAAACAAATAGGATCAGGCATCTAGTTTCATCCGTGCACTAGCAATATCCACCGCCCACGAAATTCACTAGACGTGGTTCGCTGGAAGGTCGCCTGCTGCTCGAAGTCTCGTCACGTCAAATGAAGGCCGTTTCAATTCATGCCACCCGACGACTGCAGGAGAAGTGTCATTGGACGTGGCAGTGCACGACCGGGACATCGTTCTCGTGGCCCTGCTGTATTGATCACCAAACCCAAGACATTTCGTGGCTAAGACGATGCGTTGACATGGCTGTGCTTATTTAGAGATCCTTCTGGGTAATCCATTGACCCATGTTTTAAAATATTTTTGTTTTTTGTTATTTTTGAGTTTGTTTGAAGAATAATATCGAGTCTCTAAAATTACGATAGCAAAACGTGCTTAATCCACTTAACGTGGACGGGCGGGACGGGCGGGACGGGCGGGACGGGGCGGGACGGGGCGGGACGGGCGGGGACGGGGCGGGACGGGCGGGACGGGGCGGGACGGGGCGGGACGGGCGGGACGGGCGGGACGGGCGGGACGGGCGGGGACGGGGCGGGGACGGGGCGGGACGGGGCGGGACGGGCGGGACGGGCGGGACGGGGCGGGGACGGGGCGGGGACGGGGCGGGGACGGGGCGGGGACGGGGACGCGAGCGATGGTCGGTGCGCTTCGGGAGCAGCAAACGGGCAGAAAGGGAGAGAGCGAAGAGCAGGCATCAACGCAAAAGCCAAAGCTATTCTCTCTTGGCGGTGTTATCTCCGGTAAATATTTGAAAAAGTGTCACGTGAGGATGACATTTCCGCTTGTTGATACGGTATGGAGTCTCCTCAATTCTCGTGAACACTTCTGA
Organism: Teleogryllus oceanicus; assembly: GCA_964035755.1. Taxonomy (NCBI): domain Eukaryota; kingdom Metazoa; phylum Arthropoda; class Insecta; order Orthoptera; family Gryllidae; genus Teleogryllus; species Teleogryllus oceanicus. The sequence continues at coordinate 41,711,267 of CAXIVR010000001.1, read as the reverse complement.
ATTGTTTCAAGCTTTATTGAATCTAACAGAAATGTATCTGGGACAATAGGGTGTTACGCTGCAGAAACAACATAACTTATTGGATTTTTTTTTCTTTTATTAATATTCAGAAAGGGCCTTCGTATTGGGGTGTTGGACTTGCTAGTACTGCACCGATAGTACGAACACGAACATTAATTTTTATCACTGAAGTTGTTTTGCAAAAGGAATGGTTTATATTACAAAATAACAGATATTTCAACACTATTAATTTAAAAACAAAGATTGTTGCATAATTTTTTTTATTTTTGAAAACGGTTTTAATGTTACTGCTTGTGTAGCACTACAAAAATGTTTCATAAAAGCGAGCAATATTTGTTCAGTTAAGTCCACACACGCGCTGGTCAGAGCATGTGGGAGAGAATTTAACTTCAGTGAAAGCGTTTTGTGTATAAAAATCACTGTATTTCTCAATTGCTTCTGGAATGCATATAATTGATAAGTATTATATCAATACAAGTTTCAAACGATTATTTGTTTTAAAAGCTATCTGTTCTGTTTTTGTTTCACCGTTCACCGGTGCACGTCAATGAATTTAACAGAGGACGACCCTTTTTATTAAAAAGCAACATTTTATCACGATTGATACGAATTTATACTAGGAGTTGAAGCTGATGTTATATATGTCTATAAAAATTTCATTGAAAAATATGAGAAAAACACCAGAAGAACATCAATAAATTGATAGTAAAATAAATTGTAGATTTAACCCATATTTTTTTATTAGAATTTTCTTCGAAGGAGACTTACCTTCCACGAACATCTCAGAGGCAATGCGTTTTTCCTGAAATTCTGTGCAGCGCTCGGGACTGTGCTGCGACCGAGCGGGCAACAAAGACACTATTTGAAGTAGAGCGGCGCCCTTTCGAAAGACTCGTCCATTACTACGGTTCTAAACTAAATAACAATTCCATTATTAGTGAACTATGAGAGTTACTCTACTGTATATACTTAGTACCGCACTTGTACTATTATAACAAGTAGAATAAGAATATGAATAAACACATTTTGTCATAGTAATACAAGATGTGCACTTAACAGCATCAGAAACGTCTGTAGACATTTCTAAGGGGGTGTAAATTCTTTTTCAAAATTTGAATACTTTTTGCTACGTTTGATTGAAATCAAAACAAATGAAGCAATACGTAAAATGATTGCCTCCAAATCAACTGAAATTTATTTTCTGTGGATATTATCCTCAAATTGAGCAATGTTTACCTTATATTACTATGTACGTCTGATTTTCATTAAACTTCAAGAATTTCGAAAATTGCATCACTTCGATGTTTTTAAACCTGACTTTACACTGGTGTTGAAGCTAGAGATTTTTCTCAACTCCAAATATTCTCCAATATTGAATTTTCAAACTAATTCATGTACATTTTCAAAAATATTTTAAGTTCAAATATTTTAGCACAATGCACTAAATTTATTATGAAATAGCCGTTTTCATTTAAATTTTGGAACTAGAAAATAAAGACAGGCATTCTTTGAGTTTCGCGCCACTAGTTTGATAGGAAAGTTTTAATTGAGATGCAATTAGTAGCAGTAGTTCTGCTACTAATCCTCCTGTTGCATTTCAACTTTCCTAATTTTATTTGCTATCTGTAACTAAAATTCAAATGTATCTATTCATTGTTATTTAATTTCCTATCTTATTTTCTATTTTATTTGTAATTTTGTTATATTTTTCCGTACCTTGTAGACTGACGATGGCGGCAAAGCCGTCAGAAATCCGGATATCTTAATAAAAATAATATCTTGACGAAGATGACCTCTTTTATTTCTTCTCAAAATCACTTTAATCATTTCTTCATTGGTGTACATTAATGCAAACACAAAAACAAAATAAATGTAATACATTTCCATGGCATATCATCAAACACTTAGAATGTGAAGTTTGGTTGTTATAGTGGAACAAAGCATTCATAAGTTTGGCAAGTTATAGTTTCGTATATCAAAATAAAATATTCAGAAGTCATATGATCAACGACGGCGTTGTTTAAATATATCTACAAAAACCAACATTTGAGCTGAGAAGCGGTTTACCAAGAGAACGTCGAAATTACTTACGATGTGCAACAGTAGTTTCAACAGAATTTCACTCTCCTCCTGCTTCGTAAATATTGTATTACGAAATGATATTTATCAAGAGACATTTCTAAAGGTGAAAATTACTCTGTATAGGAAGAGTAGTAGTTTCTTGCCAGAGATGCTATTCAGTGGCTATTCATATTAGAAAGCTTTGATACTCTTATCAAAGATGGCGCACTGCTATTAAAGTCCCCTCGGAAGTTTCCGGCGTCAGGGGTCGCTAACGAGCCTGTGCGTCTTGGCGCCAATGGACCTTCACTCGCGCGCACCGCACGGCGCCAACTCCTGCGATAACCCGCACTCGCACGTCCCCCCCACCGCGGAGGAGCCACAAAGGAGCAGTTGGGGTGGGGGTGGAGCGGGGAGGCGGCGAACGGGGAACGGAGGCGCGGAATACGGGTGGGCAAGGAGGTATCGTGGGCCAAGGTGTCGCTAGAAACGGGGAACGGGAAAAGGGGCCGAGAAAGACGTAAGACGGGGTGATGCGAAGAGGGGTGGGAAGACGGGGTGATGGAAGACGGGGTGATGGGAAGACGGGGTGATGGGAAGACGGGGTGATGGGAAGACGGGGTGATGGGAAGACGGGGTGATGGGAAGACGGGGTGATGGGAAGACCGGGTGATGGGAAGACCGGGTGATGGAAAGACGGGGTAATGGAAAGACGGGGTGATGGGAAGACGAGGTGATGGGAAGACGGGGTGATGGAAAGACGGGGTGATGGGGAGACGAGAGATGGGGGGGGGGGGGGGGTGAGGAAAGACGCGGTGACGGGAAGACGGGGTGATGGGAAGACGTGGTGATGGGGAGACGGGGTGATGGGAAGACGAGATGATGGGAAGACGGGTGATGGAAAGACGGGGTGACGGGAAGACGGGGTGATGGGAAGACGGGGTGATGGGAAGACGGGGGATTGGAAGACGGGGTGATGGGAAGACGGGCCATGGGAAGACGGGTAGTGGTGAAGTACGGTGAGGGACGGCGGGCTCGTCGAGGCGTGAGATGTGTGGAGGGAGTGTCGTGGGTCGTCGCCGAGCAAAGGCACGGCCCCTCTCCCCATCGTGACACGAGTGTCTAATGGACGCCCAGGCCCCGTGCTGCGTCGCTTCGACGCCGCACTCCTCGCTGACGGCCTTCCCCCCGCCCCTGCCCCGTCCCGCATGACAGGCGCTCCGGTGGCTCTCTCCGAGCGCCTGCGGCACCTGGCCCCGCCTTGCGCCGGCGGCTGCTGAGGCGACCTGCCCCAGGGGCCCGCCACGCCCACCCGGCCGCTCCCTCTCCACCCGCACAGCTCCCCCACCCTTCTCACTTCCTCCCCTTTCTATCCTGCCAATTTGACGCGTTCAATTACGAATTTCTTAATTGTGGCCATACTACGTGAACATCATGCATCCCCGCACCGTATATTCTACCTCATAACTGCCTTTAAATAGTACCCAATCCACTCATATTCTTCTCACTGAGCTCCGCGTATATTCTATTTTGTTCCATTCGGTTAATTCCTATCATTAAATACAGAGACTGGAAAAACATGTAGGGTGTAACGTCAAAATATGTACATAAATATGTACATAAAAATTTAATGAAAACAGTAAGAATATGTAATAAATAAGTAAAATAGGATACAATATGTAGGATTAAAATACAAAAATTATAACATTTTTACATAATACGAAATTACATTCATAAAATGTTTCCTAAACTTTTTTTAAAAAGAATACAAAAGTTTTAAAATGATTTGGAGAAGACACATTGATGAAGTAGCGTACCTCGATTAGATAGCACGGAGTAATAATGCCGATTTTTTAAAACTTCTCGTACTTCTTTTCATCACAATGTGTCAAAATTGAAGAAAATTGATGGAATAAAGTAATATTTAGTGTAAATAACAAAATATGTAAAATGTGTAATATAGCACTAAATATGTAAAAATGTGTAACGAAAAAATCGAATATTGTGTTAGTACGATGACGATTCTCTGAGATTATGAAATTTTGAGAACTGTAAGTAGAAATATATAACATAAAAATCCTGTCTGTACTCATTACCGCCATTCCTCCACCTTGATCAATCCTCAGAGGCAGCTTTAGCGTTGTCTCTGCAGCGATTCTGACCGGGAGGTGTGAAGGGTTTTCTTCTTCGACATGAAAAGTCAGGTAATACTAATTACATCCGAACGCCTCAACTGTAATTTTTAAAATTGTAAATTAATTAAAGTGTTTAGGCGGAAGAGCAGGCCTTAAGGCCAGAGCCACGCCACAAATAAAGACAATTTAATTATTATTATTATTACTATTATTATTTTTATTTTTATTATTATTATTATTATTATTATTATTATTATTATTATTATTATAAGTGTTCGAGTCCCGGCGGAGTCTGATTTTCAACAATAAGTAGCAGGATTCAGTCGCTCTCTGGAGAAACATTTTAAAGACACATTCAGTCGTTCGAATATATTCATTTCCGAACTTCATTCTAAGCAAAGTTATTAATACTTCTTTTTAACTGTTAATGGATCAAGAGGAGGAAAAATAAAAATGTCGTCGCTACGAGCACAGCTGCGACTGCTTTCACTATGTGCGCAGAGCTAAAGGCTTCGAATGAAGGAAATCTTGGCTGCCGACATAGATTCAGTAACCTCACATTTACAAGTGGCAGTAAAATAAACTCACTAGAAAAGCTGAGAACTTGAACCCGCTTTGCCAATATACATCTCACGAATCACATCTAGTCTAACTACAAAATTGAAAACGAACGACGGACTGTCGTAAACAAATCCGTTCTTTAACGATTGTGCCTCTAGAGGCGTTAAAGTCAAATCCTGTATATTTTCTTTATGAAACACTGAATGTTTGCTGTATGAAAAAATCGACCACGTTCAAAAGCATTCATGGGGATCGTGCGATATGGGATGCACGCTTAATGTACATCCATTCTATACGACAACTGCACCGCGTAAAAGGTCCTTAAGGGCTGGCTGCTCTGATCGGTAGTTTTGCATGGTTTTCCCGTTTAATTCCAGGCGAATGTTGGAGCAGTACACTAACAAATGGGTCACTAACCGGCCCCGATATTTCTTTCCACTCCTATACTCTCGCCTTACTCGCACAAATACTTCCATTCACTACACTACCACACAAGTCCAGGGAGACCAGTTGGGAGTCCAGAGTTTGTCTTGGCCCCGGCGCGGCGGTGCCCCGCTGAAGTCGTTAGCTAAAGGGAAAATCCCACGCACACTGGCTGAATTTATGTCTGAGTCAGCATTGCCACTCACTGCAGCGTCACTGATCGGAAGGTCCCAGAGTATGAGAACAGACTGTAGCGAATTTTTGAAACAAGCTGAATAGTTAGGACGAGTTCAGCCACTGTATGGAGGAGAATGTTGGCATATTTCAAAAAGATTCTTATTGAATTGGGGTGAGCAATCAATAAAACCGGCTGAAGGTGAAAGCCGGTGGCACCCTATATGAGCTTGTGGGAATTACCTCCTCCAAGTATCACGTCCAGCGCTGACGTAGTGGCGAGTACCTCTAACTGGACTCGACTGGTCTCCCGACATGTACCAATGTAGTGCATGTAAGTGTGTGTGTATGTATGTGTCTGAGTGTGTGTGTGTGTGTGTGTGTGTGTGTGTGTGTGTGCACCTGGGCCCCGCGTGTAAGGGGAGAGGATAGGAAAAGGGAGGGGATGGAAGTATCACGGAAACGTTCTAACGTTCTTGACCCGCATGTTAGGGTACTGCTCCACGAAACCTTGGAAAACAGCCAAGTATATTGTCATCGCCGAGACGCGAACCCGCGAACCCGCGAACCTCCAGTTCAGAGTCCTTACAGAGATAACGGTAATGCTGCCTCTGAGTTAATTCATTCGGTGAAATTGAGGGAGAAAGAAGAGAAGGGAATTGGATAACAAGAGGCGATCGCGCGCGGAATGCAACCTGTTATGCAATAAGAGAAACTGAATAGTCAGAGAAACCACCGATGAGAGTAGTCGACATGCTCACTCCATCACGCAGGGGTTTCTGGTCCCCAAAGATCTGGTCCAACGGGTTCTGGCGTTTCGATAGGGATAAGGCCCGTGCTCTGTCTGACATGGGTACACGTTGCCTTGACGCTTGTTGGATCGTCACACGTTGCCTTAACGCTTGCAGCTTCTCATTCTGATATGAATTTATACGACGGTGCCTAATTGACGTAAACCGAAAGGCCACCCTTCAGCAGAGGTCAAAGGTAACGGCACTGGGGTATCAGTACACCGTGTTCTCAAGACGTATTTATCAGCATCATCTTCTAAAAGGAGCGAGGCCTTCACACCCGCCCCCATTCCCGCTCTCGCCCTCCCCCTCTGCCCTTGCTCGGGGCCTCCGGCGCTGTGCCCATCCATTCCACGGCGCTATCCCTGTCAACCCCACTGACAAACTGCCATCGCGGGACTTCACGCTCGCCTTGCCTTCCCGGCTCCTCTTTGTAATAACGCTCAAATGGCCGTGCAGCCGGTTCAAGTAAGAGAATATTTTCAAATTCGTTAATCTTAATATTTTATGGGAGCTATACTTCACTCCTGTCATGTTTTCAATTATGAAGAAATTTATATTATTTATTGTTATTAGTGTTATTATTGTTATTATTATTATTAGTAATAATAATAATAATAATAATAATAATAATAATAAGTATATCAATATCTACGCGCGTCTGCAAAAAATCAGCATTTTGTGTCACTTTTATATTGGTAGAATAGAAAATGTCATAAAAATCTCTGTCTTTCATTGTGTGTATACTACATTGATATGCATTTGTGTCTTGAGTCCATTCTTTTGTTTGCATTCAAATGCTTTTTTATGTGATATTTTGGCAAAGATAAATATCTGGAAATTAGAGAAGACAATCGATAACAGATTCATTCACTAAAGAAAACTAACGATAACGTAATGATTCAAGATGAGCATGCATTAAAATCTAACCTCAACTATTTTCCTTATGGGTGAAGCCAAAGAAAATGGTGAAATGTTACCCCAAACCCAATCGATAATCGCGATGCTCATATGAAAGGGAATAATAAATGCCGTCATCTGTTGCTCAGATACTAGAAACCTGTTTTTCATGTTTTATTTTCTCTCAGCTTCTATTCACAGCAGGTATCATATTTTATGTATCAGGCTGCAAATATTTGTAGAAACGGAGAACAATAGTTGACTTTGAAGGTAATTTTGACAGCCATTTTGACGCCAATTCATACAGAAAAAATAGTAAATTTTTGAAATTGATTTTCGAGTAATGACGTTGGAGTATCTCAGTTTTTTCCTAGCAAGTGTCTCATAACATTCTATAACTAATTTTTTCATATTTTTAAACAATGCGGACAATAGTGAAAAAATTAAAACCAACGCATGTGGCATCCTGGAATGCTGCTCACACGTAGCTGCGATAATTTATTATTTCGCACATTCTCGTTAATTGGTAAAAATTGCTGAAAAAATTCTGAAATAAAAATTGTTTGTAAACGAACGCGTGATCCCATTTATTAAAGAAGACAGTAACAATGATGCATTGTGTATGATTGTCTAATTTCACATACAGATTGTCTATCATTCTCTTCAATTCAGTTTTATGAATTTCGCCACATTTTGACGGACAGCTTATTACAAAGATCCTATTATTAATTTATACACATATATACAGAATTTTTCTCGAAATTTCAGTGCGATGTTTCGGGAAACTAATTTTTCCCCATCCTCAGGCAGACTGTCTAACAGAGAAATTATTACTGTTCAATTTTATAAGAAAATACCACAAAGAAATAAGAACATTACAAAGAAAAACATAAATAGCACTCGATATAGTAAAATTTATTTTTGTGTTTTGTTTGTTTTAAATTGGTGAGTCTCTCTGTTTTTACTATATCGAGTGCTATATATATTTTTCCATAAATTCTTCTCTATCTCTGTCTCTGTCTCTGTCTCTGTGTCGCTGTCTCTGCCTCTGTCTTTGTCTCTCTGTGTCTGTCTCTGTCTCTGTCTCTCTGTCTCTCTGTCTCTCTGTCTCTGTCTCTCTGTCTCTCTGTCTCTCTGTCTCTCTGTCTCTCTGTCTCTGTCTCCCTGCTCTCTGTCTCTCTGCCTCTGTCTCTCTGTCTATGTCTCTCTCTCTGTCTCTGTCTGGCTCTCTCTCTCCCCCTCTACAGTGAAGATGTATGTTTTTGTAATGGGAACGTTTCTCCCATTTGACACTTATTCATCTAAGAAAACGACACTTCTTTGATTGACATGTAATGACTTTGAAAACGACACTTATTTGACGACAATGCTAGTATTATGGGGGCACAGTCATTCGTTTACAGGTTGTTCAGGTGTGAAGTGACCGTTAAAACTAATGCCCTTCTGCCTTCCTATGACGACTCTGTCCTAATTGGGTATTGTCTTTGCGTGGATGTCCAATTCTGCTGGCAGTTCCAGAAACATCAGTTTTAAAAAGAGATGAAACTGTTTCATGAATTTGTTTATATATTGTTATATTTGTTATAGTTTTTCACTCGTTTCTCCATTATTTCCTTTATTATGATGTTCTCATATATTAATAACGGCACTTATCCGCCTGTCGACTCTGTCACGACATTGTTACTTGTGATTGATTGATTTTCTCGTGTTTACGACCGCGTCAACTGCTTCGGTCATTAGTCCCGTTAGTGTAGTGCATGTTTTTTCGGGAGATGGCGGTGATCTTCCCCCACTGGATGGCGAGATCGGGCACCGACCTACCGTCGGCTAGTGGGGTTTCCCCCTAACTAGGACTCTTCCACCAGCGGGGCACCGCCCCAGTCGGGACAAGCTTTAAGCCCCCGACCGGTCTCCCAGAATATGTGATAGTGTAGTGCATGTTAGTGTAAGTTTGTGTGTAACAGGAGAGCATAGGACAAGGATGAGCAAGGACAGATCGCGCGCGTTCCGTGGCGCGTTTGGTAGGGTACTGCTCCGGCATTCGCCTGGTGTTGATCGGAGAAACCACGGAAAACTACCGATCGGAGCAGCCGGCCACTAGAATTCTCCTCCAGACAGCGACTGAATTCGACCTAGCTGAAAAGCTAGTGTCGAAAATCCTGCCGCCGTCGGGACCCGAACCTCGGACCTCCCGGTCAGAGGTGCTGCAGTAACGTCAGTTGATGCACTGAGCTACCGCTACTGGTTTGTTACTTGTGCAATAAGGTTTTTGGCTGAATTTTAATTGCCTACCGATGCATTCAACTACCGTTTAAGACAAATGAATGAATGAATACCCTATTTTACGTGGCGAGACTCAGACCATGAGGCCTGCTCTTCCGCCTGACCACGCAAATTTCGTTACGCTCCTTTCACCTATTAGGGGAGAAAGGGTATTACTTGGGCGACGAAACAGGCAATTTGAATTTAGCTCAGAGGCTTCATTTAGGCTTGAGGATCTTTTACATCGATCGGGTTTGACCCCGCAAACTTCGGTATAACTGCTCGAAACGCTAACCGTTACACCATCGCCGCCGCCAAATCGTATTTGAAGTAAAGAATCGGTGAAATAACTCACACTTTGCTATCTCCACACCCCTGCAAACTAGATTTTGTCAGTAGTTAAATATAATACATTTCTTGCGTCTCTACTTTTCTATCAACTGTTTTCTGGTTTCTTGACTATCATTTCCTTTCTGCTTCCATTGTCTAAACTCGTTGGTTTCTTTTTTGATATTTGCTCTACGCTCCTAGGCAACGTCACTCTTTACAGAGACTTATCTCGAGCTTTCTAACTCACATAGCTTTCTAGACTGACTATTTCCATTCCATTCTTTTCGCTCTATTTGCCGCCCAACAGCGACTTGGCACTTTGCTTCCATGAACTCATCACCACCTCCCAGCATCTGCTCCAACTCCTCGCCGCCCTTTCAGCTTCTCGTCCCTGGAGTCCTGCATCACTTATCGCCGCTTCTCCTCCGTTCGACTCCTTGCGCCCCCGCCGACCCTCCCCTCCGCCGCCTTCGACGTTCGCCGGGGCCCCACGACGTCCTCTTTCAGCTGCGCGTCCCCGGGGATCGCCGCCGCGCTGGCATCGCCGTTTCCACGTCGTTCCACGTTATCGCCGTCCCCACGCTCAAGCAGCTCCTCCTTCCGCTTTGTCTGCTCCAGCCTCCCACACCGCCTCCCGCACTCCCTCCCACTTCACGTTCCACACCACCTCGCCACTCGCGTCCCTCCCCGTCTCGGCTACCACCTCCGCCCACCTCTCCTTCAACACCTTCGACTCCGCCTCTCACCTTCGTCTCCGCTCCCACTCCCCCCCCGCTCCTTCCGCCCCCCCCCCCCCCTTCCCCCTAGCCCCTTAACACCGGCGCCTTCCGCCCGCGCGTCCTGGGAGCGCGCCATTAATCATAGGAGTGCCGTGCGCGCGGGGGCGGGGCGGGGCGGGGCCAGGGGGGTGGGGGTGGGAGGCGCGCGGCGTCTGAGACGTGCGATAGCACCGCGCGGAGGAGCAACGCGCTGGATTATCTCTCCTCGGCCTTGTCTCGGGGTCGAAGCGCGCTGCCGTTCAGCCACCCTTGGGCGCCCCCACGCCCCTGATAAAGTGAGCAACTTGCCGCATGTTAGCCACTCTAAGCCGGTGTTGCTCGACCCCGCGGGTCGCCGCGCTGCGCTCCCTCCTCCCAGCCACACCCCGCCCATCGCCATCCCCGGCGGCTAGCCCAGCTTCCCTGGAGTCGGCCTGGCGGCGGGGGCGAGTAATGATGCCGTAATATGCTCGGGTGCCTTCGGCAGAGATTTGCTCGGAATGAAGGTACTTGATCGCAAAATTCGCATCTGGAAGTGATGGCTTCATTTACATTATGAATATAAAGATATAAAACACTTTTTCTACTCTCGTAGTATAATGCTGTCATTTGATGGCTGCAACCAGTTGGATAATGACACTCTTTGCGACACATGTTTCATTATGTTCATACATGTTCTTGACCATTCAGAGAGAAGTTTACAATTAAGTACTGACACGCATCATTCTTGTAAATGTTTCGTTCGATTGTATACATTAAAATTGCATTTGATATTATATTATCCTTGTCCGTTTTAATTTATTTTATTATTAGTATGTTTTCGTGAAATATTATTTAAAACTAATTAGATCGTAATTTCACTTTGACCCGTGCGGTACTGCCTCGCATGCGGAGTGGTAGTAAGCCACCTACGACAGCATGCGAGGGTAGCGTTAGAGAGCTCTCCGCTTGCCTGAATCCTGCATGTCAATGGCCACGACACGATTCAATGTATAAGTTTAATATAATTCATTGTAAAAGTCGTATAAAAGTACCCCACAAAACTGGATATAATGGGTATTAATACACAGTGTGAAGTTGACGTTATGATCATCTTTTCATAATGTACTATTAAGATACACGCTGTAAATGTCTAGAACTGCACTTGCTCGTTGTGCCAGAAATTTAAAAAAAATCTAAAACAAGTGTAGATTTAAAAGTATATGAATTGAATTTTCGGGTAATACTTTACTGTTATATGAATTAATGCGACCAAAAGTAGACAACTCTTAAGGATTTTAAGATTTTGGAAGTCCGTCGTCCAATAAGAATAGGCCCCGCCAATCCAAATGATTTCACGCATCACTTTGCATTTGGAGCTACACTTTAGGTAAACATTCTTTTTAAAAAGGAAATGTATGTATGTATTTGGCATTTTAGGGTCGTACTAATCTGCCTGTTCCCAGCTAGCGGTGTTCCGAAGCCTTGGCCCTCTTTCAATTGATTATCCACGTCAGGGGATCAAGGAGACATGTGGCAAGTAAGAGCAACACTCTTCATTGTATCTAGCTTTTCTGGCCTGCCTGTGTTTTTCTTTCGTCGCACAGCTACAAACACTGAGAGCAATCAAAACAAATGAGTGGTAGCTTAATTCTATTCCAAAATTATGGAATTTTGTAATTTATATGATTATTGGTTATAAAGTGGTAGTACAATAGCAATCAATGACAAAGACACGGGAGTCTGGACTTTCTTCGATTGATTTGTGAATCCATATGCGTCAATCGCTAATGCCATTTGTCTCGTAAGTGTGCTGCATGTTTTCCTTGAATTGTGGCTGTGATCTTTCCCCGCTGGATGGTGAGACCCGGCGCCGACCTACCGTCGGCTAACGCGGTTTTCCACAACCAGATATCTCCTACCAGCGGGGCACCGCCCCAGTCGCGACAAACTCTAAGCTTCCGGCCAGTCTCCCGGTGTGTGTGTGTGTGTGGCAATATTGTGCACGTAAGTGTAAGTGTGTGTAAGTAAGGAGTGAGGAGGAAGAAAAGATCGCGCGCGGTCTACGGCCCGTTTGTAAGGGTACTGTTCCGGCTTTCTCTTGATATTAATCGGAGAAACCACGGAAAACTACAGATAAGAGCAGCCAGCGCGCGATCTGTTCTTCCTCTTCCTTGTCCTATCCTCTTCCCTTACACACACAATTACACTAACATGCACTACACTACCACATATTCCGGGACACCGGTCGGAGGCTTGTGCGCCCCGCTGGTGGTAGAGTCCTGGTTAGGGGGAAACCCTCTAGCCGACGGTAGGTCGGCGCCGCATCACGCCATCCAGCGGGGGAAGATTACCGCTATTTCCTGAGAAAACATGCACTACACTAACGGGACTAATGACGAAAGCAGTGGACGCGCCCGGAAACACGAAAAAATCAATCAATTAAACAGAATTCAAACATTTAACTTTATCGTGAAAGATAATTTTCGTTGTTTTTTCCCTTCAATTCTATATTCACACACATTCATTCGAGTTTCTGGACTTTACCTACCAATCATACTGTGGAGTGACCAACCATGCTATGAACCACCCAAAAGTATTAAACCTCCAAAAGTGTAATAAAAAATTAAAAAGATCTCTTTTTGTAGAGTACTGCTATAGAAATATCATGAGAAAAAAACGCTGGGGTGTTGTCTGGGTAAAATATGTATGAAGAATACGTGATTCAACTTAGTAAAGCGATAAAGAAGTAGCAATGAAATGCAAAGGAAATAATTATCTTTCTTCCAGAAGTTGAGATGTGTATGTTTTCTTTTTACGTTCGAAACATAGAGAACGGGAGTGTTCAAAAGAAAAAAAGATTCCACATGAAAGGATGGGATTCTCTTTCATCTGAATCTTATAATTGGATAAAAATAATTTGTTTCCTCTTACGCATGAACTTTATACTTTTATTAAATTATTGTGTTATATTCTTCACGCTCTTTGTGCGTTTGAGATAACTTCATCTTCAAAACAGCATTATTCTAGAGAGAAGAACGTGGCAGACTTGCACGCATTTTACGTCTTCGCGTCACCACGCAGGACGGAGCAGCTGCAGTACACAAAAGAACCACGAGAAGCTTCTATAAAGTAATTTGCCCTAGATTGCCAACAGAAAGAAAACACAGTTTCACAAGAAAACTTTATTGTAGCAAATACAGTGTATGTTGCACTATAATTTCACATAATCATCTGCACAATTAAGACATTAGTCGTACCGTAGGATCAACATTTGGTATCCCTGGGTCGTAGAAGTCTGAGTCTTAGGATAGGTTGTGATGTTTGACATCCTGCCACAACACAGGCTCTCTGATATGCGTAAAGCTAACAGTCGGGCAATTTCTTGAGGACTAAGAAAAGTTGGAAATCGCCGAGGGCGCGATCAGCACTAAACGGTGTGGACACTCACCTAACCGAAGGGAGGTGCATAGTCCGAATTTCGCCCCAGCTATTTCTATCTTTTTATCGTTTATATCCAATGCGCGCAGAAATTGAAAGAAGACTATACAGCTTCCAGCCATGTGAAATGTCTTGGTTTTGATAGATATTTAAGAACTCAAACATTTATTTGTGTTAAACTGCATAGTTAAATGCGTGCGTACCTCCTGAATCATGATACTAAGTGCGTCAATCCTTGCAAGACAACTAACATCAAGCATAGAAAGCGACAAAGGAAGAGGTTGTTTTTCATTAAACATTTGTTGTTCACAATTTGTGTTATGCGATTTCAACATTTGTATTTTTTTAGTTTCTAAACCACTGTGGTTTTGAGGCACGTAAATTGTGTGTGCATTAAATTTTAGAGATCTTAACTAGTTGAAGAGACAATTTTATATCAATCCATTTTAGACTGACCGCAAAAATTTAAAAATAAGGAAGGCTGAAGAGCAGAGTTCATAAAAAATAAAAACTTTGTTGCCTTGGAATTCGTATTTTCGTACTTTCAAACACTACGATCAGCTTTACCCTGCAAATCCATGTTAGCAGTGAGTCTATGCGAGACATGCACATCTTTGTTTGTGTGTTGGGCAGTATATTCAAAATTTCCATTAATCGGGAGTCTCAAGTACCCGAAAATTACTCAAAAATGATTTCGCCTTCGTCGATGTCGTCGACGAGGTGGTAGTAGTTGCTGCCTCCACCGCCGTCGCCCCCGGCGCCGTCATCGCCGGCGTCTTTGCCGCCGTCGTCACTGCCACCCAGTGGCGGACGGTGATTTTAAAACTAGGGGAGTCCTAGACAAATTCAGGCACGGAATCATATTGTGAAGTTGAATGTCGAAGACCTTTGGTTTTCTGGTACAGTGTTGTTGGCGACATTCCAAATAAAAAAAATGAAACTTAATATTTTTCTACTATTAGGATCATTTCTCGGCCGACCGGGAGCGGTAGCTCAGTGCATCAACTGATGTCACTGCAGCGCCTCTGACCGGGAGATCCTAGGTTCGAGTCCTGATGGCGGCTGTATTTTCGACAATAGCTTTTCAGCTAGGTCGAATTAAGTCGCTGTCTGCAGGAGAATACTAGCGATTTCTGAATGTTTGATGCGAATACTGTGCTTCCGTATGATCACAATGCTCCACCTTTTATCTGCATTAGACATTCAATGCATAAGCGAGCTTATAACTTGCATTTTTGTGTTAATATTATTTGCGTTTCTTTTATCTACATTATCATGTTGTTGTTTCCATTAATCCCTCAGCTTGAAGGGATTTATTCAACAAGCATTTGTTTTTTATTTTCTCGCTCACAAAATTTTCCGAATTAAAATACTCGTAAAATAATGCTATGATATGATACTATGGATTTTTGGACTGTTTATGAGTCGTCACACATAACAGAAGATAGAAATGAAATGTACAGTTAACTCGGTAACAGAAGAATCCATCAATTTATTATTGGTTATGATTATTCTCCATGTATGTTTATTGTAATTTATTCCCCCATCCTCCGAATTCTAATAATACTTTTCTTTTCTGTCTATAGAATACAAATTCACTCAGTTCAATTTTACCTATGTTCCAATATAAGCAACGTTGGCTTCAAAGAACCATAGTGCACGGCCCTCTAAGTGATTCTCTACAATTATTTTATTATTGACTTCACAGAGGTCAGCCTTGAGCTGCGCATTTATTACAATGCTGTTAACTCTAACACAATAATAAACGTGACACACACGTTACTAAATCGTACCCTTTAAAAATTCCCTGACATCATACAATGGACACAATACTTTTTCAATAAGATTTTTTTTAAAAAATTTTTTGAAAAGTTGTACAAGGTATGGCATTCAAACGAATTTACTGGTGCGTACAGCGAATGAAATCAAAACTGCCGCTCGTACGTTCGAAATATTTTCCCAGTAATTATATGGAACTTTCACCTATTTTAGGACGCTACGCCTGGTGTTTAACGCTACACAGTTTCCCAACAAATTGTCGCATAGAAGTTGCCAGTTGTTTACCTCGACATTTCCTTCCCGCTCGCCGTCAATTAACCTTGGGTGTTCGGTCGCTCGCAGTCCTCGCCACGTCACTCGACTGGTTCGATGTCCCGCGGTTACACCTCTTCTTTCGCTCGATCTCAGGATGACGCCACACGTCCAAATTCCAAACCTTTCTCTCGTCCTCAGGCTCGTACCGTCCACGGATTGGTCCAAGTCTTTCTCGCCTACGCTTGAGTGTTGGAGTCGTCCTTCTGCCGCCTGCCGCGTACCCGTTGCTCGCGCTTCCAGTTTTAAATAACTAACGTGCTTGAATTGACTACTTCTAGCACTCGGCGGACATACCACACTTAGAGCGTGCGTGGTCGTGGCGTACAAAATTAAATACTGGATTTCGTTCAGAGTCCTTCTGCGCGAATTTACTTCGATTATGAAACTATTTCAAGTTCGAGCAGTCACATCGCTCGCTTACTCGCGTAATGGTAGTGCAAATGCTGTACATGCACTTTGCTTCTGAATTCTATCACTTATTACCGCGTTTCTTAAATCAGCTTTACTTAAGCAAGTAAAATTATACTCCTGCACTAACCAATTACTACCGTAAGTCGTAAGAGAGCTCTACCAAAGTGCGTCGCGGTATTTATGCGACTCCGCCTGGGGAAAAATTTCTGGAGGGGTGAATTTTCTCCTCCTTCGCGCCCTCTCGAGAAAATATTATCCGCGAACTTTGGACATCGGAGTGCGAAAACCTGCGGGTAGATGTCACCTTCTCGGACCATCGCTCCGCCTCGTACCCTATTTCTCACTTCTCTGGTGTTTTCTAGTGGCTTATGGTGGCGTTACGGGTTCGTATAACCCCGTGACGTCACAATATATATATATATATATATATATATATATATATATATTCTAACACCCCCACCTACTACCTTCCACACGTGGTGTGGTTGTGATAGAATGAATGCTCGTGAAGCGAGCTTAAAATTCTCAAGAAGCAGGATCTTTTGGATATGAGAAAAACGATAAAATGAGCATATATTAATGAAAAAATTACAGTGACACAATTATATACACGATTATGCACTTTAAGTAGCTGATCACTGAAAAAAAAAACAAGGTAAAACAAAACAAATTGACGTCACCTCGACTGCCTGAACACACTTTCACCAATTACAATTTGCAATTTGCTCATTTCTCTTACTGAATTTGCATCTACCAAATTATTTTATTCTTTTTAGCCTTTGTTTTTCCGTGAACGGCTTTTGAAATGAATTTTTACACTTGTTTTAAGGTATCCCGTTCACAGGCGCTAACCTTGGGCTTTGCGCTCACTATAACACTGAACGTTAAAGAGAAAATAAGAATAAAACGTAACATACACGTTACTTAAATCTGACCCCTTTACATATCACAGAAAACAATTACTTTTAACACAATACAATAAACTATGACTTTTCCAGATTACATCAACTGTACAACACATGAAAATCATTAATTATTTAAGTAAAATTGTACAAGAGATGGCCTCTTTGAATGAATTCAATAACACGCGCAGTATATTTTTCGAAACCAGTCAGTTCCGCATAGTCCTTAAATTTCTGAAATGTATAGTACGGACATGGAATTTGATGTGACGTCATAACAGGAGGTCCGTGCGATCTATTTGCTAAATATAGAAGCACATGTTTGTCTTATTCCCTGAGGGCGTCTTTTCTTATGCGGCCGAGGTTTGTACGGAATCCCCGCGCTTTCTCGATACGTAATGTGCTCTCTCCGAGGACCTAGAATCAAAACAGCATCAGCTTAGACTAGATTATTACCAAGAAAAGGATTATAATTGATGGACCAGAGTTCCAGCCCTAAATGGTACCCCCGGATAAGATGGTAAAAATTTCCCCTAAACCAAATGACGTATGAGTTGTTACATTATAATTCTAATATAAAAAATTATTTTTGAAAGCGTTCTTAGGCCTCATTCTACCCATTTACGGCCAAAAACCTGTTTTTTTAGTTTTAATTTTTTTCGGCAACTTAACACTATTTTATTTGACTGAAAAATGATAAATAAAAAACAATTTGTACTATCAGAAAGTATTTTTTGATATTTTCTCAGACCCAAATTTAAACGCAAAAATATTTTTGAAAAAGTAACAAAAAATGATTTTTATTGTGTCTTAGAATCATGGAACAGGCTCGAAAAATTCTCGAAGGTTCCTCTTTAAACACAAATTATTGTGAATATTTTTCAGATTTTTTCGAGCACTGGGGTGCAGTTCAAAAAATAAAAAATGTTTCCCGCCTTTAAATCACCTTGACATTAAGTATATTTTGAAATTGAATGCAACAGTTCTGTGCAACACGACGCAGAAACTCAATAGTATTATGAAATCTCCGTGGAATGATTTACTGTCCCTTGGTATATTTGGACGCCATTCTGTCAAATGCTGCAAGGGAGTTCAGATTTTAGAATCGCGTAAGTGCGATAGTTCGCCAAGCTACCAGATACTTGTATATGCCGATATTTATTTAGACTGTTAAAGCACTCATTTTATTTCTGTCTTGCCATATAAAACGTATAAACGCAACACAGAAGTCAAATGCCGTCGAGAATATACTTAAATCATAACGTGGTTACTGAGAATGAATAGAGTCAATAAGAAAACCAAAAAGACCTGGAAATGTCATCTATTACATGTTATAATAAATGAATGACATCGAATGGAGTATCTTTTCATCAAGAAAATGTATTTCTTCAGGGTCAAAGCCATTTGACATTTCACTCCAAATCCGATCTTAAAAGTGCAGAATTTCAATGGTTAAACTAAGCGCTGCGCTGTTAATGTAAGCCTCTCTTTATTAATTTCGGAATTTTACCATTACTTTGTCTCTTGTTTTATGGATCAGTGATTTTTGTCAAGTATGATTTACTCAAAGGCGGGGAATATATTTTCAGCCACCGCCGATATCTATAACTTTAACACTGAACGTCGTAATCATATTCATCAGGTGACAATATCACAGAATTAAGAAAACGTGCACACAATACTCTCCCCCGTAGCACGTCACACACAGTAGTGGGCAAAGCTGATGCGGGGAGCAGTGGATTGTGGGTGGTAGATTTGTCTACTTACCTCGGCAACTCAAATTGAAGTTTACGTTCGAAGGACCATCATCTGTTCTATGATAAGGCGACATGAGCGCCTTTGGATTATCAGAAAATGGTTTTGACATCCCAGTGAGAGATATCGTGGGAGGGGAGATTTATAGACTATGAAATTTGTGTGAAAAATTATAATTAGAATCAAATGAATTGTTACAATGATCACAATAATGCATTTGTTTGCAAGAAAGGATGGAAATTGTTCTTGACGATTAACAGTGCTGAATAGTTAACTCAGCTGAGTATAAAATGTAGCCATTAATGCTACTAAACGATTTAAAGTAGACTGCAGTTAACACAGGGTGAATCATAGATGCTTCTCTGTTTATGATCACGCTAAATGCTTTGGATTTAATCAACTTAACAATTACGCCATACAGTACAACCGTTGCACATGAGCGCCAGCATCACAATGATGCATCAGTTTGTGTGTCGCAGTACGCGGCACACGAGACATTCACAGAACAGATCCATTGATTGATTGATTTTTTCGTGTTTCCGGGCGCGTCAACTGCTGTGGTCATTAGTCCCGTTCTCGTAGTGTATGTTTTTTTTCTTTCTCGAGAGATGGCGGTGATCTTCCCCCACTGGATGGCGAGATCCGGCGCCGACCTACCGTCGGCTACTGGGGTTTCCCCCTAACCTGGACTCTCCCACCAGCGGGGCCCCGCCCCAGCCGGGACAAACTCTAAGCGCCCGACCTGTCTCCCGGGATATGTGGTAGTGTAGTGCATGTTAGTGTAAGTGTATGTGTAAAGGGGAGAGGATAGGACAAGGAATGGGAAGGACAGATCGCGCGCGGTCCGTGGCCCGTTTGGTAGGGTACTGCTTCGACATTCGCCTGGTGTTGTTCGGAGAAACCACGGGAAACTACCGATCGGAGCAGCCGGCCGCTAGAATTCTCCTCCAGCACAGGACAGAGAGGCAGCACCAACATTAACGATGTGAATAGTGCATCCAGCAATAAGCGGACTTTTCTCATACGCTTCAGTGGAGGCCCGTCAGAGAAAGTTCCATTAGAACTGTGCAAATAAATGTCATATTTACAAAGTAAAATGTATTCACACGTACATATCAATGGTATCATTTATTTATTTGTTATTTATTTATTTTTCATCAAAAACAGAAACTGTGTGTGATGTGAGATGGCGAGAAATGAATTGTGTGCACGTTTTCAAAATTCTGTGATCCCTATCCTAAGCCATATTCTACTTGAATTTTGAATACAGAAAAAATAAATGTTTTTTGCAAGTATTGTTACCAAATGTATTCGCTCCGATGTAATAAAATATATTTTCAACGATAAATCAGCAATAAGTTTGGGCTCTTATCCACCATGTCCTTCGTTAAGGAATAATATTTCCTGCCGCGACAACACGGAGAACGATAATTTGAATAACTATATTTCCCACTGAATTCTAGAAGACGTGCAGAGATAATGAAGTTGCATGTCACAAGTAACACGAATTAGGCGAAAGCAAATATAGATGCGTCCTGTTCACGAGCGTCCACAAAGTAAAATGTTTTTACCCGACATATCAGAGTTATCATGTCAAGTAATACGAATTAGCCGAAGACATGCATAGATGCGTCCTCATCAACAGCAACAGACCAACTGACTACTGGCGTATAAACAATTGTAGGAGCGGAGAGAATTGGCGGTTGCGAGAACTCTGAGCCGATCGTAGTTCTGGATTGAGCTACTGGAATTTATAATGATTATCAATCAATGAAGAAAGGTGTGAGAGTAATTATTTAAATTAGGGACTTTGAAAAGGATGAAGTTAAAATATTATTAACTAAATAAGTAATGATGTTCTCGTAAATGTGACGCTATTCTTGCTGATTCTGAGAAGTGGCGTAGCCAGATCGCACCATGTTACTAGCATACACGATTAAATGTCTAAATATACAATTAAATAAATTATTTGTACAGACCTGGAATGTACTATGTGACAAGTGCATGCATTGCAGATTAAATGGTCTGAAGTAAAAACTTGCACCGACAGACAATTTTTGATCATTTCTTACGTAAAATAAATAAAACAATGCCGAGAAAACATTAAGTTCTAGTATGCGGGAAAAAATCTACATATTAATAACAATAATTTTGTAATATTTTAATTAGCCAATTAAAATAAATACTAGCAATAATCGTTAAATAGTTTATAACAGTCATTTTATTTAATATTTGATAATTAATCCAAAACAATTTTTAATACTTTGAAAATGGAATCTTTTTTCTGTACTTCTTTCTCCCGCTTGATGTTAAAAATTTCTGAAGCTAGACACCACAAAATGCCTCCTAAAATTCGTATTGTTCTGAGAATGCATTTATGTGCGAGAACTTCAGTGTGAGATCGATGCTAGAGAGGAGGGCAGAGTGAGATGGGGACCGAGCTAATTCCGCGATTCCCGTTCACTTGTCCGTATTGAGTCTGGTGACGTGCGCGTAGCCTGTTGCCTTGCTAGGGTCTCTCCAAACCGGGGAGCGCTGCCTGCCGTCGCACACTGGTTCAATCGGGCAAAGATCCTGACCATAACGGCAAAATTAAGAGTGCTCGTTCGGAATTCTGACTCAGTAAATCTCGTTTGGAAGACATTGGAGCCCTCTACATCAGCTCCTGAACGTTATTTCAATCATTTTTGTCGTCCTCACGGTATTCGAAAAGATATACTCGTTCGAAACATTCGAATTCTTTGTTTCTTGTCGACTACGTTTGTGAAATTAAAAAAGGGTTTAAATTATTTTTGTGGATTCTTTTCATATTTCCGAAGAGAAAACTCTTTTGTCTATAAGTTATATATATATTCTTAAGAAAAAGTATCTTATAATTTTATGTATAACAGGGCTTGACTCTAACCTATGGAGCCTAGCAATGTTAGTCATGTATATTGTGGATTTTATATTTTGTCCTGCGTATTCCTGCCTCAATCACTTTTTATATCAATTAGAATGCCCTTAATCAGAATAACATATATTTAGCTGCACATACCTGTACCCTTTTGTTTTATAGCCATTTTACTGCAATGCTGCATAGTCAGATTTAACACTAGATATCCCCGAAATGTCTTCGACGAAACAGGAAATTATTTACTCTATGTTGTTGTTTTTTAATTTCTCCTTCTGATAATTACTTTTAATAAGAAAATTACTGATATAAATTTTTGGAATGAAAACAGTATTAACCCGCGACCGCGAGAACAATTGTATCCATATTTCTACACATATCGGGTTTATTTTATGAGGCACTTAGTTATTTTCGAAACAGCCATTTTCAATGTTGAAATTCCATTATGATATTCGAAATCAGTGGTCTCCAGAACCCCATATGTATATTTTTAGGCATTTTTGTTTGTTTTAAATGAGTAGATCCGCCATTTTAAAGTTGCTATTTTGAATTTTGAAATTACATTATGATATTCAAATTCAGCGACCTCAGAAGCCCGTTGATACCTAATTTTACTTAAATCCACCGGCATTTGCAATTATGACCAGGTTTTAGACCCTATTGAACCAGTGTGCTTCGACCGAACGCGCTCACGTTTAGGGCGGAGGTCGCCAACCACACCAGCCAGCTTCGCCGTTCAAACTGTGAGTACCCTGCAGGCGTGAATAGTCCCAGAGCTAATAAAAGTGTTATGCCAACTGCCAGACAGAGTTTAGCCGAAAATTAAAATCACAGCGCGCCTTTCCCGCTAGACGATTATGACACAATACAGCTTGCGGTCTCATACCGAAATATCTCCGAAACGCCAACGCTATCATGTGCATTATTTAACATATAATCAAAGACAATAAAGGAAATCAGCAGAAGAGTTTACAATTTGGCTACTGTGATGATTAAGATCTGTGTACCGCTCGTATGGCTGAGTACCATAAAGAACTGTTGTGATAAACAAGGTAACTAGTGGCGATTCGATAGCACAATCTCACTCATATTATTTTAATGTAATCGTCATATCGTAAATTGAACGAAACTACTTTTTTGACGAAAACATTTTTACGAAACACACTTCAGCCAGAACAGTCCTGGAGATTCTCTTTTGCAATGCTCGAAGATTTTCGTTTTCGAAAGGTCACATCTTTGTAAAATTAATAAAAATCTTATTTATACATTATTTATAAGCGTACTTTACTCTACTCGAGGGTAAGGCATTATAAATAGGGGATATTGTTAGTCGCCACAGCGCGGCAATTCGAGAGCGAAGGAAACAACTCGGTCGTCTGATACATTGAACACATTTTTCAACACACACCTGTGCTGTTCTCCAAACCTTGAAAACACAGCACTTAGCCTATATCATTACTGCAAAAACCGCCATCGGCCCTTGTCTTTTGCTAACTGCATCTAGTGATTATATCATATAACACGTGTAGTATAAAAACTGGCATTGTTTTCACTGATATTACACACATTCAGTCCACACAAAATCTGTGCATGTTTTTACCTTCGTGGGAGTTCAGAAATTGAAGAGCATAACACAAAAGCTTTCCAGCGATTTGATTTATTAGAAATAATCCGGGCGGGAGTCCGGGCGGGAGCCGGGCGGGAGCCGGGCGGAGTCCGGGCGGGAGTCCGGGCGGGAGTCCGGGCGGGAGTCCGGGCGGGAGTCCGGGCGGGAGTCCGGGCGGGAGTCCGGGCGGGAGTCGGGCGGGAGTCCGGGCGGAGTCGGGCGGGAGTCCGGGCGGGAGTCGGGCGGGAGTCCGGGCGGGAGTCCGGGCGGGAGTCCGGGCGGGAGTCCGGGCGGGAGTCCGGGCGGGAGTCCGGGCGGGAGTCCGGGCGGGAGTCCGGGCGGGAGTCCGGGCGGGAGTCCGGGCGGGAGTCCGGGCGGGAGTCCGGGCGGGAGTCCGGGCGGGAGTCTAGGAGCCGACGCGACTGAAGCGGTGCCCCGCTGGGGACATACCTAAAGTAGAATTCCCCGCATTCCGTCATGTAAGTCGGATCTCAGCATCCAGCGGGGAAGACATCACAACCTCCCGTGATAAAAACATTCACTACAGTAACGGGAGTAACAACCAAAGCAATAAACGTACGGCATCAATTGATCAATCAATCCCTGTCGCAGTCGCTGCAGGGAGACAACTATCGCTGTCATTTACACATTATATATTCACTCACGTGTCGCAATGATCAAGTGAACCTCGCTCCCAATTCCCTCCATTGCCAGCCTATTCCAGCTTCTGCTTCAGGCCCCGCAGAGCCCCCTCCCCAGCGCGGGGGGCGCTCCTTTACTCGGCGCTGTGAGGTGCGGAATCAGCCCGCGATATTCCCAGCCGCACACGCACGGGATTATGCTGGCGGGTTACGCGCTCCCAGCGGCGCCGCTTCCGCCTCCGCCCCCCCTTCTGCCCCCCTCGCCCCCCCCCGCGCCTCCTCGACTCCCCGGCACTCCGCGTGGAAGCGCCCCTCCACCGCCGCTCCCTCGCGTGCTCGTCGCGTAGCAAGCCCCCACCCCACCCCCGCCCCAACGCCGCATGCGGCCTACATCGCCCACTGGCACCTCCGCTTTCGACACCTTCGCGCCTTTCTCTACACGGTCGTTCTCGCCCATGCTCTGCATTCCCGTTCCTGTGTTTGCCCACGTCAGCATCTTCACGTCCTTTCTCGTCCTCGTCCACGTTTCTGTCCCTGCCCCTGTCTCCCTCCATTGCCATGGCTCTTCCCATCGCCATTTATCTCCCTGCCACTGAATGATTGGCATTCACAGGTAGCAGTAGCTCACAGTATCAACTGGTGTCATTGCAGCGCCTCTAACCGGGAGGTTCTAGGTTCGAGTCCTGACGGCGGCAGGATTTTCGACACTGGCTTTTTAGCTAGGTCGAATTCAGCTGTTGTCTGGAGGAGAATTCTAACGACCGGCATCTCTGATTGGTAGCTTTCCGTGGTTTCTCTGATCAACACCAGGCGAATGCTCGAGCAGTACCCTACCAAACGGGCCACGGACCGCGCGCGATCTGTCCTTCTTCTTCCTTGTCCTATCCTCTCCCCTTACACACACACTTACATTAACATGCACTACACTACCACATATTCCGGGAGACCGGTTGGGAGCTTAGAGCTTGTCCCGACTGGTGTGGTGATCCGTTGGTGGGAGAGTCCTGGTAATGGGAAACCCCACTAGCCGACGTTAGGTCGGCGCCGGATCTCGCCATCCAGCGGGGGAAGATCACCGCCATCTCCCGAGAAAAAAAAATGCACAACACTCACGGGACTAATGACCGAAGCAGTTGATGCGCCCGGAAACACGAAAAAATCAATCAATCAATCTGATTCCCATTCCTGTCCTTGCCCTGACCCCAACTGTCCTTGACCGTTGGACCGATATCCCTTGTCCACGCTCACCGCTTCCCCGTCCCTGTCCACATTTGACTGCCGACCCCTCCCGCACGTCTCCGCTGCCACAACGTCGGTTCATTCCACGCAGCGTTCCGTCCCGTCCGTATTCCCATTCGCTCTACCATATCCCTCCACCTTCCCGTTCTTCGAGCCCTCTCAGGTTGTGTTCTAGAGTTTTGGAACAGACCAAACTCACGTGGCATGAGCTAAGCCCTCACTTTATCGCGTTGCAAAGTCTTGTCGCCTAGTGCCTTGCGCGACTGTCCCTGAATTGCCTTGGTCTCTTTCATTCTCACATTCTAGTATCAACATTCTGCCTCGCCCCGCATATAAATCCTGCTCATCTCACCTGATGCTGCTCCTGTCTTTGATCGTGCTGCCAATCACGTGATGTCGCCTGCGACCCAACCGCGCTTTGAAAGTACGTCTTTTATCCCCCACACCCGCCCACTGCGCTACCTATAACCCGCATCATCCACGCATCTCCAACGTTTTTCGTCACCCATAAATAACTCCCCCATCTCCACACCACCTCAACTATCTCCCAGCACTCCTTCCAAAACCAACGAAAGTGGGGCTCAACAAAACGTGCAAAACACAACCAAATTTCTTCTCAATACATATAAATAAAGAAATGTCCGTCGGCCCGTTACCGAAATCGCTAAGGCAGTAGTGTCGTAGTGATCTCGGACCGAAGGGTCGCGGGTTCGAGTCCCGCCTCGGGCATGGTTGTATTTGCGTTCGTCCTTTCACCCCTTATCATCACCATATCGTCTCATCCTCATAGTTACCATACCGTTAACAGCAATAGTGGTCGCTAATGACCTAAGATGTTGATGCGACCTTAAATAACCAAAAAAAAAGAAATATCCAGGCGAGAACAAATAGCCTTAAGCTTAAGGATGAAAGAAAAACACCTATCACCAGCGCAACAATTTGAAGCAATCATCCATTACAAGCGCGATTAAAACGATATTATTAGATTTTGTCAGCATACTAATATATTTAATACAATATAAGTGGATACCTGTACATTTTATCATACTAATCAAGATTAAGTGCCACGTTATGAATTTTTAAAATAATATCACTGCTATTGTAATCACTGTACTGAATATATTACCAAATGTTAAAACAAATATCGAATATGTAAAATATTGTTGAGTCACTAAAGGCCTTCGGTTAATGAGAGAATAATAAAAAAAAAGTGCGCTTCATGAAGTTGCGTAACTGCAGTATGTGCTGACGTCGGCGGCTTGGGATGACGAAAAAAAGATGTTTTTAAAATATGGATGTTTCCCACCAGAAACTTCGATACATTAACATCGATATTTTGTTTTCGATGTTTTCTTTACATCGATATTTTTAATTACCTTGTTGGATGCACTTACGATCGGAGAATATGTCGCGCAGACGTACAGCTATCAAAATTGTGACCATGTAACTGAGTAATAATGTATTTTAATAATTAAATTAGTTCAAAGAATTTGTCGTTAAATTAGTTCAAAGTTGGGGCGTCCAATTCTTTAAATTAATAATTATTGATATTTTGTTGCAAAAACTTCGATTTTTTAATTTTTTAATTTTTTTTTAAATAAAGGAATTTAAGCACGTAGCACGTAACGTTCAAGCAGTAAGCACGCGTTAAGAGTAGCAGTAATCCACAACAATATCGTTGTTTTGCGTTAACCTCCTTGTCACGCTGTACATTTCGCCTGTGCAGTCTGAGGAAGTTTGGGAACTGCTGGGGTTATGAACGTATGTTATCATCAAGCGTGTCATTGCCTGAATCGATAGTCAAACACGAAATCGATAGCAAAACACAATTTTCTTTATTGTTAATTTTATTCTTTAGATTCGATAATGCTTTTTACATACTACTAATATGCTGGTAACCAAACAACAAAATATATCCCTTTTACGTACTGTAATTAAAAGAGATATGAAAATAGCATATTTATTAGTCTATAATTAAAACATAGATGTTTCAAACATTGATGTTTTCTTGTCCATGTTTTTATCGAAATCGGAAACCTTTTAGCCATGTATCGAAACATCGATGTATCGTAACATCCATGTATCGAAACATCGATGTTTTGGTAAAATTTGCCATCACTACCGACGGCACGACCGCAGAGCCTCCTGGATGGAGAATTCCAGCGGCCGGCTGCTCTGATCGGTAGTTTTCCGTGGTTCCTCTGGTCAACACCAGGCGAATGCCGGGGCAGTACCCTACCAAACGGGCCACGGACCGCGCGCGATCTGTCCTTCCTCTTTCTTGTCCTATCCTGTCCCCTCACACACACACACATACTTACACTAACATGCACTACACTACCACATATTCCGGGAGACTGGTCGGGAGCTTAGAGCTTGTCCCGGCTTGGGCGGTGCCCCGCTAGTGGGAGAGTCCTGGTTAGCTTTTTTGCAAGGATTATTAACAAAATATTCACTTCTATGTAATAAAATTTATTTTCAAAGATAAATCGGCAATAAATTGGGGCTCTTATCCCTCATCATATGCTTCGTCCCTTTATCGTCTTTTCCCCGACCTTTGCCTGTTTCACAGATCTTTTAGACTTCAAGGTCTCTCATGGTTCTTAGGCGTTCCCTTCCCCCGTTCTCCGCGGTTGCCTTTACTTACGCGTCTGTTCTTGTCCTCCCGCCATTGCTTTCCCCGCCTGCAGCTAAGTCGGCGGCCCGGAGCTGCAATTCCCGGCGCGAAGTGCGCCTCCTTGCTGGTCGTTTGCCGCATCGCCCCCGCTCGCCTCTACCCCCGGCCCCCGCCAGCCTGCTCACTACTCTCCGGAGGCTGGCGGCTGCCAGGGCCCCGCGAGTTCTCGGGAAGGGTCGCCGGCGTACTTGAAGCAAGTACCGTTCATGGGAACTGGATGCCGCACACGTGTTGGTGATGTTTGAAAGTGATGTGCTCAGTGAGGCAATGACATTGTTTTCTTTATGTATTTTATTTATTTATTTATTTATTTATTTATTTATTTATTTATTTATTTATTTATTTATTTATTTATTTATTTATTTATTTATTTATTTATTTATTTATTTATTTTTTATTTATTTATTTATTTATTTATTTATTTATTTATTATTATTTATTTATTTATTTATTTATTTATTTATTTATTTATTTATTTATTTATTTATTTATTTATTTATTTATTTATTTATTTATTTATTTATTTATGTATTTTATTTATTTTATTTATTTATTTATTTATTTATTTATTTATTTATTTATTTATTTATTTATTTATTTATTTATTTATTTATTTATTTATTTATTTATTTATTTATTTATTTATTTATTTTACGTCAAAAAAGCAGTTAAAAGCTGCGTATGACGTGCTATGGGGAAAAGTGCAATTTGTGCACATTTTCAAAATTCTGTGATCCCTACACCAAGTCATATACTACTTAAATTTTGAGAAAAAAAAACGCTCCCATGAAATAAAAATCTATTTTCAAGGATAACAAGGCAATAAATTTTGGCTCTTATCCATGTTGTCCTTCGGAATAATACTTTCTGCCGCGACAACATGGAAACGATAATTTGAATAATTGTATTTCACACTGAGTTCTAGAAGACATGCACAGAAAATGAAGTTACATTTCGTTAGCGTATTTTCAGGGTGAGGACATCATGGTCCGATTTCCGAAGTCAGACTCTTGAATCCTTTTCATTGTTTGTTAGTAATTTAATTTGTATTCTGCAGGTGGAGATATATAAAGTGGTGTATTCTGAGGTTCTATTATATATGTTTTCACCTTTAAGCTATTGCCTGGGCCTAGCAGCAATCTTTGTGCTGCAAAATATTTTGATTTGTGGATGGTCCAAACAATCTGGACCAAATTTTACTACTTTGATAATACTTCAATGCATTTCAAGGCTTCGTCCTATTAGCAAATTCTATTTTTTTAAATTAATTTATGTATCTGCTATGTGGTCCTGGTTATTAACATTAACTCTACGACACCTAGCGACGTCTTTTAGGCTAATGGGGAGATTCACTTTGTTGCACTTACTTCCTTTATGAACATTGATGATTGTAAGTACGTCATTTTACGTTACTTTCTTTTGGTTTAGTGAGTTCAAAGTTGAGAAAAATTATAACTCAATTTCGTGGAAAATAAATTTATCTATAATTCGCGGGTAAAAAAAATTTACTTTAATTCTTTTCGGGAACTGACGCTGGAACAGATGAATATTTTCCACATCACATTTTTAACTGTTTTGAGTTATAAAATAAATTATAAAAAATTAACAACGCTGATCGCAGATTTTGCAACGTGCCTCGTAATAGTTCGATTTAATACACAGTATCGAATTTCACGAAGCATTTTTTTCTGGCTAAGGGAAAGATAAGGGAATGTCTATGAACCTTTGGCAGCCCCTCCCTCCCCAAGGGTGCCGGGGAAGCCAGACAACTAGCGCTTCCCTTCGCCACCGAGTCCTAATCGCAGTAAAGTCCGCTATAGAGCACCACCGCAGCACCAATACCGCTCACACACCCGGCTTGGAAACCATAGCAATTAGACTAAATGTAAATAGCCACGACTGGTACATAATATCAGCCTACAAACCCCGACAACAAAAATAGTTGATCAGTGTCGCTCCAACCGTTGGCGAGTGAAGACCTCCAGTAGTGCGATAAGCGGCAGCGAGTTCGGAGAGCGCCGTTGAAGGCCGC
This sequence comes from Teleogryllus oceanicus, assembly GCA_964035755.1. Lineage (NCBI taxonomy): Eukaryota > Metazoa > Arthropoda > Insecta > Orthoptera > Gryllidae > Teleogryllus > Teleogryllus oceanicus. The sequence goes on along the minus strand of CAXIVR010000001.1, from coordinate 41,681,181 downwards.
ACAGTGCCGAGTGCCAGTGTTGTGTTGTGTCGACTTTCGTGTTAATGATCAACTGCACGATGCACGACGATAACGATGCGATAACGATAACGATGCACACAATAAAAGAACAAATATTATCGCTAATAGAAAAATAAAAAAATATGTTTTTACAATTCTTTACAGAAATTAACTGTCTGGCTTCCTTTTACGACTGCAATATTGTAAAAGATTACGTTTAAATGATTTTAATGATTGTAACTCGACTATCTACGTCTGTAAGTGAGGTGAATTCTATCTCTGTAGCAGAATTCTCGCTTCTTTAAACAGTTCTTTTTATGAAAATTTCTAGTGGTTTTCTGTCTCACGAAGAAATATTTCCACAGCTTGGAGCGGCGACGGCGATCCAGATCCTTCCAAGGTCGTGGCAACCCCTTTGCTTCGGCGAACACGTGCTCTGGTGAACCGGTACCACTGTCCTTCGAATTTTATACAATCTGACTGCAATATGAATTTCGTGGTCAGCCAAGACGAGAGACCAAAAGAAAAAATGCTGGTAATAGAAAGAAACATTTTCTATAGCACATGCTTTTTTACATCAGTATACGTTCTTGAACGCTGAAATATATTATTTCCTCGTTGATAGAAAAATAATATATTTCTGCGTAATGCGTTCACGTGAATTTATCAGAATATTCATTATTTAAAATTCTCAATTCTCTCATACATGGTATAGTTATTTTAACATGAGGAGACGAATTACCTTTTTCAAGATTCTTATCGTCGAAATACGGCGAATTTTTCTCTCCGTCTAGCACGAATAATTGCGGTCTGTCCAGATCGGCGGCTGGCAGTGAAAGAGAGAGCTTTTTGTAGCGGTGCTTTGCGCTAGTGCTGATATTTTCAAGGTTTGAGTGGTTCTCGTTCTCTTGTACGCGAGTGCGTTCAGAAACTTTAATAAATTCTCGCAAGGGATACCATTTACTGCTGGCGCGATCTCTTTCTATTCGGTAAAACTATAATTGCAACTTGTCGTGTCTTGACATTCTCGGGTGCTTTTCAAAAATCAATGTAACCGACAAACTACCAAACAAGAAATCACGAGGTCACGAGAAAATAAATAATATGATACTAAAAAAGCTACTTTCACCAGCAATAAGTTATATAAATATTATGACAGCCGCATGGCACAGAAGCTGGATACTTGTATACTTGCGATAATGTAAGGGGCTAAAATAATTCCTTTCGGTGACTCCTGCGCAGTAGGAAATATGAGGGTGCACGTGACTTGTTTCCAAAACATCTACCAAGACCACTAACACGTACTCGTAATGGAGCGTGACTACCAGATGCACAAATAAAAACGGCAATCTTCGAAAACAGAAGGTGAAAACAACACAAAAGCCTAATTTTGTTGATGTCTTATGAAAGTGGCACAGATGAATCGAACAAATATTTTATTTATAAATAGATTTTATGCCTACTATTGATTCTACATACCTTATAGGTACATTACAAATATGCATTAATAACAAACTATGATATAATACATATACGGTATATTTAAATTCTGTGACGTAATACGATCTTTTTATTGTGATATTAGTAATCTACACATAAAATTGAGTACGTTGCACACACTGCCTTCTCGGAGATAAAAATGAGTTCCCCAGTGTAATACGAGAAATGTATTGTAGCATCTCTAGTTCTTCATTTTTAGTTGATAATAACTGTGAAATTTAGAAACTTCTTTAGATAAATTCACTAATTTTTTAATGAAATTTCATTAGAGCGACATAGCTACGCTGGACCACCTAAGTCAGTGCTAGCCAACTAGTGTTTTGTGACGTCACAAAATTCTGCTCTCCTACTCCGAACAGAGCCGCGGGGCAAAAGCAAAGGAAGTGCTCGACGCGGTAGCCGGCGCACAGTGTTCCAATGACGGTACGCAAGTGGGGGAAAAAGGTTCGCTCGATAATTAGGTTTTTAAATGGTAATTATTATTTAAATGTTTATGACTCAATGAAATATGAAAAAAATAGAATATAGATTATTACATAACTCAAAGCAATATCAGACTCTTCTTATCGTAACCAGAACCGTACGAGTAATTTCGTTCCTATTCTTCTAATAATTGCCGTTGTTGGAGAAATCAGTTTTAACATTCTAGTAGAAGAATATTTTATGCACTTTTTTATTATTTTTAACTCGTTACGCCCTTAATCCAACTTATCAACGCGACGCGTCTCTTCCCCCCTGGTCGAGCGTTGAGCGCGGAGTAATCCATTATCTATCCCTCTATTCCAGAGCACACATTTTTTTGTCTAGTCTAGACAGTTGTCAAAGAGAACCGCCAGGTAGCATCTCCGCGTACGCGCCTCTTAATCCAGGCGCCCCTGCGTCATTATCCAGCGGCCAGAATCGGGAAGGAATTAGGGAAGGGGTAGGGTTTAGGACACTTCACAGAGCCCTTGTGAAGCAGCAAAACTCGTGTTGTTGGAACAAATTTTACATGAGATTCGACGGGAATCAAACCCGAAACTCAGTGGTGAAAGGTTAGCGACTTTGCTATGTGCCACGAGCGAGCTCTTAACAATAATATAACAATTCTAGTGCATCTCGAATCAATTATTAATGATAACAAATAGATACCCGAGAAGTGTCACATGGGAGAATTTGGACTCCAGGGTAAATTATTTCATGTACATTTTTGTTTAAGAATGTTTTAAGTCCTCGTGATTTTCCATGCTATTGAGGCTGCAAAATAGGTTTATCGGAGTTTTGAGATAGTAACGGACAATGACTCAGGCTGACCACAAGCGTCTTACCACATTTCCTTCCTTGTCACAAGGGAAAATTCTTGTTTTAGGCGCGAAGAAGATCGTTTTCTGTCGTAATTCAGGCGTAATACAATCTCAGCCAAGTGTCTACGCTAAAGCACCTATGTTCACGGAGTGTGCACGGGTGTAAGGTAGCCCCCGCTACCAAACAGTCAAAAATATAATTTTTCAATGCAGACAAAATGTGAATTACGAAGCATTTTTACTGATGAGGCGATCCTTTGTGAAACGACTCGGTTCAAGGTTCTCAAACAATTGACTGTCGTGATGTCTTATTTAGAAATGCATCCAATTCTCAGAAGTGTCAACAATACGACGGCTCCCAGTAGCTGAAGAATCTCGCGAGTGTCTACGAAAGCAGTTTAACTTTTCAAAGCAATTTGTCGTTCCAAAGATTTTCATACAAAAGACGTCTTTGCCTTTCTCTCTGGCAGCCTGCCCTCGGTTTTTACAGAAAAAAATTCCAACGCGGGACGTTTAAATTGTATGCCCTTTGCTGTTAATCAGTGCCAAGGAATTGTTATAAATTATAGAATTTTAAGTACGGCGGGAAATTTGAATTAATTTTGGCCGCCTATGTGCCAACAAGTACATTTTCCATAATCTTCTATCTGCAAAATCCTTTTCTCATATCATGATTGCAGGCTATCTATCAATTCTAAGAAATTATCATCTCGTGGCTTTCTCTGGGTTGCAAAGTTGTGTAATGCCTCTGTATGTTGAACGTTTTTACATACTGCAGTTCTTTCAAACACAATAAACAATTCGCAATGGTTATAGCATCTAGAAAAAGAAACATTTCTTGCCAAATGGAAAGAAAATTAACGGGCGTTAATCGGCTCTCATGTTGCCTGAAACACAGGCAATGGCCCACAGCCAAGGCTGTCGCTCCCTCCCTTCGTCCCTCCCCCTTTGCCCTCTCTGCTTCTTTGTTCCTTTCGCGGAGAACGAAGTTCTGACGTCATTTTTCCTCCAGTTGTCAATCGCTGACATAAATAAAAGTTTCACTATTAGAGATTTATATAACAAAGCCATTCTCTGATTACAAACTCATCGAAATGTAATACAGAAATATGCATTCTCAGAAGTAGTAAATAAAATAAAAACTTTCAAAAGATCTTAGGAAATGTTACGAATATTCATAGATCAGAACTTAACTTTCAACAAACAAGTTGATACACTTTGTAATCAAATAAACTCCAATGTATTCCTCTTGAGATACTTTTCCAGATACCTGGAAACAGACTCACTTCTGTCAATATACTACGGCATAATCTTCTCACAGTCGTAGTTCGACAGCGTTAGAGGCAACAACTACTGCTGCGCTCTATCAGCTTACCGATACACTGTATCTCCGAACCAAAACACTTCAGTATTAATATTACCTAACAGTGTTATTTAAAGTGCTATCAGTGTTCCAAGCAGTGTACAGCGTTTCTCTGGCCGGCCTGCCGGCTGGCTCAACGTATCCACATGAATAAAGCAGTACCAGCCAAACTCAAGATGAATCCGTCACTTAACCTCCAAGAGCAACCCACGAAGTCGTACGCCGGAGCTACAAATACTGTGAGTTTTCCATCAAAAGAACAATCTATACTACTGGACGCATGCGAAAATCTAACTGTCAAAGACTATATAAGTAAACTAACTGAAATTGTTCCCTCCAGTGCCATTACTTTCATATCAAGAATATCCAATAACAGAATATGTATGTTTCTGAACTCGAAGGTCAATGCTGATCTTATAACTAACAAATACCCTACTATAATCATTAAAAATACTACTGTTAATGTGAGACCCCTAATTAACAAACTCAAGAGAATCATCATATCAAATGTATACCCTTTTATTCCAAACGAGGAAATCACAAATATTTTCAAGAATCATGACATCAAAACTACCTCCAGTATATCTTTCATCAGAGCTGGTCTGTCTGACCCTAACTTCAGTCACACTATGAGCTTCAGAAGGCAAACATTTATCCAACCTGAGGAACTTCACAAACTCCCTCAGTCATCAGTGATTGTACATGAAGGTACACCATATAGAATCTTTTTCTCTGCTGAAAACATTACTTGTTTCAATTGCAAAATGGAAGGCCATACTGCTAGTAACTGCCCACAAAATATCCCCAAAGAGAATTGCCTTCTGGACACTCCCAGTACAAATATACCAACTATCCCTTCTAATAATATGGAAGTACAGCCTACCAGAACTGAAACTCCCACTGCCCCCTCCACCAGTGACCCTAGGAACTTTCCTCCCCTTCTTAAAAGAAGCCTCCCCAATGAACCCTCCTCCCTATCTGAAGCAAACCCTGTATTAAAGGTATTATTCTACCCTGTATTAAAGGATAGAATTATCAAAAGCAAAGTTACCAGAATAAGAAACAAACTGCAGAATCACCTACTGGAATCAGACACAGCTGACTCTGAATCCAGTATGGAAACTATCTGACACTAAAACTTTTAATTCAGGTCTCTTAAAGAAACACCATTCCCCCCTTGCTAAATAAATTTCAAGCAAACAAATGAAGATACTCCAATGGAATATTAATGGATACTATTGTCATCTTGAGTATCTGCAACTATTACCCAGATATCATTTGTTTGCAAAAACCCAATTCCAAGGCTAATCACTCAGCTAATATTAAAAATTATCAATGTTTCTTTAAAAATAGAACCAGTGATCATGCTTCTGGTGGAGTAGCCATATTTTTAAAAGCTGCAATTTTGGCTGATAACCTTATGAAAAAATCTAATCACATCCTTTAGAAATGTTCCCAATTCAATTCTGTGAGAACTTAATTCTTTGATAAGAAAAGATTTAGTACCATTTTAAGGGATAATTTTTACCCAAGTAATGTTTTAAAATTTTGTAATGAAATAGGTATTCAGTAAATATTTAACTGTATTAGAATAACGTAATTTTCCATTCCTTTTTGTAGTAATTAACAGTTATGTAATTTTCACGTTTAAGTTTTATGTTTTTATATCCATATCATCTCTGTACTGTAACCTCAATTGTAATCTCAATATTGTAAAAACTAAAAATTGACAATGTAAAATATAATGTATTCATTTAGTCGCTAATGACCTAGCCGTTGATGCGACTTAAAATAAATTAAATAAAAAAAAAATCTTCTCACAACTTCAATTCGGTATTGAAATATGGGGAGTACAACACAAAATAATATGCATAGATAAATGGTCCTACAAAAGAAATGTATCCGAATCATTTTTAAACTGAATCTGAGACGTATATAAAGATTTCTTAATTAAATATGAATTACTGATTGTTGTAGCACTCTACTCTTACAAAGTAATACTTCATAACTATCAAACAAGAGGAGATAGGGACTATCACAGGATATTCACTAGCATGTCGTCAAATAATAAAGATCCTTACTGCATTGCAGCTCAGCCTTTTAATAATATCTCAGTCACCATCAAATTAGCTAATGATAAATACTACAAAACATTGCTTAAACGCTATCTTATTAGTGTGTGTCCATATAAGATATCTGAAATGCTTTAACTTTTCTGAAACTAAAAACCGTGTACCGCTACAAGAGGGACCACCGTGTACCAGTCATTCAGTATCAATAAGACAATGTACTATTTATAAATATAGTTAATATTGTAATTATATGTCAGGACATAAGCACATACAATTATTATTAACACCTAATATATTCAAGTTATTGTAAGTGTATTAACTATTATTGTAAGATAATGTGAATTACACTAATTGTAATTTGTTGTTTTTTCTCTGTATCATAATCTGCTAGTTTCTAATACAACGCATTTTTGTTATTCTTGATTTAATAATGTGACTTTGTATAATTAAAATGTAATTATCTTACTGTAATTTTAAATAATTTCTAGACAGACTTTGCTTGATAGTATCTGTAAGTCTATAAGCAAAACATTATCATCATCATTATTATTATTATTATTATTATTATTATTATTATTATTATCATCTCATAATTATATTTATTGATCAACAGTTCAACGATAAATTCATGGAAACGTAGGTGTTTCTCTAATTCTTTCTCTTTAATTTTCCTCCAACTTTATTATCTCTAACTACAAAAACAATTTTATAATTGTAGCTTTTATTTAGTCACACAATTTATTAGTAGCATGTTAATGTATCTAACATCATGATTTGTGCACTTCTACATCATGTTTGCATTCTGTAAGGCGTTCTGCTGTAATCGTGCCCCGCTGTAATCTTTAAAGTGCATTAAAAACAGTGTTAAATTAGAAATTGAAAAATTATAGGAAATAAAATATTCTAAAGAAGCAACAATCGTAAATGATTCTTTTCGTTTAAATATTGGTAGGAATTGATGTGGTATTTATGACATTGGCATCATTATATAACCACGTGCAAAAACCTATATGCACAAATAAACACATATGAAACAATTGCGCCTCAGAATCACGTCTTTTAATTATATTAACCAGCTAGTAATTAACTACAAGCAAAAGACGCATTATTTCATGAAATAATATGTTTTCTTTTATCTAATTGTTTTGTTATTTTCTGTTTCAGGTAAGCCGATCGCAGAATAGACGCTTTGATAGCTTGCGTATTATGCACTAAAAATATGATTGCTTGCCATGAAATGTAAGTACTCACACAACTGTTACTTTGTTACTGTTACATTGTTTTATTAGTCATATTTTAGAATCAATTCTTAGATAGGATCCGAAATAACTTTCCGAAAGTAGGTGAGAGATGAATTTTGATACACTGGCCTGGCATTGATGAATTGTAATATGGTTTAGAAATGTACGGTAATTAGGTTCAAGAGCAACGGCTACGTAATAATATTGGACGTGTACTAAGATGACTCATTTATGTTATTATATTACGACAGCTTAATGAAGTAAAATTTACAATGTATTTAATTTTCTTTGCAACAAGAATGACAATAAAGAATGAAAAAAACAACTGATGTGACAGACAAATTAGGTGTGGATAATAAAATAAATAGAGCTTTGGAGGCACCATGAGTGTAGTAACTGAACAGAAACAACGTATTAATAAGAAAAAAATAATGAGCCAATGGAAATGCAAAGACGAGAGGATAAAGTAATGCAGCTGCGCAAAAAGAGGAACAATGAATCTTCTGGACAGACAAGTAGACGTAATAAAGCATATATTAGTGGTGAATGGGAAGAACGTAATTAACTGACGTGTAAGTTGCGTGACGTTGCTAAATATTTATTTCAAGCTGTGAAAAGTAGTTTGTGTGAACTGATTTTACAAATTAGCGACGGTCACTTGCTAATGACTAGATAAATTTATAGACAGAATTTCGGAGCTAGATGTAAAATTTAGAACGAGTTTCGGAAATGTGTACATGCGACAAGGAGGACGCAAATTGTGGTCGAATGGTTTCCTGGTCAAGACGGAAGTATGTTGATGGAATCACATTTCTCGCTGCTCAAGATGGTAGTAACCAGGAAAGTGAAAAGACATATTCTCAATTCGCAAGAAGACGAAGTTTTGTTAAACAAAATGTATCATAGACTATAAGTTAGGGAAGTTAAAGGAAGGAAAGCAATTAATATAAAATGTGTTTTAAGTGTGAATGAAATGTAACTGTGTTTTGACGGTATTTATTTTGTGGTATTCGGTTTATTGTATTTGTTGTGGTTAGTACAAAGCAGAAGATGGTCTGATATATCGTAGAATTTCATTATTATAATAACTTCAAGGGCAAGAAAGCTCTCAGGTATAATTCATTATCAACATTCAGTATCAAAAGCTCACTACAAGAAATCCACATACAATACATGTACGTTACTTTACAACGCATTGCCATATGAAAATAAACGATTAAAAGTGGTACACAAATTTAAGTTAAAAGTAAAATCTTTTCTGCTGCAAAACTGTTTCTATACAGTTAGAGACTATACTGATCGTCAAAAAGAAAAATAATGTTTACTTTAACAAACCAAGATGTAGTATAATGAATTAGTTTACATTTGCATTGTATAATTTGTAAAAAAAAGATTCAAATGCCTGTAACAAGTAATGTAGTACTTCAGCTTCTGGGTCAATGACCTCATCTCGATTGGGTTTTTGTCCAGTTTTCCTGATCCATTGAGCAAATGCTGAGATGGCCCTTTGATTTGCTTCTGGACGTAAATGTAGCTTCACTATGCGCACGTTTTGTTGAACCTTCCTTTTGCTTGTAGTGGTAGTAGAGCTTAGGGTGAGTTTTTATTTTGTTAACAATGTTAATCTCTCGCTTTTATAAGTTTATATTATTATTATTATTACTGTTACTATTATTTTTCATCTTTCAACTATTAATAATTAAATTGTTGGGATTCTGATACTCAAGAAAGCGTGCGCACATGATTTTCTCTCCCATAGTCACATACAGTTTTTTACTAAATAAATACATAAATAATTTGTAAGGAATGGGATATTGAACTATTACGAATTTTCACAGAAAGCGGTCAATGCTATAATTTCAGAAGATAATTTAACATTTGGAATATTTCCGAGACCCCTTACAAGCAATTCACATCTTACATTCCCGTAGGGCCCGCCGATCTGTATTATTAAATTTCTCGAACAATTCGGAATTGATCGCATTTGAAATAACGTTCTCTTTATTAGGAATTTAAACAATTAATTAAAGCAAAAGGGCGTCGCCTGAAATCTAAGACATGAGATGCGCAGTTCTTGCTAAACAGACATCTTAATTTCTTTGTAATTTGAACCAAACATTCTACGAAAAACCCTGTGCATCTCATATTGTTCTGAAAAAAATATTTTAGAAACACAGTGTTTATCACATCTGTGATGAATTTGATGCGTATATACACATTCTAGAACGAGAATTTATTTTTGTTGTTTATGTATACAAAAGTTCAAGTGTTCTTTTGTTTATTTTATTTATTTAACGCAAAAAAAATATTTATAAACCGTATGCAATGATGCCAGAAAGATAACATTTTCAGTGTTTTCAGAATTTTCATTTTCATTGAAGTCAAAGTTTTAACAAGCAAGTTTTACAAAATCTAATAGTATTTAACTTACTAGTATTCTGCTAATTCATACTTACTTTTTGCTTCTCAATCATAGTTTCTGTAATCGCGTACACACCATTAAATTAGCAATCATTAATAATTATTAATATTGTCAAGATTGATCTATTAGTTTGTGATGATGCGGTCACATTTCCTAATTTTTTATTTTTTTCATGTACTACGTCGAATTATTTTTACTTTCATGTAACTGTGTTCATTAGTGTGCAAATACGCATGCAAGAAACTTAATTACTTGGTTTCATAAGTAAAATATTTCAAAACATCATTAAAGTTGTGTTTTAATTAATTTCTTTGTTATTAAAAAATTAAAAATTATATTTGGACAGCGACTAGCAAGATAGAGAATGATGAATATTTTCCGTATTAAAAAAATGTTAATTTTTTTAATTACCTCTATTAGTTTATAAAACATATACCAGCTGTACTTAGAAAAGAGAGTGAGTTTTATTTTAATACAGCCGAAATTGCAGAAATTCTTCTATTAGACAAATGTTTCGAGTATCTAATGTTCTGAAGCGAGATGCTAAAGAGCAATACATTTAAAAATGTAAGCCTAAAATTAGATGGGAGAGTCATTTTTAGGAATATACATTTCCACCATATTCAATGATTTGAAATAAAAAATTATAGCCAGATACAACCCATGGTATAAATATTGGTGAAACGAAGTGAAGTAGACAACATTCTTCTGCTCTTTGTGTACATTTCACGAATGTTCATACCCGACTAAGGTATGGCATACAATTCCAGGTAAATACACTTTCTACCTCCCTGACGTTTGGATTACAAAAGATAATTGCATGAATAATAAGCAAATCGCACCCACGTGATTCTCGTAAGTCTCTCTTTCTTATACTAGAAATTTTAACATTAACTTTTCTCTTGATTCACGAATCAGTGTTTTTGTCAAATATGACTCACTCAAGGGCAAGGAAATATTTTCAGACTATGTCTTTTACTATAATACTCGACGTAGTCAACATATACTTCAGGTGACAGTATCAACAGCTTACTACAAAAACCCATAACTCGTACATCAAGAAATTAATATATAAACATTTTTATTACTTTTAGTAAACAATCTACTCTTACGTGTATTATTTATTGCATCAGTGTTCTCGTTTCTTCACAATTCATTGACCGTTATTGCGGTTATTTTTCTAATTGTTTCGTTTATCTTTTGTGGGATCTGTATATGTAGGATTTTTCTCTCCATCCTTCTTTGACAGCCAGCGATTTTATTTCTTTTTTTTTCTGGCATTGCCCAGGTTTCAGCTCCATACAGCAATATTCGTAGAACACAACTATCCAATACTTTTTTCTTCATCTGAATATTTTGAGTTTTGATTAGAAGTATAATGAATAATCTACAAAATTTTTTCTACGCAAAAGCAATTTGTCTTTAAATTTCTTCGTCAGAGGTGTTGTGAAATGTATTCGGATGTAAATAAATATATTGATATACGTCCTTCTGTAATCATTCATATTTATTCTCTCTTCGAGATTCGTCACGGTGAGACTTGCTATTGTGCTGTGATTGCTTAAGTCTCAAGTTCCTTAACTTTTTTCGTAAATAAAATTCTGTCTTTCGCAAAACGCAGGTGTGACAGTTTCGTTCCATTTATTTAAATCCTAAATGTATTTCCTGAATTTAAATTGCGGAACACTTCTTCAATGACCGCAGAAAACAATTTTGATGACATAGAATTTCCTAATTTAACTCCTCTTTATATTCTAAGTTTGTCTTTCAGTTTCTCTGTTTTCACTTTTGCCCGGTTGTTATTGTACATTTTAGTTGAAGCTTTAACATAGTTGATTTGAATTCCTTGACGCTGTAGTGCTTCAGGGGCATAATGGTGTTTAACTAAATCGAATGCTTTGCTAGGTACTGCGATAGCCATGTACTGATTTAAATTGAATTCTTTGATATTTTCTATTTCTTCGTTGATGGTGTGTCGTGTGGTGTGTTGATGGTGATCAATTGTCGAAGACCCTGACGTACATCCGTTTTGTTCTACTGGTTGGTTGTTGTCTAAAATTGTGTGAACTTCGCGCACTGGCAATTAGTAATATAGATGGATTTCATTGATTTTTTCATCTTTCCGGGCGCGTCAACTGCTCTGGTCATTAGTCCCGTTAGTGTAGAGCATGTTTTTTCTCGGGAGATGGCGGTGATCTTCCCCCGCTGGATGGCGAGATCCAGCGCCGACCTACCGTCGGCTAGTGGGGTTTCCCCCAAACCAGGACTCTCCCACCAGCGGGGCACCGCCCCAGCCGGGACAAGCTCTAAGCTGCCGACCTGTCTCCCGGAATATGTGGTAGTGTAATGCATGTTAGTGTAAGTGTGTGTGTGTGTTTATTTAAGGGGAGAGGATAGGACAAGGAATGGGCAGGACAGATCGCGCGCGGTCCGTGGCTCGTTTGATAGCGTACTGCTCCGGCATTCGCCTGGTGTTGATCGGAGAAACCACAGAAAACTACCGATCAGAGCAGCCGGCCGCTTGAATTCTCCTCTATAGCAATTAGTAATACAGATAGCTAAAATTTGCATGATAAATTTATTTCATATTGTATGGTAGTTACAGAATTTTTGAAGAATATTTGTCCTCACCCTTATGTTCTGTTAGAAAATGTATTTCAATGCAGAATCTGCCACCAACCACCCCTCACTTTCCATTTCTCATTCCCCACCCTCTTTCCCGTTCTCCACTTCTCCTGGGTGTCCATTTTTTCATCCACTACTCGGCGAACAAGCAGTATCTAGTGCCATCACGGCCCGATATAACCAGAGTTTGATTACCGATAACACTAAGACGATAATCGTCAACTTAAATTTGAGTGACAACAACTTTGTCATAATGCAAATGTAACAAAAGTGCATATATGATTTAGAAGTTAATGATAATATGGATATGGTAGCATGGTAGAAGTTTTTCGTGAATGTATTGAAATGTGAATGTAAGTGTGCCAAAACTTTTCATGTGTTGTATTTGTTAATTTTCAGATATTTTTATGTCAAATTTTAATTTTAATATATGCGAAGTAATTTACACGTTTGACTTTTTATAATGGTAATTTCGTGTTTGTATTGTATTTTTCATCGTTCCTTAGCAAACCTAGTGATAGGAACAAAATGTTGTGTAATCAGCATTCCCGATTTAACAAAGTTTCCTGCAGTTGTTTCCATTGTTTGCCCTTAATGTTTTTCTTTGCTCCTTATATTAAAAAGTATACTAGTGGTAACAATAATTGGACTGCAAATTCAGAACACTAGAACAACTCTAAAAGACTTAATACAAATCATTCAAAAAATTGAATCGTTACTATATAAGAAATCCACAGAAGAAAAGGATTAAATACTTACTTACCTTACGCGTCAAAATTTAACTATTCAACTTAACGAAAACTTGCTTGATAAGTGCTTGATTATGAACTGAGAAACAAATATACTCCAGTTACTATACTTACAGAAATGGATAGTTTCTTACCGTTCGTTACAAAAATAAGCCTTGAAAAAATAATAACGCAATAATTTCAATATTAATCGACGACCATAATGTAAAAATAATACGTAATCTACTTGCAGAATTTCTATGCAACCAAACTTCCTCCAATACTTTTTCTCTTCCACTCGTCTTGTCAAAAACAACACTGCATCGCCCAGATTAAACTGAACGTGTAAGATGTCAATATTTACACTTCCGGTACTATATGGCTCAAGGCAGTTATTTACATTGAGGGAATGACGAGAATTGTGAGGAAAAAAGAAAAGAGAATTTTCCGTACTCTCTTACAGTTAATTTATCGGTTTGAATTCCTCCCAGTTTAATAGGAGTGATCGTATTTTTTTTTGGACGGTTTCAATTTAACTTGGTCAATGTGTATTGGTGAAACTCGATATCTGTTTGTGAGGAAATGCCGGCGGGATTCATTCGGATGTAAATAGAGTTATCGACTTCTGTTCTTTCCGAAAACAGTTGAGCAAAAACTGGCACTGTTGTTGGTAAGAGTAGATACAGCTGAGAGAAAGGCTATGGAACGCTTAATTCTACTATAGAGTAAATAGAAAATATATGTTTTTAATCTGGACTTTTGTATTTGAGCAGATTGCAGCCTCTCTGCGGCAAAAAATAAAACTCCAAAATTCCAATAAAATATACGTTATAAAATATAGGTCACTCTCAACAATGTATGTGTAAAACATAGTGTAAAACGAAACATTTTTGTGCATACTCAACACACAAGGGGAATTTTATAAACAGTTAGTTCGTCAATTAACTTAAAGGTTTTTCCATTTGGTTTAGGTCTATACAATTATTTACCAAACTAAATGTGTGAAGACGAAGAGATTGTCAACTTAGAGACGAAAGTATTTTATTTCTTTAAATAATCAATTTTAATAAAGTTCGTTTCGAAACATGAAAGTACAATACAGTTTTCTTTAATATATCCCATACGTGTTTTGTAAACCTTGCATTTGTATGAGTATTTCTGCTTTTCGGCCACACCTTGTCCTGTGGATGTCGTCCGGACGTCTGCTGCCCCGGCTGAGGTCTTATCTCCACAACATCCACGGGAATGTAACTTCATTATCTGTGCAAGTCTTCTAGAATTCAGCGGGAAATATAGTTATTCAAATTATCGTTTCCATGTTGTTGCGGCAGGAAGTAATATTTTTTGACGAAGGACATGGATAAGAGCCCAAAATTTATTGCTTATTTATCCTAGAAAATAGATTTTATTACATGAGAGCGTTTATTATTCAAAATTCATGTAGTATATGACTATATATATATATATATATATATATATATATATATATATATATATATAGTAATTGTGTGAAGGTTGGCAACGGCTTTTGCCAACACAAAATGAAACGGCCTCTGGTAGGGTTGCCAACAATGTTCATGTAAACAAGAAGAAAAAAACGCATCAACACATTTTATTTTATAAATATTTTATTTAGATTAACATCAGCTTTATTTCTTTCTTGACTTCATTTGCGATTCTAGTGAAAAAAAATTGTTCACAAAATGGAGATGAAGTTGATCTGAGCCTTTCTTTTTTCATTTTAGTCGGTAGACAGACGCAATTGCGCATGTGTGTCTCGTGTGCGTGTAGCGTTTAGAAAAAAGGATATTCATGTTTTCTATTGTACATTAAACAATAAACGATACAACTTAGCAGATGTTAATTATGTGATAAAATAAATGACAACAAATGTTACAAAATTACTAAAAAGAGGACATTTAAAATGTAATGCATGACGAGAAGACAATTGACATCAATAGAGGACTGTCCTCACACATGCAGGTTGGCAATCCTACTCTGGGGTGGAACAGAGAGAGACGTGTGTGAGAAGAATCGAACGAGAGGGAACGGGAGGAGAGGGGCGGAACAAGACATAGACGTAGACTAGACGGATTATAAAAAGTAATTTGAAACTAACAATTGGTCGAATTCAACACTTTCCTTGTCTCATAGACACGTGTGATAAATACATACCCGCTCAAAATATATATATATATATATATTTTAGCGATTAACATATAAGTTTAATAGATGTTACTTTTGTCAGATCCTATTGAATAATTTTAATAAGATTATTCAGTTTATCGAGCATTAATATCTGAGGAGCTTCTCAGTATTCTCAGAATAGTGGCGTTGACAGTTTTAATATAACAGTTTTCCAAGTTGTCATTTTTAATTAGTTAATGCAACATATAAAAAATTTAAATTATTACATTTTCTTACACCAAATAACATCAACATTATGAAATGCACAACTACACTACGCATTACACTACGCATCGATAATGGTGATTTGTTTGCAAATCTTTTTCTCCAGCCCAAATTTATACACCAGATTGCAGAATTAAATTTGGACGTGTCAATATGCAAAGGAATAAAACGCACGAGTAAGATCTAGGCTTTTTACCTTCAGTTTCCTTCAGTTTGTTCAACCTGTGCCTCGGGTCGTCGATTGTCCAGTCACAGACAGTCGCAGTCTGGGCGCCGGAGTGCCAGTGCAGGCGAGGTGCCATCCCAGAAGTTGACGGAGGGAATCGTGACAGTGTGCACTACGAACTTGCTCTGCAATTCCCTCAGCGCAGGAGGGGCCAGGCCTCGGGTAGCGTATGGCTTCCGCATCGCCGAGGAGCATCGAAGCAAAGCTCTGCGCCCGGAGTAGCGCGACCGCACGAAGCCAGAGAGCCAAGTTTGCCCCGCCCCTTTCCTTACCTCAGCGTCCTCTCCCTCCCTATCCCTGCTCCTGCCCCCCCTCCACCCCTCCGTCCCCCTTCCCGCCCTTGCACCTCTCCTCTCCCTGATCCCCTTCCCACCCTGCCTCTTCACACCCCCCCCGGCCCGCGCCACCCCGCCATGCGCCTCCCGCGCCTTCCGCCCCGCGCCTTCCCGGCCCCCGCCTCCCCGCCCCGCGCCTCCCCGCCCCGCTCCTCCCCGCCCCGCGCCTCGCCGCCCCGCGCCTCCCACCCGCGACTCCCCACCCTTCGACTCCCCACCCGCGGCTCCCCACCCGCGACTCCCGCCCCGCGACTCCTCGCTCTGCGCGCCTCCACCCCGTGCCACCCCGCCACGCGCCTCCCCGCCCCGCGCCTCCCCGCCCCGCGCCACCCCGCCATGCGCCTCCCCGCCCCGCGCTTCCCCGCCCCGCGCCTCCCCGCCCCGTGCCTTCCCGCCCCGCGCCTCCTCGCCCCGCGCCTCCCCGCCCCGCGCCTCCCGCGCCTCCCGCCCCGCGCCTCCCGCCCCGCGCCTCCCGCCCGCGCCTCCCGCCCCGCGCCTCCCGCCCGCGCCTCCCCGCCATTCTTCGACCCACACCCCCTCGCCCCGCGCCTTGCGACTCCTGCCTCCGCGCCCACGCTTCCTCGCCTATCGCCCCCCCGCCCCCACGCCTTCACGCCCACGCCCTGCGCCTCCACGCCCAACGTTTTTGCCCCCGATTTTCCGCATTCCACCCGCTCTGCCCCTGCCCAGCGAATGACTCAACCACTCGATCACCGGCCTCGGCCTGTGGGCGACAGTGGTCGTCCGCGCCCTGCACTGGCGCAACTCCCAACTTCATTGGCGGTAGCGATGCACCGCGCTCTCTAGTTTCCTTCCTCGGGCAAAAATGAAACTTCTGCCCTCGTCCACGTGAAAAAGTAGCCTTCAGGGTGACTCCGCGCACGCCGAGCACTCTGCCAATACAGTTGGACAGCGCTCTGCCGCGCCTAGTTAGACGACAAAACTTTATCGTATAGGAAAAGTTATGTAATTTTATGAATTCTGTTGAGATTTCCAGGAATATGCACGTTTCGGAAGACCCTTAACTTAATAAAGCGTTATTTTCTAACCGTCTGTCCGTCAGTCCGCCTACCTATCTGACTCTGAATCACTCTAGCGGCACACAGGATTTTCAAAAAAAATATTTTCCTGATTTGGTAATTTTACAACCGCTCCAAATTTGAATCATATTTTTTAAAGTTTTGTTATTTTATTTATTTATTTATTTGGTCAAAAAACAGTAAAAAAACTGTAATGACGTGTGGGGGAGAAGACTATTTGCTCTTTAGATAAGGCTCCTTGAACATTTCCACGCTTTGCTTTATTTGCCGTCTAATTCTATTTCCGAGAACAATAATTAAAGGGAAAAATTGAAGCAATTTTTGGGAAAATAAAGGTTTAAAATTTGTCTATATTTCACAAACAATTACAATAATAAATCTTCAAGAAACAGATTTCATTAAGGAAAAGAGCTCTATCTTCAATATTGTAATTTCAGGAAGACGCTGAATATTTTTAATTTTTACAAGAATTTCAATTTCGAAATTTTCACGGAAAAAGGAATATCAATGTTGAAGTAAAATTTGTTCACTCAGCTGCTCAGTTCAGTCAGCTGCTCAGGTCAATAGTTCCGTAATTGTAGCACATGCTTTTCCTAGGGAGGTGCCAGTAGTCTTCTCCAGCTGGATGGCGAGATCCGGCTCCGACCTACAGTCGCCAGATGAGTTTGCCCACCCAGGTATCTCCCAACGGGGCATCATCAACGGGGCATCATCCCTATCGGGACAAGCTCTACGCTCCCGACCGGTCTTTCGGCATGTGTGATAGTATAGTTCATGTTAGTGTAAATATGTGTAAGGAAGGGGGTGGGGAAATTGGACAAGAACGAGAAAGGAAGGATCCTACACGATCTCTAGCGCGTTTGTTAGGGTCCTGCTCCGGCGTTTGTCTACTATTGATCAGAGATACCACGAAGAACTGCCGATCCGAGCAGCCGGCCACTAGAATTTCTGAAGACAGCCACTGAATTCGACCTAGCTGACAAGCTAGAGAAACCTGTACATTCGTCAAAATCTTGATTTCGAATTTTTGCAACATTATGTGACTTTTACTGCGCTACGGACACGAGTAAATATAAGTCTTGAACTATGTATATACACAAACATTTTGTCTACTGCGCTCCTTCCATAACAATGGACTATGGCCGGACAACTGCCCGCCATCCTGAATATGGGGGGATTGCGCGTTCACTATTGTTGAGAGCTGATGAATTCCAAACACGATTGCGCTACAAGCCAATGATGCGCGTCATTTGACGTCAATCAGTGAAAACACTGCGGCGTGTTAAAGAACTTAAGAACATCGACAACATTTTTTGGCAAAAATTATTTATGTGCCATATTCGAGATAGAGGTGGAGCTGCTACCTAGGAGCGGATATTGCAACTGAGGCCACGCTAGTTCAGCATTCTCCTCAAACCATGTCAAACAAGGGACAAGAAATCACTCTCTCAGTTTGACGCCCGTCGGACATTGGTGATATACAGGCAATAATTTCACTAACAGAAGCGGAGATCAATTTCGAAATTGTAATATTTTGTCGCAAATTAGCCACCTACCGACCACGCGAACGTGCAGTTGTAACCACTGAGGCCCAATTATATTTTTCCTGGGGGTATTCACATGACTTCATTGGGGGGGGTCAGCATTTCTGTGCTGAGTCCAGTTTTACACTCCAGGGTTGTTAGTCCTGGGAGATGAGGAAAGCAAATAATGATGATGATGGAACGGCCAATCACAAACCTGCAAAGACACCCACACAAGCGCAATCATGCGCCAGACGGGATCCTTGGGTCCAAGACCGCCGTGGCACTACTTATCCATCTGGCCATATCCATCTCGGCTACCCGGATCAGCATAATTTAGTCTTCGTCTTGTTGCGAATAAGCCCAATTGGGACTACGCAAAGTACTCAGACGTGTTTCTTAGCCTTTCTTTGTGCCCATATGTCTCTCATCCTTTGGCTATGCACCTTTTTTCTCTCTTCGGTCCAAGCTTTGCCTGTTCTACACTTCGATACTTCTTTCAAATTAATCCGCTATGACTGCATTTTAGATCTAAAATTTATTATTATTATTATTATTATTATTATTATTATTATTGTTATGTTATAATTATCACTTTTATTAGTCTTAAATTGTGCACACTTCACTGGTACAGAAACGGGAATCACCCGGATGACCTCTATCAAAGCATGACGACCAAATTATTAATACTTCATTTAAATTAATTCATATTCGTAAAAAAATGTTATCATAGAGGCAACAAACAATGCATTTTGATGTGAACAATACAGACATATATATTTACATTGATGATTATCGAATCTAAACATTTTCATTACTTCTCAGCATTTTCAGCTGACTAATGAGTATGTTCTGAGTAAAAGGGATTTTTGGAGATTCATGGCGGTACTGATTTTAATTCGGTTTCTAGTAAGTACTTAGACGCTTTTGATATGACGTCCGTTGCTGAAAGAACAACTGGAAAAATCTTTTTTCTCTAGGTTGTTTCACTGTCCCTTTGCGATTGGGGTAAATTCTTTGTAATTTTGGATCTTTGTCCAATATATTGTCCAAAGATTCATCGATTCAAAGATAGCATCGAGGACTGCTATATTCATAAGCAATACATTTTTCTTGTTTTTCAAGTCTTATATCAGTTCTATTTTCATCTGTCAGTATACTTCGGTTCCAATATTGTCCAGAGCTGCTATTTTTAAGAACTATTATTGGGATATACTTATAGTAGTGTGTATCAGGCATTGTACACAACCATTGATTTTCCACCATATCAATTGTGTACTTATACTCAATTGGTGCTAGTGTTAAAATGCTTAATAGTATCATTACATTCATCCCTGGCCCGAAAATTTTCACAGGGAGCAACTGAATCTATGATGTATTTTAGGTAATTCTATGTTGCAATTACTTGGTCTTGTTGCAACCATGAACCGCTCAGTTTCTGCGTGTCTGTCGGTCTTCGTGTCTGTCGGTCTTCGTGTCTGTCGGTCTTCGTGTCTGTCGGTCTTCGTGTCTGTCGGTCTTCGTGTCTGTCGGTCTGCGTGTCTGTCGGTCTGCGTGTCTGTCGGTCTGCCTGTCTGTGGGTCTGCGTGTCTGTCGGTCTGCGTGTCTGTCGGTCTGCGTGTCTGTCGGTCTGCGTGTCTGTCGGTCTGCGTGTCTGTCGGTCTTCGTGTCTGTCGGTCTGCGTGTCTGTCGGTCTGCGTGTCTGTCGGTCTGCGTGTCTGTCGGTCTGCGTGTCTGTCTTTGTGTTTGCGACTGTCTGTCTTCCAACATTTAATTCGAACGCCAAAACACACTTTCTCTACTAGTTACGCCAATTAATAATAATATTCAAAGTCTTAAATATGTGTCAACCATTTGATGATCACCTCTTTGCTTCACGCTGCTCTGTCCGCGTGTGATCGAGTTCTCACTGGCGATTGCATTCAATTAGCCTCCGACTGCGGGCTGCCACTCATCGGCGTCGTGCTGAAATATTCCCAAGCACTTGGCCGCCGCGCGTTTGATCGCCGTCGGTGGGCGCCTAAGCGCCGCGCTGGGCGTGGAGACAGAGGACGTGGAGGGCGTGGGCCTGGAGGGCGTAGCGGGGCGGCGGGGCGTGGCGGGGCGTGGCGGGGCGTGGCGGGGCGTGGCGGGCGTGGCGGGGCGTGGCGGGTCGGCGGGGCGTGGCGGGGCGTGGCGGGGCGTGGCGGGCGTGGCGGGGCGTGGCGGGGCGTGGCGGGGCGTGGCGGGGCATGGCGGGCGTGGCGGGTAGTGGCGGGGAGTGGCGGTGGCGTGGCGGGGCGTGGCGGGGCGTGGCGAGGGCGTGGCGGGGACGTGGCGGGGGCATGGCGGGGTGGTGGCGGGGCTGGCGGGGCGTGGCGGGGGGCGTGGCGGGAGGCGTGGCGGGAGGCGTGGCGGGGGCGTGGGGGGGGCGTAGCGGGAGGCGTGGCGGGGACGTGGCGGGGTACGGCGGGGGCGGAGGAGGAATTGGGGAGGCGTGGATGGCAAACACGTTTATCGACGCATCGAGGGCTGCGCGGCTAGACTCAACGCTTTGCTTAATAGATTTGCCTTGATAGTCCGCTGCGGAGAGGTAGTTGGGATCCCGTGAACCGCACATTTCCGGTCCTGTTTTTGTCTCGCTATTTTCCATGGTCTCACTATTCTATTTTAAGCACACACTGTTCTTGATAATTTTTTTCCAATATTAAAAAATTCCTTCTATTATAAAGAGTTGTATTGTTATAAAATTACATTATAATAAATAATTAAATTATATTTAATTATTATATTTATTATATATATAATTAATTCATATTTAATTATTTATAATTAAATTATAAAATTACAAAATATACATTCTTTAACACCATGACGTAAAATAGATCAGGAAAAAAATTTTTTAAAATATTTCTTAGAGGAAATTTGAAAGAAATAATTAAAATGTTTATATTTGGTAATTCTACAAAAAAATTAAAAATGTACATAGCACCTGCAAAAAATTGCCCCAACTGCAACATTGACGAGACGTTTTCTGTCTTGTAAGTTAAACTGAAATTGTATGAAAAATACTAGGTAGAAAGCCAAGGTGCCAAGGTAGAAAACGTGATGGCAAGCAATAAGTAAACTGACACTGCCGCACTGTTGTAATGAATGGAGAGAGTGAATGTAGAGAGCTGTATATTTCGATTTCAAATAGAGCGCCTCACTGCGCGCAATCAACCGGACGCAGCTATGCATTTCAGAGCCTTTTACCTTACCTTTTAATTATTAATAACAGGGAACAATTAACTCTCGCAAAATCCTTACTTTTCTCCTCCATTTTCCTCCTCTCTGTCTTCTCCTCACCAACTCCCTTCTCTACCTCTTCATTCCCCATCCTTTCTCATTCTCTTCCCCGTCCACTTTTCACTGTCCCCTCCCCTCGATCCTACAATACCACCATTTCAAAATTTTTTTGTTTGGTTTTTATTACAAAAATGCTATTAGCATGTAGTAATCGAAATAACGGTCTTAATTTCTTACTTCTTATCTTTTGTTTTCGTTGAGACTTCGACAACTGAAAGTGAACTTATGCGGTGCTCACCGTACTAAAGTTTAATTAATTTTCATCATCTCCTCATGTTCACATCAACAGCTTTAAACAGAAAAATCAAAAATGGAAATTAATAATCGAAAACTTTCCTTTTAGTTGTCGATGCTGGTGATGTAATTACTATAACAGTGCAAGGTGAAAAACGACAATATCCCCTTTAATCTTGCAAATCAATTTTGAAAAATCTCTAAATATTCTTGTTTTTTGTGGTGACATGCAGACAGCGCCGATTACCGTCGAATATTTAATGATTCTTCCAGTTCCAGTAATTAGTAATTTTGGTTACGAGTGTTTCGTACTACCATTACCCTGCAAATATGCTGCGTGTACTAACGCTGCAAGTCTATCATCACAGTGCAATTCCATCTAGCAGCGAACGTAAATATTACGGTAAAAATAGGACGGTCGAAGTATCTTAACTCTTAGACATCCTAAAAGCACGAATTTCATTCTACATGAATAGAGATGAAAGTGCATCAAATACTTTTCAAGGCCAATGCGAATTGCAAAGGGGAAAAACTGGATAATTGACATGCCAGAAGAGAATAGATTTTCGCTCGCATGCCGAAGGAGAAGAGACCTTTTCTTCCGCAGATCGTTGGAAAAGGATAAACATTTCTGAATGGAAATTATGGCTTAAAAGGTAAAACTAAGATTTGTACAAGTATATGCTGTTGTATTACCACTCATTTACTGTATTAATGAAGCCTACTTTTATCAATGAAGAGCTTCAATATCATTTTCCTTGCAAATATGTCTGCTATTTGACAAGAACATTGCAATAATATCAATGTACGGAACGTGATGTTTATTTAAAAGAATCACAAAAATTGGAGGTGACATATTTAAATGTCTCTTTGACAAATCTATTTATCCGTATAGTGATGCAAAGAGTAAGAGGAATGTATGATCAGAGATGTCATTAGTATGAAACTTTCACGAGACATAATATATGCGAGGTATTAATTACATAAAAAGGCCCCAAAATATGGTAGTGGTTAAGACGTGGGATTATGATGGGCAAGTATCATTTCAACGCAACAGTTTTTATAATTACCAACTTTGATAACAGAAAAAAAAGTTCCCATTTTCCGAAAGAAAAGCACGATGATAAACGAACAAATTCAAATGAATGCTGAAATTAATGTGTAATATAGATTACAGCAATTTTTCTTATCGTTTGGTACAAAAATCCGTGTCGCCAGAATTTGCGTGACGCTTTTTGGGTAGAAAAAAGAAGCCACAGATGCGACTTAATCCAACAGGCAAACATTAGAAATGCGTGACACCTACAAACCCACAGTAATTCGCTGAGATCGAAGTATTGAAGAGCGCACTAACGGCAAACGACTGCGAAGAGGGCACAGAGAAAAGCTTCTGAAATGGGACCTTTTGTGGGATATTTCACGCGGTGCTTCGTTTGCTTCCGCTCGCTAAGCTCCTTCTGCCGGTGCGGCGTCTGTTTGCGTTCTCCCACAGCGCGCTAACCTCTCTCTCAGAGCACACACCCCATCTCATTTGACCTTGTCTTTTGCCATCGCCTGATCACTCTTCCCTTCTGGTCTAGCTCCCTTTCTGTGTACGTATGATGTGTGATCAACAGTTGTGATTTAATTATAATTTTGTCAGTATATTTAAACGAATTGTTATATAACTTATCACACCGTTCTAACATATGTGTATACCAGCTTGTTGCTCCCACCATTAATAAATGAATGAATGAACGATTGACTGATTGATTGTGTGAATGAATGAATATCTTCTCTTTTTCTTTTCCGTTACTCAAATTATTTCGGTGCATTCCTTCTTTTACTCCCTTACATTTCTTTCTTCACCTCCTTTACTTCAATTACCTTTCCTTCCTAATAATCTCTTCCCGCTTTTCACCCTCTCTACACCTTTTCTCTGTTCTTACCAGAAGAGCAGATGCCTTTGTCGCCCCGCGCGGGTGCCTCTCGTCGCCGCCCCAGCGCCATCCCTGCGAGCGGCATTTCTTTCCATTAAATTTTATTTTACATTGATGGATAGTACATTCGTAAGGTTCTTTAGTGGTTTGACCTAGCAACTTTGTACCAGCAAAGTGTAAAGGGGGTAACTTGTTCTCCCCTCCCTGAGAGTGATTATATTAGGTTATGCCGTCAGCCAAGGTTGTGAGGAAATTTTGTTAGAGAGCGATGGCAGGGTTAAGAGGAAATACGATTGGAGAGGCAGATCAATCCAAAAAAAGTTCTTACCTTATCTAATGTCGGAGAGTTATTGAAGGAACATGTGAAATGGGAGTCTGTTGCTTAGGCGGGAAAGTGGGGGTTGATCAGCTCCTATTTCGTAAGTGACTGCTCCTTGTACATGATTTAAATTATTGAAGGAATTATGTGCTAGTGTCGGAATGAAGACATCGGTTATATTGCCGTATCGTTGTGCAGTGTCTTATTGTTGACAAACCAGGGGGCATTTATTGTTATTCTTAAGGTTTTCACCGGGAGCGGTAGCTCAGTACATCAACTGCAGCGCCTCTGACCGAGAGGTCTTAGGTTCGAGTCCTGACGGCGGCAGAATTTTCGTCACTAGCCTATCAGCAAGGTTGAATTCAGAAGCTGTATGGACGAGAATTCTAGCGGCCGGCTGGTCTGATCGGTAGTTTTCCGTGGTTTCTCCTATCAACACCAGGCGAATGCCGGAGCAGTACCCTACCAAACGGGCCACGGACCTCGCGCGATCTGTCGCGCGATGACTTCCTCTTCCTTGTCCCATCCTCTCCCCTTACACACACACACACACACACACTAACATGCACTACACTACCACATATTCTGGGAGGCCGGGCGGGGCGCTTAGAGCTAGTCCCGGCTGGGGCGGTGCCCCGCTGGTGGGAGGGTCCTGGTTAGGGGGAATCTCTACTAGCCAACGGTAGGTCGGCACCGGATCTCGCCATCCAGCGGGGGACGATCACAGTCATCTCCCGAGAAAAACATGCACTACACTAACGGGACTAATGACGGAAGCAGTTGACGCGCCAGGAAACACTAAAAAATCAATCAATCGGAATAAAGGAAGTCATCAGTGTCTTATTGCTGACAAACCAGGGGGCATTTATTGTTATTCTTAAGGTTTTGTTTTGCAACATTTTTAACTTATTTAATGTGGTTGAGGCATCTGAAATCCATACCGGTCATGCGTAAGTTAATTTCGGACGAAGAAACGAGCGGCATACGGATGAAAATGCCTGCCGCCTCCTCCGCGCACGCACGCCCACAGGGCGCGGGGGCGTGGCGGGCCGGCGCGGCGCTTGCACGCGTTCGCAGTGCGAGGGCAAAAGAGCTCTTATTTGCGTAGTTTAGCGCGGACGTGCCAGCGGCCGGAGGGGCGCCAGGAAAAAATAAATAAACGGTTCCGCGCCTCCGCTGTTCAGCACCACACTGCCAGCACCAGACTGGCCTCCGCCCTCGCTCCCGCTCCCATCACAACCCAAACCTACACACAAACACTACTCTTCCCCCACCTCAGTCCCACCCCAATCCCCATATCAATTCTCACACCAATCCCCACTCCAACGCCCCACCCCATCATCCCAGTCACCATTACAAATCCCACACAAAATCTCAACCCAGGCCCTGCAACACTCAACCCATCCCCCTCCTCAACTGCCATCTTAACCCTCACCCCAAACCTTCTGATTGAATACGAGTTTAGACAGTTATGTGCACTGAAGAATTCAGCGGCAGTACTAACAAGCTTTGCCTCCCAGTAGATTCAATTTTGCTTGCACAACCCAACGCCCACTCCAGTCCCTACACGCTGCACCACCTCAACACGCTCCCCAACTTCCATCGCACCCCCCCCCCCTCAACTCCAAACCATCTCACTCCCACCGAATACTCATCAACAAACACCACCGATCCTACACCCAACCACAGCCCGCTCCGCTCCTTTTTCCACCCAAATATTTCTCCCAGCAGCATCCGTATTCCTGCTCCATTACAACCTCATCCCTCGCGCATTCACTGGCCGCCCCCGTCTCGCCGCAACTGCTCCCCACGCAGACCGATTCCAGGGCGCTTCCCAGCCGCTCACCCCCGTCCGCTCCCCTGCCTCTATTGTCCCCGCCCAGTAACTGTCTGTTTGCCAGTCTGTTTGCCAGTCTGTTTGCCAGTCTGTTTGCCAGTCTGTTTGCCAGTATGTTTGCCAGTATGTTTGCCAGTCTGTTTGCCAGTCTGTTTTCCAGTCTGTTTGCCCAGCCTGTTTGCCCAGTCTGTTTTCCAGTCTGTTTTTCGAGTCTGTTTTTCGAGTCTGTTTTTCGAGTCTTTTTCCGGTTTTCCAGTCTGTTTTCCAGTCTGTTTTTCCAGTCTCTTTTTCCAGTCTTTTTCCAGTCTGTTTTTCCAGTCTTTTTCCAGTCTGTTTGCCAGTCTGTTTGCCAGTAACATGGTGGGGCGGTTGTGAACAGACGACAGCGGCAGGGTGCTTCCGCTGATGTTGCAACGCTGAACAGTTCTCCACCATGATCGCCTTCCATTTTGAAATACCGATCCACACTGAAAACTTTCTCTCGCGCTTGTTTGTGAAGCACTAGCTGCATTTTCTTCTCTCCTTCCATTGCCACTATTTCAGGAACGTTTGTCAGTCTTACTTTTTCTCTGTTCTGATTCTCTATTTGAAAAATAAATTGAAAATATTCCGTGATCAGCCGTTCAAATTATCAGCGGCAGAATGGCAGCGATTGACTGTCGCGTGTCGTGTGACTAGCAGGCGTGCTGTGTAGTGGCAAGCGACCCGCTAAGTTACTTGACGGTGACAATAGCATTTCACGCTCGCCCCAGGACTAACGCTCAGTCTATACAGAATTATCTCCCAGAGCGGTAGCTCAGTGCATCAACTGATGTCACTGCAGCGCCTCTGACCGGGAGGTTCTAGGTTCGAGTCCTAACCGCGGCAGGATTTTCGGCACTAGATTTTCAGCTAGGTCGAACGCAGTCGCTGTCTGGAGGAGAATTCTAGCGGCCGGGTGCTCGGATCGGTAATTTTCCGTGGTTTCTCCGATCAACATCATGCAGGAGCAGTAACCTACCAAACGGGACACAGACAGCGCGCAATCTGTCCTTCCTCTTCCTTGTCCTATCCTCTCCCCTTACACACACACACACACACACACACACACTTATACTAACATGCAATACACTAGCACATATTCCGGGAGACCGGTCGGGAGCTTAGAGCTTGTCCCGCTAGTGGGAGAGCCCTGGTTAGGGGGAAACCTCACTAGCCGACGGAAGGTCAGCGCCGGATCTCGCCATGCAGCGGGGGAAGATCACCGCCAGCTCCCGAGAAAAAACATGCACTACACTAATAGGACTAATGACCAAAGCAGTTGACGCGCCCGGAAACACGAAAAAATCAATTAATCAATCTGAATTATCCCTTCACACATAGTCGACCCAACTCAGGTTCTCTTGTCACCAGTCCCTCCCTACCACTCGCCGTTACTACCACTATACTAGTGGTTTCTGAAAGAATATTGCGCATTACTGATTACTATCATGCAGTCCATAGACACATTTGAAAACGAATTTACTAATAGTATATCTCTTTAAAGCAAATGAACAGTGTTTTTCCTTTTTAAAGAATGTTTAATGCCAACATCCGAAATTGACAGAACTCGTTCGCACATAACTAAAACGAGAGTTGTTGAATGTCCACTTCTCAAAATACCTCCATGGAAACGCACAGTTAGCTTAAACAGTTGTGAGCATAAACGTACTGTGAATAACAAGGAAGAATATCAAAACTCCTCTCTGAATCTTAACAGTTAAAGCTTTAAAACCATCCTCAATGACTGTAAATATTTACTTTGTCCGATGATGCCTTGTCATGCAAGAAGTAAGAGTAATTTGAATATTTTTCACGAAAGCAAATAAATAGATAAATCAATTTAATTGATCAATAGATGATGGATAGAGTGATAGTGATACAGAGACGAAGAGGGAAGGACATAGGAACAAAGGGACAAAAGGGACAAGGGGTCAAGATAGGGCAACGGAGCAAGGAGTGGCAGAGAGCCCAAGGTGTGGGGGAGCAGGTTGGGGAGGGGGGAAGGAGTGGACGGCAAGGTGTGGGGGGTACAGGGGGTAGGGGGACAGGGTGTGGGGGGGCAAGGTGTGGTGGGCCAATGTGTGGAGGGACCAATGTGTGTGGGGGCAAGGTGTGGGGGCGAAGCGGTGCAAGTAAACTGCATATAAAGGCAATCGTTTATAATAAAATAGTTGAAATGTTTCAGGGCGTCTGAAATATACTGACGTTAAATACATTATCCCGCGCGGTAAAGAAACCGTATGTTCGCATCAAAAAAATTGCACCAAAACTAGACAAGCAGTCGTAACGCCACTCGCCTTCACTAGAGCGGGGTGCCGGGGAACGTGCCATCCGCTGCCTCATTACTCTCCGTGCTGCCTCATCGGGAGCGGTAGCTCAGTGCATCAACTGATGTCACTGCAGCCCCTCTGACCAGGAGGTCCTCGGTTCGAGTCCTGACGGCGGCAGGATTTTCGACACTAACTTTTCAGCTACGTCGAATTCAGTCGCTGTCTGGAGGAGAATTCTAGCGGCCGGCTGCTCTGATAGGTAGTTTTCCGTGGTTTCTTCGATCAACACTGGGCGAATGCTGGAGCAGTACCTTACCAAACGGGTCACGGACCGCGTGCGATCTGTCCTTCCCATTCCTTGTCCTATCCTCTCTCATTACACACACACACTTACACTAACATGCACTACACTACCACATATTCCGAGAGTTCGGTCGAGAGCTTAGAGCTTGTCCCGGCTGGGGCGGTGCCCCGCTGGTGGGAGAGTCCTGGTTAGGGGAAAACCCCACTAGCCGACGGTAGGTCGGTGCCGGATCTCGCCGTCCAGCGGGGAATGATCACCGCCATCTCCCAAGAAAAAACATGCACTACACTAACGGGACTAATGACCAGAGCTGTTGACGCGCACGGAAACATCAATCAATCAATCAATCAACCGTGCTGCCTCCACAAACTGTGGGACACAAATGTGCTCGCCAGGGTGCGCCACGCGAGCCGTCCACTTTAGCAGCTGTCTCTTGAGCCGAGTGATCGATTGTGTTCGATTAGGGTCATTAATTCCCAAAACGTAGCATATGCTGTATCGCAGGAGGTGACGGTGTTCCTCTCCCGTTGTTACGTGAGATCCGGCGCCAACCTACACGTTGGCTTGCGGGGCGTGTTCTCTTCAGGTATCTCCGCGAGCAGAGCGTCCTTCAACCAGACTCTCATCTAGTCTTCCGACATATGTGATAGTGAAGTGCATATAAGAGTGTGTGTGTGTGTGTGTGTATGGAAAGAGATGGATCTGAAATGACGAAGTAAAGATCGCTTGCGGTTAGAGGTCCGTGAATTAAAGTACTAAAAGGGCATTCGCCTGGTTTTGATCGGTGAAACTATGGAAAGCTACATAACCTCGCTTCTTCGGTGGTGTAGGAGTTAGCGTATCGCACTGTTAACCCAGGTTCGCGGGTTCAAATCCAATTAAATATTAGTAGTTTATCTGTCAAGGCCGTGAGGTTGTAATCTTTCAGGCGACGTTCTCTACCATCTCACTTGAAAATATCACGTCATGGCAGACGTGCATACAATATTTTCTCGCATCCTCCTCTCCTCTCTGCATTAAAAGTAATGTTACATATGTAACATACGACCCGCTTAGGTGGTTCAGGGCATCAATTGATGTCACTGCATTGCTCTTGCCCGGAGGTCCTAGCACCCGGGTCCCGACGGTTGCAGGATTTTCGACAATAGCTACATTGCTTGGTGGAATTCATCCGCTGTCAGGAGGAGAATTCTCGCAGTCGGCTGCTCTGAGAGACTTTTTCGTGGTTTATCCGATCAACGCCAAGTGAATGTGGGAGTAGTACCCTAACAAAAGGGCCACGTATTGCGTGCGGTCTTTCCTCATCCCTATCCTATTCTCACCCTTTTCCTACACACACTTCCACTTGCAGTACATGCACTACAGTAACACACAGAACGGGAGACCATATGGGAACGTAGAAGTTGTCCCGGCTGGGTGGGTGCCCCGCTGTTGGGTAATACCTGATTGAAGAAAATACCAGAAGCTGACGTGTAAGTCGGTTCCGAATCTCGTCATCCAGTGGGGGGAGATCATTGTTACCTCCGGTGGTAAATACAGTTACGGCACAAATGACCTCTGCACTTGACACGCCCGGCAACACCATTCAATGTAACGTATAAGGAGGGCCGTTTCTTCAACCTCTGGGGCTCCCGGCGGATTCGAAAATGAGGCCTCCTTTCACTAACAAACAATTACACACGCGCGCGCGCGCAGGCGCGTATACAGTGATAAATACACCTATACAAATGATAGGTAAATAATAATAATAATAATAATAATAATAATAATAATATATTGAGCTTCTGATATTATTTAACATGAAATGTGAGACAAAAATCTTAAATAAATCGTGGAGTTATGTACCTTAACCCTCGAAGACCTGAGCAAATTTACCCCTTAAGTGTACTTTAGATCCCATTTGTTTTCGATTTTTCTGATCATTATTTTCACTTCAAATTGATTTTAATATTTTTCTTCTATATTTATGTATTGCTGTATGCATTAGATTAATAAATTAGTTACAAGTAAAAGCTCCGTAAATGTGATCGTTAATCCTTAGAATGTGATCAATTTTTATGTTTACACCAACATGCAAAAATTATGTACTTATATATAACTTTCTTAAGGAATAATGTAATGTAAATACCACTGCTAATATTGGTGATAAATACTGAGAAATAAGTGTGACATAGCGTTTGGTCCAATGTGACTTAGTGTTTAGTGTAATATTCTTGATTTCTTCTTTCACAGGATTATGTAAAATGAACCATTCATAATATACCCAATAAAAACTGAAATTTATTTCTCGATAAATATCATCCTAACACTTCCTCACAAAACGTACATAAAAAATTTTCTCCAAAAGACCAATGTTCTAGAAAATAAAAATAGAGGATAGGTCTACCTGCGCGCCTAACCGCGTTCCAAAAAATGGCGCTCCAAACGAAAGGTAAAAAAAGTGCGTGAAATAAATGCATTAAAAATAGAAAAGAAAAATATACGTTTTTTGTGGATGTATGGGGCAAGGACTAATTCAAGATTTATTTTGAATCAAATAATTGTACTACGAAATGTATTTTATTTCCGTTTTTACAGTATTGTACAGTATATTTACAGTATTTTCGGTCCGAGGTTCGAGACCTGATGGCGGCAGGATTTTCGACACTAGTTTTCAGCTAGGTCGAATTCAGTCGCTGTATGGAGGAGAATTCTAGCGGCTGGCTGCTCTGATCGGTAGTTTTCCGTGTTTTTTTAGATCAACGCCAGGCGAATGCCGGAGCAGTACTCTACCAAACGGGCCACGGACCGCGCACGAACTGTCCTTCCTGTTTGTTGTCCTATCCTCTCCTCTTACACACACACTTACACTAACATGCACCACACTACCACATATTCCGGGAGACCGGTCGGGAGCTTAGAGCTTGTCACGGCTGGGGCGGTGCCCCGCTGGTGGGAGAGTCCTGGTTAGGGGGAAATCCCACTAGCCGGCGGTAGGTCGGTGCCGGATCTCGCCATCCAGCGGGGCAAGATCAACGCCATCTCTCGAGAAAAAGCATGCACTACACTAACGGAACTAATGACCGAAGCAGTTGACATGCCCGGAAACACGAAAAAATCAATCAATCAGTCAATTTACAGTATTGTTTAGAACCATTTTATTAGAACAATGCTTGAATAGCTAAGAAAATTTGCATTTTTTGTGGCTACATTTTTATTAATATTAGCGAGGGAGTGCT
The DNA here is from genome assembly GCA_964035755.1 of Teleogryllus oceanicus. NCBI lineage: Eukaryota > Metazoa > Arthropoda > Insecta > Orthoptera > Gryllidae > Teleogryllus > Teleogryllus oceanicus. The sequence continues at coordinate 41,648,962 of CAXIVR010000001.1, read as the reverse complement.
TAAATATCTTTTCAAATATATTAGCAATTTTTTGTGAATTCGAAAATTTACGCATTTTTTTTGTATTTTTTAAAGTAGATATGAAAATATTGAGATACGTCATGACGTTTAGAAATAAAGTAGAGAGTACGTATACTTTTACACGATGTTCTAATTTCTTTTGTGATCCATGTTTTACTTTTTCGTGAAATGTTTAATTTTCTCTTTTTAATAGAAAAGCATGCGTTAAAGAGAAATGAAAGCTTTGAGAAAAATAAATTATATTTTTCATTTGCGTCAATAGCGTTATAAACTGCCTCCCATGATTCTTTCAGCTAGTAGTCTGTAAATAACTTTATGTTAACTGTAGTAAATGCTCTACACATGCGTGTTTTATTTATTTTGTCTGTATTCATGTTATTAGTAATTGTAAGAATTTGTGCATCATGGTCACTGTAACCTAGATTATTCGTTATTATTTCATATCTAGTTGTGGTTTTGTTAATTATAATTTGATCTATTGCTGTTTGTGATTTAAGAGTATTCCGTGTAGGTACGTTTACTGTAATATCTAAATTAAAAGAATGAATTAAATTAAGAAACTGCTCTTTTTCGTGGAATTCACTCAGAAAATCAATATTGAAATCTCCACATACAACAATGGATTTAAAGGAGAGATTACTAATTTTGTTCAGAGTTATCTCTAGATTTTCTACGAAATTGAAATAATCTAATGCTTGCTTTGTTGGAGGTCTGTAGATGCAAAGTAAGATAATTTTGAGCGTAGTAAGATGTACAACTGTTATTTCAAAAGCTTTTTCAACTGCATATGAATTGAATTCTGACAAGAAGGTAGAATCAATATTATTTCTTACATAAATACACGAACCTCCGTAAGCAGGGCCTTTATTTGATTCCCTTGCTCTACAATATGATCCTGCAAGGTAAAAACTAGGAATTTGGAGTGTGTTTAGATCATTCTCTTAATTTAATTTAGTTTGAAAATACGCATTTAATTTAGTTTGAAATACGTATTTTATTTAGTGTGTACATCTCCCTCAATGCAATTGTTACTCTGCAGAATTCTTGTCTGAATAGTTATGACCATAAAGGTAAAAATTGACAAAGTACACATGGCTGAAAATAATGCCATGATACGTATTGCTCAGGCCAGGAGCTCACAATGCCTGGGCACATTTGCACCCAACGTATATGACAGATGCGCAGCCCAGCAATCAAGCTCATGGGAAATGGTAGAGCAAAAGGATAAAAATAAAAGGTCAGGTGACCTCAGAAACGTATAATGAAGGAATACATGAAATCTCAGACAACTAATGCATCGGAATCATTCAGGAACATAAAAATGCTACGGCATTGATCTTATATATCTATTGTTTATTTATTAACTTAGTCAAAAACTGTATGTGACGTATCGGAGAGAAAATCATCTGCGCACGCTTTCTTCAGTTTCAGAATCCCTTCCCAACTATTTAATTATTAATAGTTGAAAGTGGAAAATAATAGTAATAATAAATTTAAAAAAGCAAAAGATTCACATTTCAAAAACTAGATATTTTCGTTGCCAAATTATAGAAAACTTATTTTTAATGATAAAGGAACGAACAGATTTGATTTTTCTGTATTGTTAACAAAATAGAAACCCACCCTAAGCTCTACTTTCATTACAAGCAAAAGGAAAGTTCAACAAAACGTACGCATAGTGAAGCTACATTTACGTCCAGAAGCAAATCAAGGGCCATCTCAGCATTTGCTCAATGGATCAGGGAAACTGACAAAAACCCGATCGAGATGGGGGTCATTGACCCGGAAGCTGAATTACATTATTTGTTACAGGCATATTGAGTATTTTTTTAATTATAAATTCAAATGTATTTTTATGTTACCAATTTTAATTGTTTAATTTCATCTGGCAATGCGTTGTAAAGTAACGTACATGTATTGTATGTGGATTTCTTGTAGTGAGCTGTTGATACTGACACTTGATGAACATGATTTCTACGTCGAGTGTTGTAACTATAAATATCAGTATTACATGAAAATAAGTTCCCACCGTTAAGTATTTCAGTTTTGACAAATACTACAGACTCATAAATAAATAGGCAAGGCAATGGTAAAATTCCAAGCTCAATGAAAAGAGGCTTGCACGGATCACGTGGATGGGATTTTTTCATTATTAGGATAATTTTCTTTTGCAATCTAAATGTCTGGGCACTAAAGGATGAGCTTCCCCAGAATATATATTATGCCATATCTCAGGCGGGAATGTACATTTGCAAAATTCACGCAACGAGCTGCATGAAGGCTGACAGAATTAGAAAGAACTCTGAATGCATAACATAACGAGCTTAATTTAGTATTGCGAGCACTCCCAGGCTAAATAGTTACAGTTACTGTACTTTAGAAAATGACTATGAAGTACCAACGCGTTGGTTGCGTCCAATTCCTATCTTCCCCTCACTGGGAATTTGTCATCGAGGTCGCGATACATGATGCGTTCCTCAAACCGTTCTGAAAGTTATTCGCATTTGCCTTCGCCAAAGGTACTACCTGTCCAGTACTCACTCTAAACTTCCCCTTCCCACTACAAATTGCCAGACCTCGCGATAACCGGTCGCAGCTGGAAGCGGAAATCCGAGCACTTGCGCTTGTTTGAAGCCAGTTGGGCTGGCATTAATTATTTCAGAGCGAGCCGAATTGACCAAGAAGGCACAGATTAACAAGACTCCGATATTTGAACTGATTACAACGAAACAGTGAACTTGATATTTTACCAACAAATAAATATAATAAAGAATTCTTGAACGGCATATTTGTTTTTAATATTTTGAGGTTCCCTAAGAGACGGAGGCCACCGGCGGCCGCCGGGTTCGCCCATATGTTAAAAGGGCACTGTGTATAAGGTAACAATGTTACCTCATAATGAAGTAACGATGGCGATGTAGCGATGGTGTACGCGGTAGCGATGGTGTAGCGGTTAGCGTATCGGACTGCTACACCCAAGTTTGCGGGTTCAAACCCGATCGAAGCCGTGGATTTTTAAGGGCGAAAAAATCCTTCGTACGTCTTTCTTCGGAGAAAAATTAAATTGTAATTATTAATTGATTTGGAAAAGTGTGTTATATATAACCGTTCAATAAAATACTTGGTTTCATTTTGTATATCTGTATTATATTACTATTACATGTTATATTTCACAAAATAGGGTCAAACATTTCAGGCTATATGCTACATAAGTGAAGCTTCAGGTGCTATAAATGATCCGTAAAATTCAACTTTAGATTAGTAGAAGTAAAGCTGGCTGTCCCATGTTACTACATTTACTACATGTAAAAGATCATCAAGCCTAAATGACGCCTCTGAGCTAAATTCAAATCGCCTGTTTCGTCGCCCAAGTAATACCTTCTTTCTACAATGATTGGTGAAAAGGAGTGTAGCGAAATTTGCGTGGTCAGACGGAAGAGCAGGCCTCATGGCCTGAGTCTCGCCACGTAAAATAAGGCAAATTCAATTCAATTCAAACCTTGTAATGAAGAAATACATCGCAAAATAAACAGAAGGTGAATTCAAATTATCTGCTGACGATCCAGTCGCTGAAGGGGCAAGAAACGCAGCTTCAGATTTCGGAGTTCCACTTAAGAATGATACAAATTGTGTTTCCAATATTAATGTTTAAAAGTAAATTGTTTTGTAGTTATTTATTTATTTATTTATTTTACGTCAAAAAAACAGTTAAAAACTGCGTATGACGTGCTATGGGGAAAAGTGGATTGTGTGCACATTTTCAAAATTCTGTGATCCCTACACTAAGTCATATACTACTTAAATTTTGAATTTTGAAAGGGTTAAGTTAATTATTAAAATTAATTATTATTTTTGAAAATTAATTATTAATTGATTTGGAAAAGTGTGTTATTTAAAAAATTGGTTTCATTTTGTTGTCTGTTTATATTCTATTACATGTTATATTTCACAAAAGGGAAATTTATAATATATAAAATGTTATTTTCATAAAAAATATGTATAATGGAGAAAGGAATGAGAACGATAAGGAGTTGTTTGCTGAAAAATTTGTAAGGAAGCGACTACATCATCCCCACCATAACATGATGCTAAATTAAAAGATTTAGAGAGATGGGAATTAAACAATCACTGAAATAGTACAGAATATTATAAAATATGAAAAGAATCTGCGTTGCATCGTGTTTAGCAAAGCTCAATGTATGATAAACATCAGTTGAGAGAAACCGATAAAGAAAAGAAATAAAGAGAGAAACTTGAGCAAGCAAAAGTGTGTTTTTTAGTTTATTTATTGAGTGATTGGAAATTACACAGATCAGTACTAAATTACTATCTCATGTACATTTGCTGGCTTACATTGTAACTTATAGTAAACCTAACACTAAAAACTTAAAACTAAACTACCTTACTAGAGGTGTAGGAAACTACAAGAGCCCCTAGTATGAACAATTAGTAGAAAAATGTTCAAGAACGCTTCGGAAGGAAATCTATTCTGAATTCTAGTAGGGAAGTCATTTATAGTGGCCAGGTTGTAGTGGACGGCTGGGTTTATTGGATTTAGGTCGGAGTAAAAATTATTGGAAATATGGGCAATATGTTTGATGGTCGGTGATATATTCAGTTCTTTATGAAGTTGGGCATTAGAGATGAACCATGGGGGCATGTGTTGCTAATCTTAGGAATCTATTTTGTACAATTTGAAGTTTATTAATGTTAGAAATAGATGCATTGGTCCAGATGGGACATGCGTAGAGCATTAATGGTCTCACTATTGCTTTATAAATTGTAATGGCATTTGTTAGGGATAGCCGGCTTTTCGAGTTTTAGTTGAGTTATTTTTATTTTTGCTTGTTGTTTTAGTGTGTTTTCCAGTTGAGTCATGTGTCTAAGTTCATCCCGAGGTATTTTACTGATTGGTTTTGTGGTGTTCATGGAATTTTGTGTTTATTAATGTGTAGTGGTGGTGGGTGAGAAAATGGTATTAGTGAGAATATTTTGGCAGTTGATTTAGTTGGTTTGAGTTTGATTTTCCACAATGTTGACCCCTGGTCTATTTCATTTAGGTGATTTTGTATCCTATCGGTAATGGCAAAAGTGTGAGAACAAGGAAAATGTCATTGTACGGCCGGGTGATTTATACGGAACATTGGCTTCTGGAAGGCAATGTTCCGTATAAATCCGGAAGAGGCTCTAACGTAGTCGATGGCGTTACATCGTGCTCGTGACCTACCCTTCCAACTTCCGTCCCTCGTGGCCCTCCTTCAGCCGTCCGTCAGTCCGCCTCCACCCCACCCTCTCCCTGACCCTTCCGTTGGACCTTCGTGCGGGAGGCGGAATTCTGTCGCAAGGCTGTGTTCGTCGCGGCGAACAACAAATCTTTGCTCGATGCTCAAAAGAGCGTTAAATCCCGAAGTTGCAGACACGCGCCGCCTTCGCCGTTGGGCTGGAATCAAACGGAATGCGAAAACTTCGGGCCATGTCGACGCGTCGAGGTGGATCGATGAGGACGGTGACAGATTGGGAAATCGCCGGTCGGCCACGACGCCGTTATTTATTTGTTTCGCTTCACAGACGTTTGTCACGGCAATTTTCAACGTGTTGTTTCGATTTGCAGCATTTTTTTAAAAATTTGAGCTCATATGAACTCGACTGGGTTGTACTGAAAATGATACGGGGCAATCGAGCAACCGTATGTCCATGATTCTGTGCAGTAGTGCTCAGATCACTTTCTATGCAACGCGGTTTTACCATTTTCACTCAATTCAATAATTCAAGTGAAGTCTGTGATGTCTCGCATGAAAGGTTTTTGCTGGATAATCACACTAAAATTGCTACCTTCTTTGTATTGGAGGAGGTAGGCTTGTTTTTCACAACTGAGTAGCTAGACGCACTGTCCATAAGAATCACAGATCATTAAATACAAAAGTTGCAGACGCGCGCCGCTTTCGCCGTTGGGCTGGAATCAAACGGAATGCGAAAACTTCGGGCCATGTCGACGCGTCGAGGTGGATCGATGAGGACGGTGACAGATTGGGAAATCGCCGGTCGGCCGCGGCGCCGTTATTTATTTCTTTCCCTTCACAGACATTTGTCACGGTGGGGAGTGTTTGAGAGTCTTTACGGGAATGAACTCTAAATGCTCTCGTTCGCTGCGTTGGGAAACCAAGTAAATAAAAAGTTTGCGGAATAAAAAAATTCTTACATCCCAGTTGTTGACATTGCGGTTGGGTTTAAATTAATGATGTTGTGGTAATGTTACGCAAATTACATTCATCAGAATCTTATTTCCGAAGGGTGAAAAAGCTTCGTGAGGGTTAATATTTATCGTTTTATTCCCCTAAGCACAGATACAATATCTTATTAATTTTGATATACTCATATGAATTCAATTTTGTGTAAAAAACGTGTGTAAATTAGCGTATATCATTGCTATCTACATGGGGCTAGAAAAAGCGAACTGAAGCCTCTTGTGCCTATTATTTACAAAATAAATCACCATAAACTATGTACCTAGTATGTTCAGAACTGTGATAGGGAGAATTTGAGTTTTCATTAAGAGATGTTTTGTGAAGTTTTATCAACGCTTGTTAGATTGTCCCTTGGTGACCTAACACCCGGAATCTTAGCTGCCACGGAGGCTACTAGGCGGAAATTTTAGTCTTATGACACAGAATTATTACACAGTTTTTAAACACACACTTTAAACTAAAAATTAATGGAATTGAAAAATGGATATCTGTTAAACTTTGGCCATGAAACACTCAATAATAGAAACAATTGACATTATACGCACTTTAAACCAGTCTAAGCATCGCACTTCAGGTTACACATCGTATCTATTTATTTAAATTATTTATTTATTTATTTTACGTCGAAAAGCAGTTAAAAACTGCGTATGACGTGCTATGAGGAAAAGTGAATTGTGTGCACATTTCCAAAGTTCTGTGATCCCTACACTAAGTCATATAATACTTAGAATTGAAAAAAAAATCTCATGTAATACAATCTATTTTCAAGGATAAAAAGGCAATAAATTTTGGCTCTTATCCATGTTGTCCTGGTGGTCCACAACATGGAAACAATAATTTGAATAATTGTATTTCCAAATAATTCTAGAAGACGTGCACAGAAAATGTAGTAACATTTATATCCAGAAGCAAAACAAGGGGCCATCTCAGCATTTGTTCAATGGATCAGGGAAACTGGACGAAAAACCTGCTCGAGAAGGGGGTCATTGACCTGAAGGCTGCAATACAATACTTGTTACAGATTGTTTATACACATTTATACAGTTCAAATGTTAAATAATGCGTTATGTATAATTGTTAAAATTAATGTTACTTTTTTTGTGATGCTCAGTATAGTCTCTAATTGTATAGATTTTTTAAAAAACATTAATTAAACATGTATCGAAACGTATCTCTTCATTGGCCACATGTATCTCTTCGTTGGCCGTCATGCTGTGGGAGGGGGGCATTCAGACGCATTCATTATGGGAAGATGCTGCTAGGCCCTGTTATTCGCTTATTGATTTACAATGCTTTTCTGAAATGCTCTTCACAAAAGGGTATGTGGGTGAAATGTCTTATCGTGAAATGTCTTATCCCACGTGAAATCAGCCAAAAAAGCACCACCCCCTCCGATTGCTCTATAGTGTTTTTGATTTGTTCAATATGATGTGAAAAAAGCTGGAAGCATCATATTTAGTGCAAATATTCGACATTTAACCTTGGTTTTATTTATACCCAAAAGTAGTCAAATTTCTGGTCGTTTTGGATGAATTGCAGATAAATTGAAATCCCACGTGAAAATCCATTCTAATATAAAATATTTCTCCTAATAGAAAATAGTTCAAACAAAAGGTTGTTTGCATTGAGACTCAAATCATTTGCATTTTATATATATGTTATTGTTCTTAAATTCAAAAGTGCAGTTCTGTTTCGAACATAAATTCCCAAAATACGTAATCTTCGATTTTCGAGTTTGTTGACCCTATATATTATACAACACTAAATGTTCTCACAAGAAAAGAAATTGCTTGTGAAACTGGAAATTTCAAAAGTTACGAGTGTGTCAAGTCGAAATTGTTTTATTTTTTTCAAATATTTAATTTTTTACATAATGTACATATTTTTCACAAAGTGTAAGAATCAACATTTCTAGATCAAAGATTATTGATTACTAATAGAACTATTAATATTGCTAATCATACATTCTGAAAATGTTACTTTAATATATGTATGTATTTGGTGTTATTGGGTCGGTAGTCCGACTTCGCCGAACAGCTACCGGTGCCCTATGACTTGGAGTAGTTAAATTCCCATGCTTGGGGGTAAGAGCAACATGAGGCTAACATGAATTATTCTCTTCACCGTAACTAGCAAGATCAGCCTGCTTGAGCTTTTCTTCCTCACACAGCTACAGAAACTGGGACATTTTAAAGGAAAGCTACAACTCTATTTTGCCTCGACCGGGAATCTAACCCGGGAACATTAATGTACATTTGTTAATACCTCACAATTAAAAATTATTGTTAATCTATACATTTGCATCACAGTTAGCATTCTGAAATTTCAGATTGCCATCAAAGCATAAAATATTTTATACGTTCTCTTAAGAAATTATATAAACACGTTAGGTATACGAGAATTAATTCAAAAGTAAATGAAACTAATAATGTAGATCGACGTAAGCAATAACTGACAACTGATTTTTTCGAAAGATTGAAGTTGGTCAGGAATGTAGTGTTGCACAGCCACTCCACAGAAAGTTTTACTTACTTTTAAATTTCGCGCCATTTTCTCCGGACGCAGTGCCCGAGACCTTTAGTAAGCTATTCGTATTCGGTATTGCCCCCGACCATGGCATTCTTGCTTTAAGTCGCACAACCTTCTGGGTATATTTTTGTTTCTGTCAGATATGCATTCAAACCCGCATTCAAGAATGCGTGTTACCGTTAAACACAAGGGTAAGATTAGGTAAATCGTCGATCTATATTATAGATAATATAGATCTATTACTTTCTTTTACTTTTGTATTAATTTTCGTATACCTATCGTGGTTATTTGGTTTCTAAAGAGAACGTATGAAATATTATATGCTTTGATCGAATTGTATAGAATAACGTTAACTTTCAATTTACAAACATTAGTAAATTTAGATTAAGGTAACATTTACAGAATTTATGATTAGCAATTTATGATTATTATATCAACTGATCAATAATATCGTAGGCTTTCCTGATCCATTTTCCAAATCCAGTTTCCAGATCCAGATCCATGATCCTTTCCTGATCCAGTTTCCCTGATCCATTGAGCAAATGCTGAGATTGCCCCTTGTTTTGCTTCGGGACATAAATGTAAGTTCATTTTCTGTGCACGTCTTCTAGAATTCAGTGGGAAATACAATTATTCAAATTATCGTTTCCATGTTGTCGCGGCAGGAAGTAATAAGAGCCAACATTTATTGCTTATATATCTTTGAAAATAGATTTTATTACATGGGAGTTTTTGTTTTTTCTCCCATTCAAAAATTCAAAATTTAAGTAGTATATGACTTAGTGTAAAGATCACAGAATTTTGAAAATGTGCACACAATTCACTTTTCCCCATAGCACGTCATACGCAGTTTTTAACTGGTTTTTGACGTAAAATAAATAAAATAAATAGGCTTCCGCGGCCAGAGTCATGATCTTGGCTATCCGGGTGACGCCGCGTCGAAGGCTGAGGTGCCATCGTTTCGACCGACATATCGCGGTCCTCTTCAGGCAGTATAACCCTCAAGAGGACCGCGATATGTCGGTCGAAACATCGGCACCTTCGCCTTCGACGCGGCGTCACCTGGCAGCACAGATCACAACTAATCAATAATTTTTTCTAGGAATGTAGATTCTCACGCTTTGTGAAAAATACGTAAACAAAAAAATGGGTTATTTAAAAAAAATCGACTTGAAACACACGTAACTATTGAAATTTTCGGTTTTTCAAGCGAATTCTTTTTTTTTTTTGCGTAAAAATTTAGAGTTATACATAGAGCGAATATTTTGGGTCATCCAACTGGAAAATCAAAGATTACGTATATTGGGAATTTAGGTTTGAAAAAAAATTTAATTCTTTAATAACTTTTAAATTCGAGCGTAAAAAATGGTATTTTTGGAATGAAATGCAAATGGTGTGAAACTCAATTCAAACAACCTTTTTTAACTGTTTACTATAAGGAGAATAATTTTTTTATATATTGTAATGGATGTTCACGTAAGATTTCATTTTTTCCTAAGATCGTCTAAAATGCTCACAAATTTTACTAATTTGGGGTATAAATAAAAACAAGGTCAAAGGTCAAACATATGCACTACATTTGATAATTCTAGATATTTTTTGCATCATATTGAAGAAGTCAACAAATTTGTAGACCAATCGGAGGGAGACGTCCATTAAGCTGGGAAAGCCATTTTCAGAAACCAAAAACCACACATAAAACTAGATTTTCTTGGCATAAAAATAACCAAAAAACAATACACCATACTAAATATTGTTTTGCAATTTTCAGTATTTAAATATTCTCGGCAAATAATTATAATTCTTGACACTATAGTAAAAAAAACCAATTTTGAGAAAAATAATTCCTTATAAAAACTAAACTAATGCACAGCACGCATTGAGTCACCAACAACCGGAATCAAACGTTATTCTCATAAACTACGCCACCACTGATATTTTTGCTCTCACAATTTTTTGGAAAATTAAACAAAACCGTTTATGTGTCACCCGGGCTAGTGCGCTCTCGCCGAATAATAAAAACACACTATTTGAAGCCAAACCATCCTTCAAAATTAAATTATATTTACAGATCATTAACCACAATGCATTATACTACACAACAGTATTTTCTTTTCAATTTTTGACTTCCGATACTATACATGAAAAAGGTAATTTATTACATTGAATATCGAAAAACACACGGATGGAGGCACATAAATCCTAATAAATACCAAACTGCTCAACACTACACCGCAGCAACCTTTACCAAGAATGAGAACAAAGCATTATTCTAATAAACTACACTAACAATGAGGTTTTTTGCTTGCACCAGGTTTTTGGAAATTTGAACAAAACCACTTATGTGTCTCCTGGGATGGCGTGAATGAGTGAAGCTTCATTCTTGAAATCTTTCCGAGCTCTTCTAGCATATTATCTTATTAAACATATTTGGGAATGTGGTTCCCAAGCCTTTGTTATTTCGAATATCGTAGTAAAAATATATTTTAATATTCTTAAGGATGTAAATTTCAGAAAATTACGGTCGCAATATTTTTTTATCATTGGACGGGGCGGGTTGCCTTTGCTTGGAGTGGACTGTATTAAATTGGTTGTTGAACGTAGGTAGGCAATCACCTCAGTCCCTTTCGACGCTCGTTAGGAATTTTGTAATGAGGTGGGTTATCATGGAAACACAATTCTCACCTTGCAGAATGGTGTTTAATAATCTTTGAGTTATCACAATTATTCTTCACAATAAAAATACACTAAGTTATTATTCTCGATGTGAGAATACAGGAATATTCCATCTTGGCCGTAGCCACATTGCCAAATTTCGTAAGTACTAGCTCCATTAGATTTTGTTTGTAGCATACCTTCTAGTTTTTGTATTGAATCTTGCTTTTTAATTTATTTAATACACATCAATTTAACACTTTTAAAATACAAAGTTAGGTTTTTGTTGCTCTTATCTGGGTTTTCTTGTATTTATTTCAATCTTTATCACGTACATTAAAACGCATTCGTGACATGGCTACTGTTCGTTCTACTCTTTTTACTCTTTACACTCTCAAAGCCGACCTTCTGAAAGCCTTCACACACGTAAGCAATAATTTAGATCAACATATCCGAAGGTTGGAAGAGCTCGTTCTCTACATAGATGGTTGGGTACAAGTCGGCAACACTGCGAATAATACCTACCGTACACCCGAGACTGCACAAAAGACACAAACACCGCATCCAGTCACAACTCAAAACAAATTTAGTGTTTTAGATTATGAAACACATTTTCCTCGCCTTCCTGATCCTCACCACCCTTCTCTACCATCGACAAATACATGCACAAAGCAACGCAAACAGGCTAGTAAGCGCGTCAAAACCAAAACACGTAAAGCTGCATATCCTAGCTCATTTGAAAACAAAGACATTCGTACTGAGCCTAAAAACAGGTACTTATTTTAGCAGACAGTCATGGCCGCCATCTTTCCTCCATTCTCAGTAGGAAGTTACCCTCCAATTTCTCAGTCTCATCTATTTTTAAACCTAACGATAGGTTTGCAGATGAGACTGCAGAATTGGACACCCACACGAAAACACCGACCAATCAGGACACATAGGAGGGCAGAATGACATTAACTTGGGCGGTAACTTTACACCTGAACAACATGTTAACAAATTACAATGTGCCGCCCAAAATACTAACATTGTAGTCTCGACTCTGCCCTTCTGGTACAACAGACCAACACTATGCAGCGAGATTAAGCACGCAAACCAACAATTGAAACTGCAGCTGAGAGAAACAAATGTCACACTTTTTGAAATTAATTTCCTCTCAGCAAAACACTTCACCCGGCATGGTCTTCACATGAACCTTGCTGGAAAACATGCAGTCGGTAACAAGCTTGCAGAATACATCAACTCCAGTCCTACGCACACTCCTGCCAAAAATCTATCCCTTTCACCTTCCTTACGTTCTCCGCCCCCCACCCTTATTTCGAACCCTGTTGCCTCTTCCTCTGAACCTACTCCCGTTTCTCCCATTCCCACTACCAATTCGTCTGCATCCGATGCCCCATCTTCCTCACAACCTGTCACTGCCGGGACACACTACAACCTTCGACCACGCACTCCAGGTAAAAATGGAGTAAAAACATAGCAACTACAGTCAGATTCAGCAGAAAAACATTCGTGTAGGTACTTGCAAAAAATAAACATTCTCCACCATAATGTTCAATCCCTTCCAAATAAAACTGAGTTTATCGAGGCAGCTATACAGAGCAATCTAAATCAAACGGACGTTCTTTGCTTTACAGAACATTGGTTAACTCCTAATGAACTTAGCATTTTCCAAATTCCAAACTTTTACCTCGCAGGCTTTTATTGCAGAGAGAGAGAATCCCATAAAGGTCGTACGTATGGGGGTTCCTGTATTTACGTTAGAAATAATATTGATTCTATCCCCTTGGCCGAATTCAATGTGTACTCAATTGAAAATATTTTTGAAATTTCTGTTGTGCATCTTCCTTCTCTAAAAGTGATAATACTTTGCATTTACAGACCTCCAACGAAGAGAACTGCTGATTATATTTTGTTCTTAGAAAACCTGGAGATAACACTTAACAAAGTCAGAAATCGCTCTATTGAATCCATTGTTGTATGCAAAGATTTTAACATTGATTTTCTGGTCGAATCTTCCGAGAAAGAAAAGTTTCTCAATTTAATTAATTCCTTCAATTTAGACATTACAATTAATGTACCTACACGGATCACACAACATTCGATGGAGGCAATTGATCAAATTATAATTAACAAAACTTCTACTGGATATGAAGTTGAAACAAAAGATTTAGGTTACAGTGACCACGAAGCACAAATTCTTACCATTATAAGAACTGCGATCACTGACACAATAAATAACACACGTATGACTAGATTGTTTACTAAAAGTAAAATTAAATTATTCATTGATAACTTGATGCAAGAGCCATGGGAAACGATTTATATTACTGCTGATACAAACGACAAATATAATTCTTTTTTTCAACTCTTTCATTTCATTTTAACACTTGCTTTCCTCTTCAAAAGAAAATTAAATATTTCACGGAAAAGCAATTCTTGGATAACACAAAGGATTAGGACATCTTGTAAAAACAAGCGAATTCTTTCTTTCATTTCTAAACGTCATGACGTATCTCAAGATTTCCTTATCTACTTTAAAAAATACAAAACATTGTTACGAAAAGTCATAAGGCAGCAAAACATAAAAATTTAATTTTCGAGAATTGCTGCCGATTTCACAAAGGGTCTTCAAGCACAAAATTTAAAAACAGACAGTTCACCCAAAATTTTAGACACAATGTTCGTTTCCGAAACTTCTCCCTATGAAATTCTCAAAATAATCGGTAAACTAAAAAATAAATATTCGTCCGGTTTAGATGAATTCCCGGATTCTTTGGTAAAGACTTGTGCGTATGCCATTATACACCCATTAACACACATATTCAATGTATCTTTATGCACTGCAACGTTTCCAGATATTTTCAAAACAGATAAAATTAAGCCGCTTTTCAAAATAGGCAACAAAAATGAAATTAAAAATTATCGGCCCATTTCTCTTTTATCAGTTTTTCAAAATATTGAGAGACTTTTACGTACGAATGGAAACCTTTCTCAGTAAACACGACGCGCTTTCAGATTGCCAACATGGATTTAGAAAATCAAAATCAACGGAAACAGCTATATTTTCTTTTCTTAAAGATGTCGCCTCATCATTGGATCAAAACGAGGCACCTATTGGATTATTTTTAGATCTCTCAAATGCTTTTGACGTCATTAATCACGACATTTTACTTTCTAAATTACCTTCATATGGAATTCGTGGTATTGCTCTAGATTGGTTATGTTCGTACCTTAAACAACGATCTCAGAGAGTTGAAATACCTTACTGGAATGATGGAACATTTCGTACGCACCTTTCCGACTCCTTGCCAGTTGCATGTGGAGTTCCTCAAGAATCGATTTTAGACCCTATTCTGTTCCTACTTTACGTAAACGATATGCCCTCGACGATTCGAAACGGAAGAACGGTTCTCTTTGCGGATGATACGAACATCCTTTGCAATAAAGAAACCGTAAATTGTGCAGTATCAGATGTTTCAAATTGGTTCCGAAATAACAAATTAATAGTAAACGAAAAGAAAACGGTTTTAATGCAGTTTTCCATTTCAAATAAACAATTCTGTGCTCCATTGAAAAAGAACAGTGTACCATTGAGTGATGTTAAGGTAACCAAATTTTTAGGTCTCTCAATGCAGTCAAACCTTAAATGGATCGTCCATTTAAATGAATTAAACACAAAATTAAGTTCATTATGCTACGCGTTCAGAATTCTTGCAAATTCAGTCAGCCTTCACACTGCTCGTTGTGTATACTTCGCGAATATTCATTCCTGCCAGAGATATGGCATAATATTCTGGGGAAATACGTCTGATAGCTCCCAGACTTTTAGATTACAAAAACGAATTGTACGAATAATAACCAAATCTCACCCACGTGATTCATATAAGCCTCTCGTCATTAATCTAGGAATTCTACCATTACCGTGTCTTTTTATTTACGATACAGTGGTTTTTGTAAAAAAAGACTTGCTCAAGGGCGGGAATATATTTTCAGAAAATGCCGAAGTCTATTACTATAACACTCGACGTAGAAATCATATCGATCAGGTGACAGTATCAACAGCTCATTGCAAAACATTCACATACAATACATGTACATTATTTTACAACAGTTTGCCAGATGACATTAAACGATTAAATTCGATAGCAAAGTTTAAATCCCAAGTGAAATCGTTTCTGCTGCATAACTGTTTCTATACAATTTGATACTTAATGCATTATTTTCCTTTTGGACTGTATAAATGAGTATAAACAACCTGTAACAACTAATGTACTACAGCTTCCGGGTCAATGACCCCCATCTCGATCAGGTTTTTCGTCCAGTTTCCCTAATCCATTGAGTAAATGCTGAGATGGCCCCTTGTTTTGCTTCTGGACATAAATGTAACTTCATTTTCTGTGCACGTCTTCTAGAATTCAGTGGGAAATAAAATTATTCAAATAAACGTTTCCATGTTGTCTCGGCAGGAAGTAATAAGAGCAAAAATGTATTGCTTATTTATCTTTGAAAATAGATTTTATTATATGGGTGTTTTTTTGTTTGTTTTTTTTCTCCCTTTCAAAATTAAAAATTTATTGCTTATTTATACTTGAAAATTGATTTTATTACATGGGAGTTTTTGTTTGTTTTTCTCCCTTTCAAAAATTCAAAATTTAAGTAGTATATGACTTAGTGTAGGGATCACAGAATTTTGAAAATGTGCACACAATTCACTTTTCCCCATAGCACGTCATACGCAGTTTTTAACTGTTTTTACGTAAAATAAATAAATAAAAAATAAAAATAAATAACCCGGCCC
The DNA here is from genome assembly GCA_964035755.1 of Teleogryllus oceanicus. Classification (NCBI taxonomy): domain Eukaryota; kingdom Metazoa; phylum Arthropoda; class Insecta; order Orthoptera; family Gryllidae; genus Teleogryllus; species Teleogryllus oceanicus. The sequence goes on along the minus strand of CAXIVR010000001.1, from coordinate 41,632,711 downwards.
GGTGGCCGAGATCGCTAAGACAGCAGTGTCATAGTGATCTCGTACCGAAAGGTCGCGGGTTCGAGTCCCGCCTCGGGCATGGTTGTATTTGTGTTCGTCCTTTCACCCCTTATCATCAATCACCATATCGTTTCATCCACATAGTTACCATACTGTTAACAGCAATAGTGGTCGCTAATGACCTTAGATGTTGAAGCGACCTTAAATAAACCAATTTAAAAAATAAATAAATAAATAAATCTACACTTCATACTATGAATGGGAGCTCCCATTTTATATAATAAACCATAATCAACCTAATAAATGCAACACTTCGTTTTAATATTTACAAAATAATACATGCCTTTCCAAAATACCCTTTCTCCTCCGTATTAACTTGTAATGTATTGCCGCTAGAAACAGCATAATTTGCTTCTCACATTCGTCTATTCCGTCCCCACGCTCACTTGCTTAATGTAATGGAGTTCCATCTGGGTCTTACTATTTTTGTTGTGAATCAGATTCCTTGAAAGTCGTAGGCCCACGTGAAGTTAAGTGATGTGAAGTCTCACCCGCCTCGTGGCCTCGGCTCCAATTCCAGTCGGCCATCTCCGGTCGCCTGTCCAACTCCCACGCCCCCGTCGTTTGTTTTTTATCGTGTTTCCGGGCGTGTTAACTGCTTTGGTCGATAGTCCCGTTAGTGTAGTGCATGTTTTTTCTCGGGAGATGGCGGCGGTCTTCCCCCGCTGGATGGCGAGATCCGATGCCGACCTATCGTCGGCTAGTGGGGTTTCCCCCTAACCAGGATTCTCCCACCAGCGGGGCACCACTCCAGCCGGGACAACCTCTAAGCTCCCGATCGGTCTCCCTGAATATGTGGTAGTGTAGAGCATGTGAGTGTAGATGTGTGAGTAAGGGGGAGATGATACAAGGAAGAGGAAGGAAACATCGCGCGCGGTCCGTGGCCCCTTTGTTAGGGTACTACTCCTGCATTCGCCTGCTCCTTATCGGAGAAACGACGGAAAACTTCCGATTAGAGCAGCCGGCCGCTAGAAATCTCCTTCAGACAGCGACTGAATTCGACCTAGCTGAAAAGCTAGTGTCGAAAATCTTGCCGTCGTCAGGACTCGCACCTAGGACCTCCAGGTAAGAGGCGCTGCAGTGACTTCAGTTGATGCTCTGAGCTACCGCTCCTGGTGCCCCCGTCTTGTTCCGCCGGGCACGGCGATGCTTCTTGCCCCCAAGTTAGCAACGCTTATCCCACATGCATCCATTCCTCCCCATATCACGATGGTTATAACCATATGCTTCATTGGCACACAACACTGTTCTTTTTTAAACTATCGTATTTCAGTCTATTGTCGAGTCGCGCACCTGGTTTTCTGCGCGCTTATTACAGAGTATTTCACACGCCACTAACACCGATGGTGATGCCACTGTACACTTTCTTTTTGCTAATTCCGATTACCTCCCATGTCCATTTATTAGATACACCGCTGATGTCTCGTTATGTAGTACATCTTATTCATGCTTCTACTTCTGCACACCTGTCCGCACATTCGCCCTTCTGCCTCGTCCCACACCACTACTGTTAGTCCAATTTCTACTGTTCTTCCCTTCATACGATTGATTGATACATTGATTTTTTCGTGTTTCCGCGCGCGTCAACAGCTTTGGTCATTAGTGCCATAAGTGTAGTGCATGCTTTTTTCGGGAGATGGTGGCGATGTTCCCCCGCTGGATGGTGATAACCGGCGCCGACCTACCGCCGGCTAGTGGGGTTTCCTTCTAACCAGGACTCTCCCACCAGCGGGGCACCGCCCCAGCCGGGACAAACTCTAAGTTCCCGACCGGTCTCCCGGAATATGTGTAAGTATAATGCATGGTAGTGTATGTGTGTGTGTGTGTAAGGGGAGAGGATAGAACAACGAAAAGGATGGAAAGATCGCGCGCGGTCGGTGACCCCTTTGTTAGGGTACTTCTCTGGCATTCGCCTGGTGTTGATCGGAGAAACCATGGAAAACTACCGATCAGAGCAGCCGGCCGCTAGAATTCTCCTCCAGACAGCGACTGACCTTCATTCGATATAAATAGGTACTTAGTACTACTGTTCACCGTCTTTCGTCTCGATTTTCGGCACGATGTGATCGGTTTCTTTTCCACTACGGTCCCTCACCGCCATCGCCGAGCTTGCACTCCGCCGTCATTCCCTCTCGCGCCCTACCTGCCTTCTGCCTGCCCTCGGTTTCGCTCCCTCTCGGTTGCCTGGTCTTGAACCGTTCTTGTATGATTCTCTTCAAAGAACCCTTATTGCACGCGGAATTGAACTTTTGGGGTACTTACATGCAGAAACGTGTTGCGTTTTATCACATCCTACCTATTTTTAGGATTTTTCTTACAACAAAAAAGAAAAATCCTACTGCCGGTTTTAAATTCTACTGTTGGGCATCCTGAGATAATTGTGTTTGCTAAAATGGTCTTTCTTGTCTTCTTCGTAAAAGCCAATGCTTTTCTTTTAAGAAGTATTTAAATACATTACGCATCGTAAATCCAGGCACATTCTGTTACATGATTGTACTGTTTGTTCGCCCTACTATTTTATATAAATCATAATGTATGTATCTCTTTGTAACACGTTGCTTGAAACATTGAAATGCGTTTGGTTACTGACGCAGATGTGCGTCTGCCGCAACGCCTCGGCTGCCTCACGGCGACCAGTCCAGTTGCCTGTTGGGATTCGCACCGAACTGTCGGTTGCAAGTTGGTTCTCGACCCGAACCGTCTGTTACGTGTTCGCACATGGCTTCTGGAAGTTACGTTAGTTCACGGTAATTACTTCAGTCAGTTGCTTGGGCACTTTTAAAAATTATACATTGTTTTCATCTCTGTACAACTCATATCACATATACAGATTGCCGCATGTGAGTATTCAGAGACGTATTTCAATGCGGCGGGAAATAACTTTCAGCCACGTGCTAGATTCTGAATAATTGTAGGTCGGCGCCGGATCTCGCTATCCAACGGGGGAAGATCACCGCCATCGCCCGAGAAAAACATGCACTGCACTAACGGGACTAATGACCAAAGCAGCTGACGTGCCCGGAAACACGAAAAAATCAATCAAAAACTATTGCATGGTGATGTCCACCTCTCGTCCCACGAGAGGCTAATGCAATGGGCCAAAGGTCGGTGATAAGGCACTGCAACAATAGGTATTCCATCAACAGTGCACTGTTACTAAGTAGTGTCGATAGTCTGTTTTTAACATTAAATATTGAAGCATCAACATCAGTGTTACCTGTGTCTGGGCGAAAGGAAATCGGTTTCCTTTTTGGATTTATTTCGTTATTCATGCGTGTATGCGACTCGCAAGCTTACGCTCTTTTGACGCGCCAAAACACGCTGGATCACGGAGAATGCAGCGCCACGGAACTTCGAAATCGCGACACTGACGTCACGTAAAGATTCAAAACTCGGTGCTGTCGACACGCGTAATGCCTGTCGACAATAATGCGTTTTTCCACGAGCGAGGCGATCCGCCAGACGGCTCGGCTGCTGATTTTCAAGGAATATGGGCCCACTGCGTTTGCAAGAAGCACCAGGTTCTTTTAATATCGTCAATGGAAGACGATGGTAGCGCATTCCGTCTGAAAAGGAGGCGCACTCCCACGGCAATTTTTGTAGTAGTTCGATCTCGTATATTCTGTGACAATGTGATTCTTCTTCTCCGCAAAGCAGTCGGCAATTTTGAGAGAAAATTAATTTCTGGAACGCGCGACTTTTAAAAAGTATGTCCTTCGCTGTTACCTCGCCTCAAAGAATGGTTATAATCGTTTGTATTCCAAGTCAGGCATCAAATTTGAAATAATTTGGCTGCCTATGTGAAAATAGATTGCTTTTACTTCTCCTAACTAGTCTAACGTGTTCTTGAATTATGGGATGACAGAAACTCGTTAGTTTTCAATATATATAATTTTCTATTAATACGTCATTTTGTTCCCTTGATAAAGCAACATCTTTAAGGAAAGAACCATCACCATCTTTAGTTTCAAGACATATACCTCCAAAAATCCACTGTTGAGCATATACCCGACCAGCAGTGTTCTATCTCCGTGCAAACTAACTCATCAAAGTCCATCGATAAACCTCCAGCAAATTCAGAGACGCAACAATTCATTACTTCTCAAGCACACATTTGTCGTAAATAATTAATGCAGTTATAACATTGTAATCATCTATTTCCTATTCATGTTTATTTCCGGGAGCGTCATTTGCTTTGGTGATTACTCCCGTTTGTTCAGTGCATGCTTTTTCTCGGGAGATGACGGTGATTTTCCTCCGCCGGTTTGCGAGATCCGGCGCTGACCTGCCGTCGGCTAGTGTGGTTTCCTCCTAACCAGGACTCTCCCACCAGACGGGCACCGCCCCAGCCGGGACAAGCTCTAAGCTCCAGACCGGTCTCCCGGAATATCTGGTAGTATGGTGCATGTTAGTGTAAGTGTGTGTGTAAGGGGAGAGGATAGGACAAGGAAGAGGAAGGACAGATCGCGCGCGGTCCGTGGCCCGTTTGGTAGGGCACTGCTCCGCCATTCGTCTGATGTTGTTCGGAGAGTACCGATAAGAGCAGCCGGACGCTAGAATTCTTCTCCAGACAGCGACTGAATTCGACGTAGGTGAAAACTAGTGTTGAAAATCCTGTCGCCGTCAGGACTCGAACTAGGACCTTTCGGCCAGAGGCGCTGCAGTGACATCAGTTGATGCACTGAGCTACCGCTCCCGGTTTCATGTTTACAGAGCATATTTCAAGCTAGGTCTCTATTCCAGCAATACATAATATATTTCTAAGAAATGAAGTGAACTATTTTCGAGCTACGTTTTAACTGTAAAGCCCAGCAAAGTCGACACGTCCGCCCACACTTCTTACCCCTAGTAACGTTCAGATTGTATTATTTTAACTCATTTCCTCTCTGTAGGATGTTGTGATCTCTGGTGGAATTTAAATATTGATTGCTAATGAAACAAGCAGCACTGAATCCAAAGAGATTCTCATTTGCTGCCATTGTCTTTAATTCTCATTTGTGTAGTTACGTAATACGCAATAAAAACTACGTTACTACGTAATACTCAATACTAAGTAATAACGCCCTCACTCGTTCTTTGCTTTCATTCACCGACCTCGCGACGTGAAATCTGTTCGTAAAGAAAAGGGATTAGTCCTGTTAATTGCATCTCTAAGACCTGATGTAGTAGGTTGCTCGTGTTTCTGAGAAATACGTATACTAACACTATCCTTGCGCAGCGTGGAAACGTGTAAACTGTTCTAACAATACTAATGAGGAACTCACGATAGAGAAATATCAATAATAAACTGAAACATACAATTCTATGTTCCGCAGAATCTGCGGCTCGGTAGTCGTAACAGAAAATACAATTGGATGTTTATCCGAGATTAATATAATTGAAGTCTATCTCAACTTACGAGGAGCCCAGGGAAGGGAGGGGGAACTGTGATACTGACACGGGTATACAATAAATTTATATGTACTTTTTTTCAGAAATAGACTGTACATAAAATTTCACGATTTTTTTCGAGACATTCACATTCGCACAACATGAGTTATCGTTTTTTAAAATTATAAATACAGAACATGTGTAATTAGATATTTGTTAAAGAAGTCGGCATTTCATTGCTCGTAGTAAATTTTTTGATAAATATTTCATTGAAGTCTACTATTTGGGAAATAAATTCCCGCTCAAGGGAAAGCATCGGAAGAACTGATAACAAGCAGGCAGTGCCGGAGCTAGGCAATCTCGGGCCCGGGGCATTGCTGAAATGCAGCCCTGCCCCGCCAGAAAATGAAAAATTTGAGTTTTTTCAAGAAACAATATAAAAACAAATAATATCAATTTCAAGTTAAAGCTAGAATGAATTTTGACAACATACAATTTTAAATAATAGTCTTAAATAACAAATATTAGCGATCATATATTAGCGTTTCCTCGGTGAGCTTAGAACGCTAAAATTGTTTGTTATGTTTATTTACTATTTAATAAAATCACTTGTGTTAAATAAGTGACGTAATAAATATCAATTTAAGTAGAATCCCTTTTTTAGGTCAGTGTCATTTGATTACATAATTTTTTCCATTTTATAGATACATAAATACAACCAGTAACTGTAGGAATCATTCTCTAAAACATCCTACTGCGAGCCACAGTTCCGTCCGGTACAAGCCGTAAGGCCAGCACCCGACCTGAGACGTGTTTGGGGGGTGGCGAACACAATTCACCAGATGGTCGACTAGCTCAGTATAGACGTCCCAGTGTGGACACAATAAATAAAAAGAATAGGGGGAGCAGGGTCGTGAAGATCGTTTTTGATTGGTTGCAAAATTACACACAACTCGAGTGATAATCACTTTTCACTTAATTCAGAATATATTCTAGAAATATTTGCTGCTATGACAGATACATAAAATGGCACACAAAAAAATCAAATACAGAATACTCTTGACTGTCTGTAAGAAAAAACCCACACACACACTAATAACTCGATACACAATTTCCTACTCTTCTTTACAACCCAATTTTTTAACACACACACACTTTCAGAAATTCGAAGAATCGTTAAAGTATTACTTTATACAAAAATGAAAGAAAAACCATTGAAAATCAAAATTAGTACTTCTGACTTAACATTACTTTCACAAAAAAATGAAACACACACACACACTCTCTCTCTCTCTCTCTCTCTGTCTCTCTCTGTCTCTCTCTCTCTGTCTCTCTCTCTCTCTCTCTAAAATCCAGAGAATGATTACTATTATAATTCGTCTCTTACACAGGCTCTTAATCACTAAATTACAATATCAGATCTTCAAATCCCTTTTTAAAAGAAAAGATCGATTCTGTTCTCACGTATTAGAAGTCGGAAACAAATGTACTTTTATTTTTCTTATCTTTTAAGCCTGGTAAATATGTTACCCTCCCTTTCTTTCCACGTGACGGATACAGAATAAGCTTTCTGATTAAAATGAATTACTCCTATCCCTACAAAAACAGTTTATTTAGTACAGCCTTACTATTCTCTTCTCGGCCGCGTCGAGCAGTCAGCTGTGCTTTCTTCTACCCCTTTCCACAGAGCTGTTTCGGCCTTGAAGTGTCGGAGCCTCGGGTGAGAACGCAGTTGCCCACCAGAAACGCGTTCTTCTTCTCGTTCAAGTTTTATATTCTTGCGTACTCTCATATGAATTTTACTTAATTTCCAATTACGAATTATGACCAACTGGATATTCAGAGTTAAAATGGATCCAGAGATCACCCCTTTTTATACGAGCACAATCTTTAAGAGAGTATATGTATATATATATATATATATATATATATATATATATATATATATATATATATATATATATATATATATATATAAGAAAAAAACTCTTCTTATCTTCCTGAAGAGTTTTCCTAAAAGTTGCAAATCTGAAGTCCACTGCAATATCAATTCCTGGCGTGCCGTTTTCAATACGTCCTCTCAGTTCAGCTGCTACCCTCAGAAATAAAACTTTTTCTTTCATCTTACCACCGGTCTCGCCCTCGGTCTATGGTGGCGGTCTCTCTTGTTCTAATTTCTAGTTAGCATTCCTAATATTCATCCGCGTCGGCGCGCGTTCAAAATACTCCTTTCCCTTGCTCTCTTAGGTCGGATGTGACACGTTTTTGAAGTCTAAGAAAACGGACGGTCACACTACCTTATAAGTAACTATCTTAACCCGGCAGACGTTGTTCTTCCCATCATCTCCCTATTTTTTTATTTTATTTTATTTTACGTCAAAAAACAGTTAAAAACTGCGTATGACGTGCTATGGGGAAAAGTGAATTGAGTGCACATTTTCAAAATTCTCTGATCCCTACACTAAGTCATATACTACTTAAATTTTGAATTTTTGAAAGGGAGAAAAACAAACAAAAACTCCAATGTAATAAAATCTATTTTCAAGGATAAACAAGCAATAAATTTTGAATTTTGAAATGGAGAAAAAAACAAACAAAAACCTCCCATGTAATAAAATCTATTTTCAAGAATAAATAAGCAATAAATTTTGAATTTTGAATCCCTACTTCCCTCTCACTTTATCACTCCCTCTCTCTCTCACTTTCTCTCTCTCTCTCACCTCTCCCTGTCTCTCTCACATTCTCACTCTGTCTCTCTCACCTTCTCTCTCTGTCTCACCTTTTTCTGTCTCTCTCACCTTCTCTTTCTGTCTCTCTCACCTTCTCTCTCTGTCTCTCTCACCTTCTCTCTGTCTCTCTCTCACCTTCTCTCTGTCCCTCTCTCACCTTCTCTCTCTGTCTCTCTCACCTTTTGTCTCTCCGTATCTGTCTCTCTCTCTCCGTCTTTCTCTCCGTCTCTCGCCCCCTCCGTCTCTCTCTCTCCCCCTCCATCTCTCCTTTCCTCCGTCTCTCTCACTCCTACCGTCTCTCTCCTGGTCTACAAACCAAAGTGAGAGAGAATAATAATATTGCTTCCTGGATTCCTTGGGCAGCACATTCTCTAAATTTGGTTGCTCTGCTAATTTGGTTGCTTGATGATAACAAATTACAGCGGCGAGCGTTCCTTATTAAAACATAAATTAATTGAAAACCGATTAATGACATTCATGAAGTAGGAACGACTGGCAACTTGGACTTTAGTGACATTAGTGATTTGTACGGCTCGAAATTTTATTTCATCATTTGAGACGAGAGTTCTAGTTAGCAAACAGAAAGTTCTAAAGAGGATTCCAGTACACCTTTCTTGTCCGACACCAAAAAGGAAATTATTCATAAAATTTTATGTTCGTTTTTTTAACATTTGGAAAAAAATTATTAAAATTCTTTATTTGCTAATATGATAATCAATATACGTATTGAACAAAGAAATGATGAAAGAGAATTTCGATTCTTTTATAAAACTCCAAAAAAAATGAACATGAAAATATTGAATAATTACCCTGTTTGTTGGTGGACGAGAAAAGTGTATTAAAACTTCCTTTAGAACTCTTGTCAGATCTGACGATATATAGTTTAAAGATTTTTGTTATTGTAAGTTTTTTTTCAATAATTTTGTACTTTTTTGAGTTTTTTGTGTTTATTAGAACTGTAGATTTTGGCGCTTTTTGGGGGTTTTATATTTTTTTTGCGATAAGTTTTGCAAAACGTTTTTGGAAACTTTTCGAAAACTCTAGAACTCTTCTTTCGCTACTTAGAACTCACTAAATATTTAGGATTTTAAAGATTCAGCCCGACAACTTCACATAACTGTCCGCGATCGTTCCGGAAGCGTCTGTCTGCCCAACTGACCCCAGTATGCCTGCCCTTTCGCCTATCGGTGGTGGAGGCGGGCACAGGGGCGGGCGCGGTCATGGGAGCGGGGCATGGGCGTGGACGGGGCTGGCCGAGGTGAGGGCGGGGAGGGGAGGGCGGGAGCAGGCGCTGGGACGGACGCGTGCGCGTGCGCACGGGCGAGCGCGGGGGGCGAGGCCGGGGAAGGCGCTGGGGGTGGGGTCGGGGCTGACTATGGTGGGGGCGGTTCGGGCGCGGGGTGGGGTCGGGGTTGCCACTATGGTGGGGCGGGCGGGCGCGGGGCGAGGCCGGGAAGGCGCTGGGGTGGGGTCGGGGCTGCCACAATGGTGGGGCGGTTCGGGCGCGGGGTGGGGTCAGGGGTTGCCACTATGGTGGGGGCGGGGCGGGCGCGGGGGGCGAGGCCGGGGAAGGCGCTGGGGTGGGGTCGGGGGCTGCCACTATGGTGGGGGCGGTTCGGGCGCGGGGGGTGGGGTCGGGGGTTGCCACTATGGTGGGGCGGGCGGCGCGGGGCGAGGCCGGGAAGGCGCTGGGGGTGGGGTCGGGGGTTGCCACTATGGTGGGGGCGGGCGGGCGGGGGGCGAGGCCGGGGAAGGCGGTGGAGGTGGGGTCGGGGGCTGCCACTATTGTGGGGGCGGGGCGAGCACGGGGGCGGGGTCTGAGGCGTGGGCTGGCGTGGGCGCGCGGCGGCGGGGTGGCAGGGTGGAGCCGGGGGCGGGGCCGGAGGGGGCCGAGGGCGGGGCGGGGGCGGGGCCGGGCGCGGGGTGGAATGTTTGCTCCCGTCGGCGGTAATGAACGGCCCATTATTCCGTATTTGCGATGAGGGACATATCATGCCACAGTGAATTTACATCCACGTGGCCGGAGTGCGCGGGCAAATAGCGGCGAACTCGCGCACGCTCGCACACGTGCTCGCGGTGGCAGCGGAGGGAGCGGGAGGGGGAAATCGCACACGGCGAGCCGCGCGTCACGCCCGTGAGATACCAGGCACCCAGAGCGCACGGTAAATACGGCCATAACTCACGCCGCGCCGGTGGCTCAGGGCGCTCCACGACTGTGATCAGTAAGGAGTAGCTGAGTATGATTCCGTTGCATCGATGCTTTCTTCGATGGTAGTGACACTTTTCGCTCCAAAGGAGTGCATAAGTAGAGTGTATTGCACATATTAAAGCACCCGAGTGTGTATGCTAATGACTTAATTTTGTACCTTTACGCATGCGCGATCTGGAACCGATAACAGCAAATGCTATTTCTCCAGAATTAGCGACAGAGTAATATCCAGCACTAATCGATCGTGTTATCATGCTACGTCGAATGTATACCCGACTGTGGTGGTAGTGCTATTAATTCTGTATTTCCAAGATCCAACACCCTGTATTAATTATAGAATTTAAGCATCAATACAAGAACATTATCACAGTATAGATACTTTGGCTCTTGTGGACCTCTAGTCTATCAAATGCGAATCAAGAGTTCGTGACACTATGGTAATTAATCTTCTCCCCCAATCGGCGACATACAATTTTTATTGTATTTTTTACGAAATAAATTAAATTAAATACCACCACAGTTTGAAACTACTTCCATTTAAAACCAAACTTGCAAAATCACCTTTCACGTGATATTCGGCGAGATGATGTCGAATAACATTTTACTGTACGCTATGCAAAACCTCTAATTCAATGTTTTTATACAGCAAGTTGTAAAATGATATTATATACGTTAGAGACAACAATGCTACCGTAATGTTTGTATTCTTAAAATATATTTTGCAAAACGTTCGTCCCAAGACTACGATAAATTTAAGTTTTTCCAAACAGTCACGACAGTGATGCCGACCCTGAATACCACATCTTTTCATTCGCATTTTTCGACTAGAGCTGCCTAACTACATGAAATGGCATCAGAAGTGTATAACGCTAACAGTACACACAGATGGCACTGTTCTGAACAATGATCATGATAAGGTGAATTGTATCCTATACAAGCTCTATAAAAATGCATGCAGAGCGAATACGCCGCAGCGGGACCTAGTGTTTTCTTTTTTTTTTTTACGTCTTCGATGATGCAACGCATTCCTGAACTCTTGTTGGGCGTTGAAAACTCACCATGGAGTAAATCCTCCGTTAATATCTTTGTCCAGTCTCGTCATGTCGCAGTCAGTCCGGGCATTTTATCCCTTCGATCAGGGACTCGGTGCTGTTTGATCCCGCTGTTCCTGGGCAGTCACCCAATCAGGAAACCTTGAAGTCTCGATTTCTTACCTCCGTTACTTCACGTTTGATTGACACAGAGATCTAAATGAAACTTCGCTCATTTGAAACATCAAAACAGTATATGGAACTTAAATCTAAAAACCGATACATACATTCACATAGCAATCATTTCACTTCTACAGCTGAAAGTTCAAGAATTTATTCTGGTTAAAATAAGGCAAGATGGCATTTATTTGTACTAAAATGGGCATGCAAAAGGTAAATTGTAGCTAAAATAGAGATTGTTTATTTATTTATATACATTCATTCAATGAATGAATGAATGAACGAACGAACGAACGAACGAAGAAACGAACGAACGAACGAACGAACGAACGAACGAACGAACGAACGAACGAACGAACGAACGAACGAACGAACGAACGAACGAACGAACGACAACGAACGAACGAACGAACGAACGAACGAACGAACGAAGAACGAACGAACGAACGAACGAACAGAACGAACGAACGAACGAACGAACGAACGAACGAACGACAACGAACGGAACGAACGAACGAACGAACGAACGAACGAACGAACGAACGAACGAACGAACGAACGAACGAACGAACGAACGAACGAACGAACGAACGAACGAACGAACGAACGAACGAACGAACGAACGAACGAACGAACGAACGAACGAACGAACGAACGAAGACGAACGAACGAACGAACGAACGAACGACGAACGAACAGAACGAACGAACGAACGAACGAACGAACGAACGAACGAACGAACGAACGAACGAACGAACGAACGAACGAACGAACGAACGAACGAACGAACGAACAACGAACGAACGAACGAACGAACGAACGAACGAACGAACGAACGAACGAACGAACGAACGAACGAACGAACGAACGAACGAACGAACGAACGAACGAACGAACGAACGAACAGAACGAACGAACGAACGAACGAAAGAACGAACGAACGAACGAACGAACGAACGAACGAACGAACGAACGAACGAACGAACGAACGAACGAACGAACGAACGAACGAACGAACGAACGAACGAACGAACGAACGAACGAACGAACGAGCGAACGAACGAACGACGAACGAACGAACGAACGAACGAACGAACGAACGAACGAACGAACGAACGAACGAACGAACGAACGAACGAACGAACGAACGAACGAACGAACGAACGAAGAGACGAACGAACGAACAGCAAGAACGAACTGAACGAATAACCGAAATAATTTTAATTTCAAATCGTTCAAAGTGTGATCGTGCTACGGTACTGCTTACACGTTCTCGTAATTCTGTTATCTCTACCCTAAGCCACATACTACTTGAATTTTGGATACAGAATGAAAACGAGCGTTTTTTGCCAGGCTTCTTAATAAAATAATCGCTCCAATGTAATAAAATCTATTTTCAAGAATAAATCTTTACCATCAGTCAATGGTACATCATTCATTTTCAGTGGAGTACAGAGTTGTTTATTTGAAATGAAAACTGTTTTAAAACTGTTTTCTTTTCAATTTAAAATTGTACTATTTAAGTTTTTTTATTGTAAAGAATGTTTGTACCATCCGCAAAGAGAACTGTTTTTCCATTTTAAATAGTCAAGGGCATATCGTTTACGTAAAGTAGGAAGAAAAGAGGGCATAAAATAGATCCCTGAGGAACTCCACGTACAATTACCAATGAGTCCGATAAATAGACGCAGGAAAAGCGTCACACATAAAGCTCTTCCGAAAAGTCAAGGGATCGTGAAGAACAAAAGGCACGTATGGACGTTAGGGAATAGAGAGAGCTGCGGTTTGGCTAACCAGAGACAGCCAATAAGTGAAAGTTCGTCGATTATTATCGATTCTCGATACACACTTTCATGTCGATGCATACCTTTATGCGATTGGCGTCTACATTAACATGTGATTTCAAAGTTCAAAGGTTGTAGCAAATTTCGCACAGTATGAATATTGCACTCATACAAACTACGTAATTGGCGAATTACAACTTGATATAGTTGCCTGAGCGATAGACCTGAGTTTTTTAGTCTCTATGCTTTCCGTGCATTCGTACACTGAACTTCCGCGAGGAAAGGCAAACATAGGTATACAGCAAATGTCCACCAATTTGGAAAAAAGTGAAAAATTATAGTCTGATGATGATTGATCGATAAGATTGATTTTTTCGTGTTTCCGGGCGTGTCAACTGCTTTGGTCATTAGTCCCGTTAGTGTACTGCATGTTTTTCTCGGAAGCTGGCGGTGATCTTCCCCCGCTGGATGGCGAGATCCGGCGCTGACATGCCGTGGGCTAGTGGAGTTTCCCCCTAACCAGGACTCTCCCACCAGCGGGGCACCGCCCCAGCCGGGACAAGCTCTAAGCTCCCGACCGATCTCCCGGAATATGTGGTAATGTAGTGCATGTGAGTGTAACATGTATGGAAGGGGAGAGGATAGGACAAGGAAGAGGAAGGACAGATCGCGCGCGGACCGTGGCCCGTTTGGTAGGGTACTGCTCCGGAATTCGCCTAATGTTGATTGGAGAAACCACGGAAAACTACCGATCAGAGCAGCCGGCTGCTAGAATTCTCCTCCAGACAGCGACTGAATTCGATGTAGCTGGAAAGCTAATGTCGTAAATCGTGCCGCCGTGAGGACTCGAACCTAGGACTTTCCGGTCAGGCCTGATTATGAATATGCCCTAAATCACAGATTACAGATTATTGAATTACAGATTTAAAATAAAAAAATAATAGAGTTACTCTAGATTCTAATAATTTTCTAGCATTTAATTACATATGATGTAAACATAATAATGTGCACGATCGTGTGAGGGCTGAAAGTGTGAATTTCACACAAATAGTTTTCATTAGTTTAACATGGTTAACTGGCTTAGCCCTAGAAACCCATAAATCATTGTTTACCCGCAGGTAGCTACACCATGCGCACGTTTTGTTGAACTCTCAGTTTGCTACATGTGGTAGGAGTAGAGTTCCTCTTTCTTTTAGCTATACTATAAAATCAAATTTGTAGTTCGCTTACCGATGCACATGTTTTTTATAACTTGGGAGCAAAAATGCCTAGTTTTTCAAATGTTACTCACTTTACTTCGTTGGTACTTTTATTAATAATTCGAATGTGTATAGAAAGATGGTGGGGAAGACATTCTGGGGCTCAGAAAATGTGAGCAGGTTGTACTTCTGCCATATTTGTCTCATACACTTTTTACTGTTTTTTTTTACGAAAATCAATCAAAATGACTTATTTGCGCTAAATTAGACGTAAACAATTTGAAATTTCTCTTGTACAATTTTGCAGGTAAAGTTGGACACAATGTGTATGAAAAAAAACGAAACACAACTAACACAACTTTACGAAAATAATTATCATTTGTGAACGGTTCAAAATGGTACAGTGGATGAAAACATACTCCAACACATTGCAGCAGATCCAGCGCAATTTCTTTACTCCTCGTTTCTTTAGTACAGTAATATGAGCCGCTGAATAGAGTGTGAAGTACAAGAGAATTCTGGGACTTAGTTCGAAAATCTAAATTAATAATTTCTAATGCACGCAATAATTACAAAAATGCATTTGACCATTACAGAGTGTTCACTGGGTAAAATACTCAGAAACAAGCGCAAAATGAAAATAACAAGGAAACAGTTTATATTTTGCCATAAATACGCAAAAATTTGTTATTCTACCCATTCTCATACTTCGCGTGCCAACCGGATTATCTTAATCAGTGCGATACTGTTTGGTACATTCGGCGTCGTGCGATAGTAAGAATTCAAGAAACAGAGCGGCCTTAAATATATGCTATTCACATGTTGAGTTATGGAACAGTAACGATTTTGTCGTTTTTGTTATTCTGAATATATAAAGAAATGTTCTACTATTTTGTGTGCTTCTGCACGACACCAGATATTTTCTAAAATCGAAATAATACCATAGATTGGAAACTACCAGATACAACCAACGTTGGATTGGATTGTAAGGTTTCTCTTAGAAAATAATTAAACAGTGTATCTGCATTGCCCACTATTCACATTTTTGACATTCACGTACAGGTAAACAACCTACCACATTTACTGTTCATACAGCATGTATGTATTCGGGCAGTTTCACAAACACCAAAAGTACCTCTATCGACATGTGACTTTCACTGTGATAATCCCGCAAATTATCATTTGTGAACACAGGACGCCGATCCCAAGCAGTTGGTAGAAATGATTTTTCATTTCGTTGTTACGATACACAACACACGCATATGATATAATGTGTTTTTTTAATTATTGTAACAAGAAATGTAAAACGCACACGATGAGATGAAGCATTTGTAATTTGTACATTAAAGGATGAGATGTACAGTAGAAGCATTTCCGGTAAGTAAATACATTTGCAAATGTTATTCTCTGCTCCATCATCTGTTACATCATTTAGAGTTGTAGTTCCAACCAGAAGCTCAGCGAAAAAAAAATGTACCGAAACGTCACTACTGGTATTCAATTTACGTTCATTGTTTGTAATATGAAATATAATACTATATGTATTTTTACTGTGTTCTATTATTTATGTAACTTATTATGTAAATCTGGATTTATGTTTGGTTATGTAATTATAACATTTTTCAAATTTTATTTGCACGTCTCATACAATAAATATACGTCCTTAATCTTAACTTAGAAACTTGTCGCCTGTCTTTATAGTCAGTTAATGTCTTATTTTACGTAACGAGACTCGGGTTATCAGATCCGCTCTTTCGTCTCACCACGCAAAATGTGTCCGCACCATCGAGCGGACAAAGCAGGTATTACTTGGGCGAGGAAACAGGCGATTTTAATTTAGCTTAGAAGCTTATTTTAAGCATGAGGTAAAACTAAGTTCGAGATTGCAGTAAATCATCAAAAATGTTACAGCCGACTTCGCTTTCCCTCCGAAGGAAGGCGTACGTGTATATAATATAGGCGTTGGGATATATTTTTTCGTTCTTAAAAATTAACGACTTCGATCAAGTGTGAACCACCAAACGTAGGTACAACAGTTCGTTACCCTATACTTTGATATATTTGGCGCCTCAAGGTCACGAGCTGGAAGGAAAGGCAGACTTTGTCATCCATTCGATAGCTCCAATCCAAAACTTTAAATCGTAACGAAGTTCTCGATTGCATTAGAGTGTCGCACTCTCCGTCCAGATCTTGGCCACGAGGCGCCACGTTAAATAAACCGGAGTATAACCGTGATAGTATCACCGAGCTCGCTAACCACTGAACCCATTTTTATACACCCACTAACTCACATTTTCATGGAATAAAATATTTCCCTACTTTTTCATAACAGAGAAAATTAAATCACTTATTTTAAAGGCAACATTAATTAAATTTATAATTATTATCAATTTCTCTTCTGTCAGTTTTCTCAAAAAAAAATGATCTTTTGATTAGACTTAAAGAAAGGATTTAAAGAATCGAAATCTACGGCAACATAATTTTTTTCTTAAAGATGTTGCTTTATCAAGGGAACAAAATGACGTATTAATAGAAAATTATATATATTGAAAACTAACGAGTTTCTGTCATCCCATAATTCAAGAACACGTTAGACTAGTTAGGAGAAGTAAAAGCAATCTATTTTCACATAGGCAGCCAAATTATTTCAAATTTGATGCCTGACTTGGAATACAAACGATTATAACCATTCTTTGGGGCGAGTTAACAGCGAAGGACATACTTTTTAAAAGTCGCGCGTTCCAGAAATTAATTTTCTCTCACAATTGCCGACTGCTTTGCGGAGAAAAATAATCACATTGTCACAGAATATACGAGATCGAACTAATACAAAATGGCCGTGAGAGTGCGGCACCTTCCCAGACGGAATGCGCTACCATCGTCTTCCATTGACGATATTTAAAGAACTTGGTGCTTCTTGCGAACGCAGTAGGCCCATATTCTTTGAAAATCAGCAGCCGAGCCGTCTGGCGGATCGCCTCGCTCGTGGAAAAACGCATTATTACGTTCGTGTCGACAGCACAGAGTTTTGAATCTTTACGGGACGTCCGTGTTGCGATTTCGAAGTTCCGTGGCGCTGCATTCTCCGTGATCCAGCGTGTTTTGGCGCGTCAAAAGAGCGTAAGCTTGCGAGTCGCATACACGCAAGAATAACGAAATAAATCCAAAAAGGAAACCGATTTCCTTTCGCCCAGACACAGGTAACACTGATGTTGATGCTTCAATACTTAATGTTAAAAACAGACCATCGACAAGGTGTGCTTAATACTCATCGTTTTCACACTCTTCCCTTATGACAAAATCTCAGCCAGACGTATTACAGATCTTTGGCCCAATCTGTCCCAAACTCTTACACCACTTAAGATATATCCGAAGCCTCAACAGATCTGATAGAGCACTACTTAGTAACAGTGGACTGTTGATGGAATAGCTATTGTTGCAGTGCCTTATCACCTATCTTTGGCCCATTGCATTAGCCTCTCGTGGGACGAGAGGTGGACATCACCATACAATAGTTTTTGATTGATTGATTTTGTCGTGTTTCCGGGCACGTCAACTGCTTTTGTCATTAGTCCCGTTAGTGCAGTGCATGTTTTTCTCGGGCGATGGCGGTGATCTTCCCCCGTTGGATAGCGAGATCCGGGTCCGACCTACAATTATTCAGAATCTAGCACGTGGCTGAAAGCTATTTCCCGCCGCATTGAAATACGTCTCTGAATACTCACATGCGGCAATCTGTACATGTGATATGAGTCGTACAGAGATGAAAACACTGTATAATTTTTAAAAGTGCCCAAGCAACTGACTGAAGTAATTACCGTGAACTAACGTAACTTCCAGAAGCCATGTGCGAACACGTAACAGACGGTTCGGGTCGAGAACCAACTTGCAACCGACAGTTCGGTGCGAATCCCAACAGGCAACTGGACTGGTCGCCGTGAGGCAGCCGAGGCGTTGCGGCAGACGCACATCTGCGTCAGTAACCAAACGCATTTCAATGTTTCAAGCAACGTGTTACAAAGAGATACATACATTATGATTTATATAAAATAGTAGGGCGAACAAACAGTACAATCATGTAACAGAATGTGCCTGGATTTACGATGCGTAATGTATTTAAATACTTCTTAAAAGAAAAGCATTGGCTTTTACGAAGAAGACAAGAAAGACCATTTTAGCAAACACAATTATCTCAGGATGCCCAACAGTAGAATTTAAAACCGGCAGTAGGATTTTTCTTTTTTGTTGTAAGAAAAATCCTAAAAATAGGTAGGATGTGATAAAACGCAACACGTTTCTGCATGTAAGTACCCCAAAAGTTCAATTCCGCGTGCAATAAGGGTTCTTTGAAGAGAATCATACAAGAACGGTTCAAGACCAGGCAACCGAGAGGGCGCGAAACCGAGGGCAGGCAGAAGGCAGGTAGGGCGCGAGAGGGAATGACGGCGGAGTGCAAGCTCGGCGATGGCGGTGAGGGACCGTAGTGGAAAAGAAACCGATCACATCGTGCCGAAAATCGAGACGAAAGACGGTGAACAGCAGTACACAAAGTACCTATTGATATCGAATGGAGGTCAGTCGCTGTCTGGAGGAGAATTGTAGCGGCCGGCTGCTCTGATCGGTAGTTTTCCATGGTTTCTCCGATCAACACCAGGCGAATGCCAGAGCAGTACCCTAACAAACGGATCACCGACCGCGCGCGATCTTTCCATCCTCTTCCTTGTCCTATCCTCTCCCCTTACACATACACACTTACACTACCATGCACTACACTAACACATATTTCGGGAGACCGGTCGGGAACTTTACGTTTGTCCCGGCTGGGCGGTGCCCCGCTGGTGGGAGAGTCCAGGTTAGGGGGAAACCCTACTAGCCGGCGGTAGGTCGGCGCCGGATCTCACCATGCAGCGGGGGAACATCGCCACCATCTCCCGAAAAAAGCATGCACTACACTTACAGTACGAATGACCAAAACTGTTGACGCGCCCGGAAACATGAAAAAATCAATCTATCAATCAGTTTTATGAAGGGAAGAACAGTAGAAATTGGACTAACAGTAGTGGTGTGGGACGAGGCAGAAGGGCGAATGTGCGGGCAGGTGTACAGCAGTAGAAGCATAAATAAGATGTACTACATAACGAGACATCAGCGGTGTGTCTAACAAATGGACATGGGAGGTATTCGAAATTATGCACAAACAAAGTGTACAGTGGCATCACCATCAGCGTTAGTGGTGTGTGAAATACTCTGTAATAAGCGCGTAGAAAACCAGGTGCGCGACTCGACAATAGACTGAAATACGATAGTTTAAATAAGAACAGTTTTGTGTGCCAGTGAAGTATATGGTTATAACCATCGTGATATGGGGATGGGGAATTGATCCATGTAGGATAAGCGTTGCTGACTTGGCGGCGAGGAGCATCGCCGTGCCCGGCGGAGCAGGACGGTGGCACTGGGGCGGTAGCTCAGTGCATCAACTGATGTCACTGCAGCGCCTCTTACCTGGAGGTCCTAGGTGCGAGTCCTGACGGCGGCAGGATTTCCGACACTAGCTTTTCAGCTAGGTCGAATTCAGTCGCTGTCTGGAGGAGAATTCTAGCGGCTGGCTGCTCTGATTGGTAGTTGTCCGTGGTTTCTCCGATCAACACCAGGCGAATGCCGGAGCAGTACCCTAACAAACGGGCCACGGACCGCGCGCGATTTTTCCTTCCTCTTCCTTGTCGTATCCTCTCCCCCTTACACACACATCTACACTCACATGCTCTACACTACCACATATTCAGGGAGACCGATCGGGAGCTTAGAGGTTGTCCCGGCTGGGGTGGTGCCCCGCTGGTGGGAGAATCCTGGTTAGGGGGAAACCCCACTAGCCGACGATAGGTCGGCATCGGATCTCGCCATCCAGCGGGGGAAGACCACCGCCATCTCCCGAGAAAAAACATGCACTACACTAACGGGACTAACGACCAAAGCAGTTATCACGCCCGGAAACACGATAAAAAACAAACGACGGGGGCGTGGGAGTTGGACAGGCGACCGGAGATGGCCGACTGGAATTGGAGCCGAGGCCACGAGGCGGGTGAGACTTCGCATCACTTTACTTCACGTGGGCCTACGACTTTCAAGGAATCTGATTCACAACAAAAATAGTAAGACCCAGATGGAACTCCATTACATTAAGCAAGTGAGCGTGGGGACGGAATAGACGAATGTGAGAAGCAAATTATGCTGTTTCTAGCGGCAATACATTACAAGTTAATACGGAGGAGAAAGGGTATTTTGGAAAGGCATGTATTATTTTGTAAATAAAACGAGCAAGTGTTGCATTTATTAGATTGATTATGGTTAAGTATATAAATAGAAATTCCCATTCATAGTATGAAGTGTAGATTGAAGACAGAAATAAAAACATTGGTGTTCATTAGAAATATACTTTCACTTAATGCAAATTAAAACCGAGATATTAATCATTCTTGTTTATGACAAATATACTTAAACCATTAAAGTCATTAGCTGAGTGCAGGAGAAATATATTTGTCAGTATCATATACTTAAGAAAAGCTTTTTTAATTTATTTCTTCTTGTTAGACAATACAGTCTTTCAAGAGTTTTAAAAATACATAAGATATATGGCAGTTTTGGATTGTCCATCCTTAAAGGTAAGTGACGTTTAAACTCAGATATAATTATTGATTTAATATTATTGTTAATTAAGAAGAGAAAGGAATATGATTATGTTCAGGAGCTTAGGGTATAGTGGTTTACGGGGGGTTGAATTTGTCTTTGGGAAATCTTAACTTTATGCGTGGGTGGACCGCATTTTTCTCATGTTAAAAATGATGGTACTTGTTGAGGTGTGCAGATTGCTGTAAAAATCTTTAGCTAATTTAGCTATGGTTTCTTCTAAATATATAATTTTTAATTCTCGATGAATTTGTTCATTTGTAATGAACCAGGGGGCATTTAGAGTATTTCTTATAAATATATTTTCAATTACTTTGATTTTATTAATATTGCTAGGAGCTGCAGCTCCCCAGATTGGGCATCCATAGGTTATAGTAGGAAGGGTTATCGATTTGAATATTAGCAGTCGGCATTCGTTTTTCAATGTAGAGCTCTGGTTTAATATAGGAAATAATTTTGAAATTTTGCTTTTGCTTTATTTGCAACCGCATTGATGTGCGGTTTCCATGTTAACCTTTTATCAAATAAAATGCCAAGGTATTTTACTGATGAAGAGGCCCATGGTATTTTCGTTCTTAGAATTGATAGCTCAGTTGGGTTTCGTGGTCTACAAAGGGTGAAGATTTTTGCCACACTTTTATCTGGGTTAATTTCAACTCTCCAATTCTGTGTCCAGTTTATGTACACATCGAGATGATTTTGTATGCAATCTTTCGCTAATAAGATATCGGAATTTGTAGAAAATAGGGCTGTGTCATCCGCGTATAATGCAATATTGGAATCAGCGTGAATTGGTGTCATGTGTATAAATATTGAATAATGTTGGAGAGAGTACTGATCCTTGTGGTACTCCTGCAGTTATTGGGTACAATTTTGAAGTAGAGTTGTCGATTTTAACAAAAAATGTTCTGTTACATATGAAACTTTGAATGATTTTTATTAGGTATTAAGTGATTCCCAGTCGAAACATTTTGTATACGAGCCCTATCATAAACCTGGCGTAAGTCTAGAAATAGTGTTACTGTGTGTTTTTATCGTGAAATCCTTTAGCGATTCCTTTGGTTAATCGAAGAAGTTGATGAGTAGTGGCGTGATTCGCTTTTGTAAACCAAACTGAACGGATGGCGTGGCGTTCGTTGAGGTTAGAAAAAGGTTCAATTCAGTTAATATCAATTTTTCATATATAATTGCCTTTTTTCCATGCTGTTGGGAAATAGTTAAGACGTAGGGAAGCATTAAAAATAGCCGTTGATGCTGCAATACTTTGTTTATTTTACATCTTAACGCAAACATTGTTGATTCCGTCAATTCCTAGGGTTTTTTAAAATTTAAGGCATTTGATTATAGACGCTGTCTCGGAGGGTGATATAAATTTGATTGGTGACGCTGCGGTTGGGATTTCATTATTTAAGTATTCTGTTATATCGGCATTAAAAGTAATGTTTATCACTGGGAAGGTTTTAAACGTATCTTCCAGGTGTTTAGCTATAATTTTTGCTTTTTCTTTGTCTGAATAAGCTATTTTAGATCCTAATAATAATGGGGGAATTTCTATTTTATCCTTGTAGATACGTTTAACCGTAGTCCATAGATGTCTGGAATTTGGGTGTATTCCGGCATGAAAGAAGCTTGACTAACAATAAGATACAAAAAAGGTTTTAATTAAAAAACAATAGTTAACAATAAATAGTACAAAATATCACCGCGCAAGCCTTATTTCATTTCCCTTTACTACACTGCTGAAACACTTACTTGTGATGGATTTCTTCCGCCCTCCACTTCATAGCACAACATTGCGCTACACTACACCGCACTGCAGTACATAAATAGTAATAAAATTATTATTATTATACAACTGATACTAATGCTAGCAATTGAACAACTTACTTAATAGGAAATACTACTAATTTCACAGCAGAATTTCAACAGGGATTCATTTACCTAAAATATAATTAGGAAGAAAACTAATTTATTTTTAAACTTGCTCAAGCATTGACAAAAGGGTTGGAAGGAAATGACCTCTGGCATATGCGTAACCGCGACTGCTAAAAATAAGACTCAAGGGAAATGAAGATAAGTCTCACGGGAAGCCAACTCAGGCGGCCAGGTCTCTGGCATTTCCCTATCATGAAACACAACACTTTCTGGCTTTTGGTCCAAAGCATCCGTGCGCCTCCTCTTGACAGGTTAAGTAACATAATATAAAATTATTAATTATTATTTGACATTATAAATGGCAAACGAGTAGTGCAATTGTTACAGTGTATTAATTACTACTATTAGTATATACAATTATACAATTAAGAACATTTTTAAGGGTTTTCTACTTTTAAAAACTATTGCTAAAAACCTTTCTAAACACTATCTCTACCTAGTTTTTAACACCTTTTCCATTGAGTCATGGAATAAATGCTTATAACAACTTTTTCTTTACTTGTGGACAAATAAAGAAGCTTTTATTCATTTTCAATAATGTTTAATAAATATTAGTACTTTTTCGACATAAATAAATAAATAAACAATATGAATTATGCTGACTAATATTATTTTACACTTAGAACATGTTTCAATAGGTTTATACTTAAAGAACCGTTTTAAATCCACTAAATAAATAATTATTTAACTTAACATCCTATACGCGCGTTTCGGCCCCGTTCAGACCACCGTGCGACGCTCGGGTTTCAGCCGTCCGCCATTATGCGGTTGCTCCAGAAGCAACACTTGCCATAAGCATAATGCAACACTTGCCAAAGCACAGACAAAATTTAAAAAGTAGATAGGATTTAAGCAAAAGTATATCAAATATAGAATGTATCATTAAGCAAAAGTAAATCATACCTCAAACTAAAATACTGGTGGCGTAGAATAAATGTTAATAACTTCCAAGGTATGCAAGGCGGAGAAGATCATCGCGCTTAATAACTAGTGATGCTAGAACAGTATATACTATTTCGCATTATTTCGATATTTGCAATTTTCAAAAATTCAAAGAATTCAACAAAAATTAGACCTGGCAATTATTTTAAACTTTGCGTCTTCTATATGTTGCAACACCTTGATGAAAAAATTTAAAGCGGTTTTTAAGAAACTGTTTTTTGTTTAAATTGTATTAATTTCAACCCTAAATTACGTGCAAACTACTATTTTTAAACAAAAACTTACATGACCCTACCTATCTTTAAAGCGCTGGTTTATGCAACAGATTTGATGTAAAAAAATCTCTATTTTGTCGAAAAGATATAACTGTTAAATTCAGTGATAAGACTCCAAAAGACACTCCCATTGCAATTTTTCAATAATCACTTTCCACGACTTTAACAAGTTTGTAAAAGTCTCCTCCCTCAGTTATTGGAACTATCTGGAAGTTGAATATTTCCAAACACCATTTAGTCAGACCATAAAATAATCAGCGGAGAGCCGACAGCTCACGCTACCTCGCTTTCTCCGAGATCGTCTCATGCCCATGGTCGCGCAAAGGCGACCAAATTAAAACATAGCAATGTACGTCGCTAAAGGAAGTAATTATATAGAGCCAATTGACGGAAAAGATTAGTGGAAGGTTCCAGAAGCCGAGATAATCGAACCAATCAGAGGCAAAGCATCACGCACGTGACAGCACAGAAATTTCCAAATGGGATGTGAAGAAGAAAGTGAGGGAGCAACAGTGGATTTAGAAAAAAATACATGTAATGGAGACTTGAGCTGGAGATGTGAGAGAAAACACTCGAGCTAGAAACGTGAGAGAGGAGATTTGAGCTAGTGACATGAGAAAGAATGATGTATGGCGGAAGGATGTATGATGTATGAAGGAAAGTATGGCAGATCAACTATTTACTGGCGTGTGACTGACCTGTACCTACCGGCTAATGCGATCCGACTATCCATCATACACTCAATCGGAATTAATTCCGTGTGGTGGATCAGTCGGACCGACATGTCGGTGTGACCAGATGGCGAAAACGTGGCCAAAACCTCAAAAATTAAAACTTATTTTGGGGATTTCCGACCATTCCACTGGAAAGAGGAATATTTCGCACATCTGTTGTTAAAGTATGAAGGATAATCCCTGTACCTGCTGCGCGCAGTGGAAGTTTGAAGTTGGAGTACACGGTCAG
This sequence comes from Teleogryllus oceanicus, assembly GCA_964035755.1. Taxonomy (NCBI): domain Eukaryota; kingdom Metazoa; phylum Arthropoda; class Insecta; order Orthoptera; family Gryllidae; genus Teleogryllus; species Teleogryllus oceanicus. The sequence goes on along the minus strand of CAXIVR010000001.1, from coordinate 41,607,350 downwards.
TGCTCTTCTAGCGTCAGAGGCGACAGTAAGCTGTGCTTTAGAATACTTATAAAAACGTGCTACAAAAATATTTTTACTGTGTTTTGCAATTATGGAAGTTCCTGTTGATGGTAAGTAAAACAAAAATTATGTTAATTAATATGGATTACGATTATTTATATTCGATACAATGTGATAAAAATCTAACTAGCCTAAAAGTAATATATAACGCAATATAACACACTCAAATTTTAATGAAAATTTAGCATGTATATTAATCATTCAGTTAAAAGAAAATTTGGGTGCGCCTCGCTGCAGATTCGTGTTTTATGAAATATTTTCTATTACAGTGTATATCTCGTAGCGGCAATCTTCATTACTGAGCGGGGACTTGAAACTAACCATCATTCCATTCACAAGCTCTGTACCGGCAAATATTGTGAATTGCTTGTGATTATGAATATTAGTCATTAGAATATTACATTACCTTTGAAGTTAATAAGGATTGGCCGAGTCTTCTTCTACTTTTTCTGCTTCATGGATTTAGGCCTTAAGGCCTGTTTCCACATCAAGAGAGTGAGTCTCTCCATCTTGTTGAGGGGCGGCCAACATGTCTTCTTCCTTTAGGATTATATGTGTACATTATTTTGGGAATTCTGTTTGGAGGCATGCGTTGGATATGATCATGCCACTTACTCCCAAATGATTGGATTTTGTCCATCAGATTGAATATATTCAATTCGGTTCTGATGTCATCATTATATTGTATATCCAAGATATTGTAACCTGCTACTGAACGTAAGAATTTCATTTCGGCGCTTTCTATTTTTCTTCTGTCTGTTCTATTTATTGTCCTGATTGGCCGAGTATAGACGCATATTCAAGTTTTATGAACTATTGTTTTTCTGAGCACATGCGACTCGCTGCATTAGATAAATTAAGTGATCCGTTCAAAGAATTCAGTAAAAGAAAAGTTTATAATAACTCATTTAAATTGCATTCATCTATGAGATTACTTGATCATCTTTCTAAATATGCATTTAGCGCACGGATGCTGCCAAATGAGTTTTACTGAATAGTTGGTAAATAATGAATGCGTCGTGACACTGGTAAAATAATTTCGCATGGAATGTTATACGTTCGTCGAAATATGTTTGTATAGATAATTAAATAATTTTTCCGAAAACTCCTGAATTAATAAACGAGATTTTTGTTCTGTGATCGTGTAGAATTTTTCAATTTTTCTTGAAGGTACCCCACGGTAACCTGATAAGTAAAATTAATCGAGAATTTAGTTCATGAATTTTTTCAAGCATAACGAGTACGCATAAAGATTTATAAATATATTCACTGAAGAGAGTAACTAAATAAGTTGTGAATAAATCAAACACTTATTGCAAATTTCTGCAGTTTCAGGTTTTATGACTAACGTCTTATGTGCGTGTGCAAGTCGCCGCGAAACAGTGTCAGTGAAATATACGAAGAGTTCTGTTCAAGGGATTTTGTACTAATAAGAAATGCATATAACGATTATTAACTCATAGAAACGAATAGAGTAATTGAATATGTTATAAATAAAGCGAAAGTTTTTTGTAAATTTCTTCGCTTTGAGGTTTTATGAACAGCTTCTTATGTGCGTATAGAACTCCCTGCGGAACAGTTTTGTAGTGAAATATACGAAGAGTTCTGTTCAAAGGATTTTTTACAAATAATAAATGTGTATAACGATTTATAACTTGTATAAACGAATAGAATTATTCAATACGTTAAAAATAAAGCAAACACATAGCAAATATCTGCGGTTTGAGGGTTGATGATTAATTTCTTATGTTTTGTATATGTTGTTTCTTATGAATGTCCTAATTACAATTTTGATCGCCATAGAGGATCCGCCATATTGTTTTGTGTAATTTTGATATCAGATTTGAAATCAGTGACCTCCAAAACTCCCATGTGCAACTTAGTAAATGAATTCGAACTTATTTGAGGTTTTGGCCACGTTTTCATCATCTGGTCACGCCGTGCGACACCCTAAAAGCAGTTAAAAGGGTGAGCGAACGCAGACGAGGTGGCGTGTGACGGCAAGGACGAGCAGAAAAACTATTTTTTCTTTAATATCTTTACGTGAGACATTTCTGAATTAGTTTAAGACAAACTATGGTTATTGCTAAAAAAATCACAACAAATTTAAAAGAAAACGTTTTTCAAAATTAATAATTTCAAGAAAATTGGTAGATTTGTAAAAAATTGTAGAATCAGCAAAATGTGTAAAATAAATGAGACTACAAAATATGCGACGAAAAATTTAGATATTTGTTAAGATTTTAACAATTTGCCAAGATCACAAATTTCAGAACAGTACACAGAAACATATGTAATTACATTAGAATCCAGCCATTAGACTCTAGCCAAGAGATCGTCGGACAGTGCCGCGAAAGAGAATGTTAACGTTACTGAATGTTTTCTGTTTTCTACATTTCTCTATAGAATTCTATTTATCTTATTTCAGTGTCTGATATGGCGTTGGATTCTGGAGACATATGGCCTGCACGCTATTTTACCACTTTTTCAAATTTGTCCGAAAGTACGAAAACAGTTTTAAAACTTTACTTGGGGAAAACAGATTCATCCGGTGGTCTATCAAGGAGACAAACGCCGTTTTGAGATCAAAAATCGAGTCGCAGGATAATGGAGCTCGTGCGTAATTTCGGCTCATTCTTTCTGGTAGTGGAATGATAACGGAAGATCTTAGAAGTAAAATGTATGTAAAATAAGATGTTAGGACATGGAATATTGGCGATATATACACAATTAGTTCAATTTTCTTTTTGAAATCAGTTTCCAAATCGGAATTGATATTTTGAGTAGTGCCTCAAATAACTTTTTGATGGTATTCGAAGGAAGACGGAAATATGTGAACAAGATATATAGTTTTATACGACTATTACAGATGATATGAGACCGTTTGGTTGTGTTACAGCATCACTAGTTTAATAAGTGGAGAAAAATATATTGAGATTGAAAGGGACGAAACCATTGCCTGCCTAAGAGCACGGCCTCTTCCCGTGCCGCACCCCGCCGGGTTTGGCCGTTCGGCCGCGTGGAGGGAGGGTCGAGTGACTGCGTGAAGCGAGAAGGGGGGGGGGCGTCAGGTATGTTTTCCGAAATTTCACTTTACGCCGCTCCTATTCATCCGATTTGCATGATTGACACGGCGTTGGATTCAGGAAGCACGTCGTCATCGCGCTATAAGCCCACATTTTTTAATTTCTTCCCGGAACTATGAGAAATCATTTTAATTTTTTTGGAAATAGTTTTTTAAACATCGGCATCGTAGCGTGAATTCTATTTTAAAAAGGAGTTCAATGCCGTTTACAGATCGAAAATCGGACAATTTGTTCAGACGTTATCGGTCTAGTAAATTCCGTGTGATAGTGCTGCGATCTATTGATTTTTCCTATAAGTATTTTTCGGTGCATTTAGCCTTAAGACGGGTCCAACTTTATAAAATTGCATCTCCGTGTATTATTAAAATAGCGAGTAGACGTAATGCATCCCTTCGACCCAAAGCATCTACAACCTCAGTTTCTCAATGCCGGAGCATGAGGTAAGATACACTCTTGGCGCCCACTAAACAAATTTAGCGTGTGTGCTCTGTCATTCATCAATTTCCGGTGCACTCAGTTTGTGACGCTAAACCCCTTTCTGTAGTGGCTACTCTACGGGTCATTACAATACAAAAAGTTCATCTAAAATAGGACTAGCACTATATTTTTACAGTCTCTTGATACATACGGGAAGAAAATTTAGAGGAACAAAATTGCAGCTGTTTTAGAGAAAAAGTGTTTAATTTAATATAGTGAACTATGTTAGTGATTGTAAATAGAAGGTCTCGAGAAACGTAAAATACAAATACAAATACGAGTAATAATAATAATAATAATAATAATAATAATAATAATAATAATAATAATAATAACAATAACAACAACACAGGACAACAAAAAAGATTTCAACATTTTTTAATGATGGCTAATTTTGTAGTTTTGTGTATGTTGAATCCACATCTGAACTCTGTTCGTTTCTATCATCCACAGTTCAGTCACAATTTGAGCTAGTGAGATACGGGAAAATATTGGAAATATGCAATAAAAATGAAAAGTAAACCACTTTTAAAACAGAAATAAAACTTTATTTAAACTTAGAAGATAACTTTATATTCTTAACATTAAATTGTGCAAAGATTCGAATAAAGATATTTTCTTTGTCTCTTTTCTTTAAAGCTTCTGATACAGTATTTTCTCCTATGCGCCGTTTGCTCACTTTCTCAGTGAAGGGACCAATAGTAATCTCCCATTAATTGTACATTACTGTTTAAAAAGAGAACCTTCAGACTCATTAAACCTCTCAATTTTTTGGAAGCATTCAACACATTGACAACAATTGCTTGATAGTCTAAGTCTTTTTTCGTTGCTTAGAAACCTATTTACAACTTGTTTAAACGTAATTCACGCTTGTTTGTCATTCACTGTCATTGTGGTCGGGCGAGCTGCCACCTAGATTCGAGCGGGGATGGCGGGTTGATGAAAAGCTGAGGCAGCCCCCGCATTCTCGGTCGCAGGCCGCCGTCATACAAGGCACCACCCTTGAGACGTAGACCCCTCTCTCGACCTGGACTCCAATGAAAAGTCGGATGCCAGAGACGCCTAATGGTATAAAATACTCGCAGTGCTGCTTCTACTACAAAATTGGATCTTTCAACAACAGTATAATTTCTTCTCAAAATTTATCTGCGATTTTCCTTTTCTTTCATTTACAATCCATGCCACGAAGCACAAATGAACAAAAAGAAGCAGACAAAAGATCTACCAATTCCTTTCAGCTGAAAGTTTTATTTCTGATGTTTCTTAATGTTAATTGAATACAGTATATAGTAAACATGAACTTTTAAAAGTATTTATCTTCAACATAAGTCCTCTGTGATCGCTCATGGACCGCGTACTAGCTTCCCGGGCTGTGGTCCCCGGGTTCGATTCCCGGTCGAGGCAAAATTATGGGTGTAGCTTTCTATTAAGGTAAAATCGTCCCAGTTTCTGCAGCTGTGTGAAGAAGAGAAGCTGAAGCAGGCGAATCATGCTAGTTACGGCGAAGAGAATACGTCATGTTCGTCTCAAGTCGCTCTTCCCTCACGCATGGCAACACATTATATGCTTTTTCAAGAATTGATATGTTGTCTTTTTATATTTTTGTGAAAGAAGATTAATTCCTTTTTTTAAATTTATTTTCTTCCTGTTCGGCAGTTTTTGCCTTTCAGGACTTTGAACATTTTTTATTTGTAATACATAACGTTTTTTTTGGGCATTCACGTTTGAGCATATAATCTCTCACTTCTTGTATCTTACTACTAATTTATAGGATTTAATACTTAATGGTGATGACAAGGGGCGAAAGGACGATCACAAATACAACCATGTCCGAGGCGGGACTCGAACTCGTGTCCCTTCGGCCCCAGATCACGACGACACTACTGCCTTAGCGATCTCCGCCACCGGGCCGACAAGATTAATTCCTACATTATTTTTAATTTTAGAATGGGGTTATCAACCTGAACGTGTACAAGCTGGTATTTATTTATTGTTTTATACATTATTAGCATCATTACCATTATTAAATATTTTATCAAATTTTTATGCAAGAAATGGGACTTTATATTTATATGGATTTCGAGGTGATAAGATTAACAGTTTATATATTTATTTAAGAATAATTTTTGCTTTTTAGTTCAAATACCTATATTTATGATTCATTTATGGTTACCTAAGGCTCATGTTGAGGCTCCTATTTCTGGTTCAATAATATTAGATGGTGTTTTAATAAAGTTAGGTGGTTATGGTTTAATGCGTATTTTTAGCGTTATAACAGTATGCTGTTTTAAATATAATTACGTTTGAATTGGTATTAGATTAATTGGTGGATTTTTAATAAGTTTAGTATGTTTTTACATGCTAGGTCCGGGTAAGGGGGACACCGATGACCGACGAAGTCGGACTACCGGCCCGAAAACGCCAAATACATACATATCTTCAACATTATTTATTATACTTCCACACTATTCTATCACTATAAACAAATATTTTTCATTGAACTTTCTCATTTGGCGGAATGACAGTACAATGCGGAATGACAGTTCCACGGCTCCAAGGGAAGTTAGTGAACGTTTCTGAAAGGAATCCATTTCTACATATTAATTTCCTGCAACGAACCATTGCACGCTTCCTGTTGCTTGGCAACAAAGCTGTCCAAAACATCGATCACATGGCAGAATGCTCTGTATGCAACATGCGTACTACCGGAGATTGAGACCGCGCCTATCACTGGCCGATTACGGCGCCGAATTCGGTTTGGTGGGCGACTGGGCCCGCAGCATTGCTGGTGCCCGTACTATTTAATCCATATCTCCGCGTCGAATGAAAGTATTTTCTTTGGCTAAAAATAGTTTGGCCGGCGCATCTGCGTGTCGAGTCAATGGGTGCAATTGACGGATTGGGTCGATTTACAAAAAAGGGTACGGTCTTCGGTGACCTCCATCCCTCGCTGAGGTGCTTCGACCGTGCATTGTCTCCTGAGTGTGGGCCTCTGCCACAATCTTGATGCAATGTCTCTGAAGGAACCCTGCGTCGGGTCGGTGCACGTGGCTCCTCTACTAAGGTCGTAAATACATCACCCCCATATTTATAGTTGATCGCAAAGGTGAGAGTGCGGCCCACTGTGGCCAACGGAAACCCGCCTGGATGTGAAAACGCCGCAAGCACGCAGCGCCCACCATCCTATCAGTGAAATAGCCTCGGCCCGAGGCGATGCAAATCCAATAGAGGAGATTGCGTACCGTTACAGTAAAAATTGAAATTGCCAGCTCTTCGTAGCTTGAAAGGTCAAAAGATGAATGTTAGGAGGGGCTGTATAATTAGCTGTGGGCTGTAGGTTGATGTTCTGTGAACTCAGCCGCCTTCTTATACTTACTTTTCATAGCAAGTTCGAAGGACCAATCGTACGTACAAAGCGGGCAGATGAGCTTTGTACCTGTAATTGGTTCTATACAGAAAGCTCGTTGCCATCTTGGCGAAATTAATAGACATAGAATTGATGATTTTAAAATGACATATAATTAATAAAATAAACATTTCTTGAATTTCATTAGTTGTATGTACTCTCTTACGAGATTGTTCACATAAAAACACATGTGAAAACACAGTAGGTGTATTATAGAATTGATACGAATAGCTTGTGGAAACACCATAGGTATTTAGTAGAATTAAAAAAGACATTTTTGAACAAATGAAAATTGATATGGGGGCTAATGGAAATCACAAGACAATGCTTAAACATAACAGTTATTAATGAAGCTGACATAGAAGGCACAACAATGTAAAACATACAGTGAGTACGGCTAATCTGGATGATCCTCGCGCACACTTTACCCTGTCTTCTGACCGGGAGCGGTAGCTCAGTGCATTAACTGATGTCACTGCAGCGCCTCTGACCGGGAGGTCCTAGGTTCGAGTCCGGATAGCGGAGGATTTTCGACACTAGCTTTCAGTAGGTCGAATTCAGTCGCTGTCTAGAGGAGAATTCTAGCGGCCGGCTGCTCTGATTGGTAGTTTTCCATGGTTTCTCCGATCAACACCAGGCGAATGCCGGAGCAGTACCCTAACAAACGGGCCACGGACCGCGCACGATCTGTCCTTCCTTCCTCTTCCTTGTCCTATCCTCTCCCCTTACACACACACACACACACTTACACTAACATGCACTACACTACCACATATTCCGGGATATCAGTCGGGAGCTTAGAGCATGGGCAGTACCCCGCTGGTGGGAGTGTCCTGCTTAGGGGGAAACCCCACTAGCCGACGGAAGGTCGGCGCCTTCTCCCGCGGAAGATCACCGCCATCTCCCGCGTAAAATCATGCAGTATACTAACGGGAGTAATGACCAAAGCAGTTGGCGAGCCCGGAAACACGAAAAAAATCAATTAATCATAAAAAGAGCTCTCTTTCCACAAAATAATAAAGAAACTAGTTGTGCTAAAACAACATGTACTTCCAACAACATGTATATGTGATCTTCCCTCGCTGGATGGCGAGAACCGGCACCGACCTACCGTCAGCTAGCGGAGTTTGCCCCTAACCAGCACTCTCCAACCAGCGGGGCACCATCCTAGCCGGGACAAGCTCTAGGGTCGTATTTATAAAGCTCTGCCAGCAGAGCTCTTAGGAGCCTGCCATCTGGGGGCTTGCTAGGACGACAAGGGGCGACTGGAATTGGCTGGGGGCCGTTCATAAATCACAAAACAGAACACTGGCAGATCTTGCTGAGGTTTATAAATACGGCCCCTAAGCTCCCGTCGGATCTCCCGGAATATGTGGTAGTGAAGTGCATGCTAGTTTAAGTGTGTGTGTGTGTGTGTGTAAGGGGAGAGGATAGGACAAGGAAGAGGAAGGACAGATTGCCCGCGGTCCGTGGACTGTTTAGTACGGTCCGGCATTCGCCTGGTGTTGATTGGAGAAACCACGGAAAACTACCGATCAGAGCAGCCGGCCGCAAGATTTCTCCTCCACATAGCGATTGAATTCGACTTATGTGAAAAGCTTCTTCTTCTTCACTTCACGGATTAGGGAAATTCCCTGTTCCGGAGGTGAAAAGCTAGTGTCGAAAATCCTGCCGCCGTGAGGACTCGAACCTAGGATCTCCCGGTCAGATGCGCTGCAGTGACATCAGTTGATGCACTAAGGTATCGCTCTCGTTGGGAAATAGAGCAATATTCAGAGGCAAGGTTCAATTCTCAGTAAAACCTCTCGAGTAAATGCAAAAAGTTCTCAAATATGATTATCACCAGCAGCGCTCCTGTTTGAATTCCAACCCTAAATATTGTTTGGTTTGTCTTCATATTTTTTCAGGATATAGCACAATACTCTGCATTCAATAACAGGAAGAAATTTGCATTTAAACCTTTGAACTGTCAATAAATTAATTACATGTATTTATCCCTGGCGTTTTATTTGTTTAGGAGTTTTGAATGTGTTTTCTGTTTGTGGGATATTTTAATAACCGTTACCAATAAGACGAGAAAGTATATGTTGTTAAGCACTATTATTTTACACATTGAATCACACCCTTTGTAATTCTATGCAGCGGAAATAATGAAACTTTGGAGTAAGATTATCTAAATAATGACCAAATTTCTACTGTTTTGGACATATTTAAAAAATTTAATCGTATTTCATTACTTGATTTAACTTAGAAAACCTTTAGACAATTACAAATAGCTTTTATTTCATTATTATTTGTATCAGTTATCTTACAATATTAAAACATTTTACTTTAAGTACAAGAACGCGAGGCTCCGCTTCAGTTAGTATATTTTTAATACATAGGACCAGCTGCTGCTGCTACTGTCAAAAAGCAACAGGCGCGCATAGTAAATTATTACCTCTAAACCCGGCACGGACTCAATTCTCTGTAGAGTGCTCATGCTACTCCACCGTAAGCCGATAATTAAACGTTCAAAATTGCCCCGGGTCACTTCCCAATTAATTACTGCAAATATGCTACTATGCGAAAATTTGATTAATAATCGAAACTTTTATACGAGCATCATGAATTTTCACGTGTATTTTGAGTAGAAACATATAGTAAATTAAGTTAATTTTTCTTCGCGAAAAACGTACGTAATGAAGAATTTATCCTTTTTTTCCCAAGGATGATATGGGAGAAAAAAACTGTTTCTCAGGTATAGAATGCAGGTAGGTATAGAATGTAATTGTTGTAGTTTGACTACATTTTGTAAAAACACTTCATGTGTAAATACTGTAAAGAATATTTGAGCCAATAACCCCCATTATAATTGGCTTTTCCTAAATCAATATAACAAGAGCTGAGCTCCTTCTGTTGCTTCTCAATACTAGTGTTCCATTTATCCTATCATATGTGCGTAATGTGCATCCAAATACTGATATCAAGTGAAATCTGACGCAACAATTCATTCTCACTTTTACACCAACACGATAGGATACTCTTTGTCTGTACGTCACATACAGTTTTTACTGTGATTTTTTAGCAAAATAAATCAAATCAAATCAAATCAAATGAAATTTCACGACGAGAAAATGAGGGACGGCGTTTGTTATGGAAGCATAAGGAGCATCGCGGCAGGAGGCGCGTGCTCTTGGGGCAGCTATACTTGGGGTTTATTTAACGTGGCATCTCAAGGTCACGCGCGAATAGAGAACAGCAACGTCACTACAGCTCCGACTTTTACGGCTCTCGATCGGAGTTTGCTTTCCCCCGCCATCTATCGCGAGACCTTGAGATATTACGTTAAAAAATCCAAGTATAGGTGCAGCCAGGCACCATCGGATCGGGAGCCCGGGGCGAATCTATACCTCGATTACATCAAGGTATGTGGAGTGATCGGAAGGCAGTCGCCGAGCTAAGCAGCGTAGCGGGGTGTGCGTACGAGTATATTCTGCCTACCACAAACTTTTGCCTTGGTAAAACTTTTTTCGAATACGGCGACTGCACTACGAATTGGAACATCTCCTTTTGGTAACATCCACCGAGAGAGATAGCTCAGTGCATCAACTGATGTCACTGCAGCGCCCCTGACCGGGAGGTCCTAGGTTTGAGTCCTGACGGCGGCAGGATTTTCGACACTAGCTTTACAGCTAGGTCGAATTCAGTCGCTGTCTGGAGGAGAATTCTAGTGGCCGGCTACTCTGATTGGTAGTTTTCCGTGGTTTCTCCGATCTACACCAGGCGAATGCCGATGAAGTACCCTACTAAACGGGCCACGGACCGCGCGCGATCTGTCCATCCTCTTCCTGGTCCTATTTTCTCTCTTACACACACACACACTAACATGCACTACACTACCACATATTCCGGAAGACCAGTCGGGAGCTTAGATCTAGTCCCGGCAGGGGCGGTGCCTCGCTGTTGGGAGAGTCCTGGTTAGGGGGAAACCGCACTAGCCGACGGTAGGTCGGCGCCGGATCTCACCATCCAGCGGGGGTAGATCACCGCCATCTCCCGAGAAAAAAACATGCACTACAGTAACGGGACTAATGACCAAAGAAGTTGACGCGCCCGGACACAAGAAAAAATCAATCGATCAATCAATTTTTGTAACATCCACGTTACGAACATGGATATTTCTAAGGGACTGTTATGTAGCGGCTGCTCATGGAGCTTTTTTTAATGTTTTCTAGCACTTTATGTAATCCCACTTGAATAAACCAAATTTCGTCGCATGTAAATCTTTCCTCACACGTGCTTGTGATTTTCGTAGTTACTCCATCAATCCTTCTTGCTTAATAGAGATGATAGCCATATTAGTTAGTCTTAAACTACTCATTGTTGATCTTAAATAATTTTTATAAAGTTAAGTTTTGAAAACCCCTCGCAGCTAGGATTGCTCAGGCCAATTGTGAGAAATATTCGGCGCATTATGATAATATTGGGAATATATTATTATAAATTCCAGCTTGGGTTTACAATAAATTTTCATAATTTCAGTGGGTTCGCATTAATTAATTTATTTTCGTTTCTTGCGGCAGCAATAAAAGTCTGCAGTCGAAGTCCTTCCAGCTTGAAGTCCTGTCCGTCAATTTCGGTAGATCCGTAAGTATAGATTACATTTAGTATCGTCCCAATCCAGTCATATAAACGCCGTTAGATAAGCAACCTTATTCTCCAAATTCTGAAGCTACTGAAAACTCTCACAAATTTCTATACATGTTCTAACGAAATAAAAACCAAAAAAGAAAGAAACAGCTTCCGTCTCAATTCATTTTCGCAAAACAAGTTGGCACAAGTCCTACAAATATTGAAGTAAATGCTATTTAGTTTTATGCATTTACATTTTTTTTTAATTTATTTACCGTATATCGTGGTTACATTTTAAGGGATCCATATATTTGCAAAACTTGTACATTTGAATATTCAAGCTTGTGTTCGACCTTCTCGTCTGCCGGAACCTGCGATGTCAACATCAGGTTTTTGCCGCCTCGCCTGCCCTCATAGGCAATGGACACCCTGCTGACGGGCGGATAGTGGCGGCGCGGCCCACGGTTTAATCGTTGCGCGGCGGTTTCCGTTCTTCGACGGGCAGTGAGGTCATGAAAGGTCTCAATATAATGGTTGCCAAAACACCGCTTGCAAGTTATGTCACAGGGAGTGAAAATACACTCTTTTGTGACGTCCTGAATTGTAAATACTGAATCTTGAATAAAGCATCTGGATGGAAACTAAACTCCCATGATGATACAACGAAACTAAATTCTTCTGAAGAAGCTAAATTCCTAGCCGCAGTACGTTTTTCGTTCCAGAAGCAGTTTCGTTACTAGTCAATAGATTTCTTCACCACGCCTCTTCTTAAAACCGCGACTTATTCTTAAAATCCTTATTTACGAAATGAATTATTATAAATACACCGAAGATATTGGATTTTAAAATCCATAACAACACCGTAAATGAAGAGTTGGTGTCTCTGTTCTAATAAAAAGAGTATTGTTGCTAGAATACTCTTTTCACAATACTCTTAATTTAGCATTTTAAGATTGTGGACTCAATTAGAACAATTATATTTGTAATTTTAATGTCTAGGATTCAATATGTTCATCTCAATTCCCATCAAATTTTTAATGAGATGGCTGTGCTCAAATGATTTGTCCTAGCTTTGTAACTCTAATACTCTGGATAAAGTTTCCAAATGACCTTACTGGAATAATGTATAATAATTAATCAACCATCGATAACTTTGAATGTTTCAGTGATAGGATCTAATTTGGTTCAAATGAAAAATATTATTTGCCGAAAATAATTGGAAGTTACTTTATAAAATAATTAATATCAGACTTGTTTGAAGTAACGTTTACAGTGAGAAGAAAGAACATATTTTTTTCACGTATCCTGACGTCGTCCACGTCTTTGCCGTCGCCCACGAACTCGACCTACCAGAATCGGCGGTAGGGTAGGAGTGAGCACAGAAAGTTCCAAGTTCTGAAATTGCTAAGAAAAGTGGCTATTTTATTTGTTTTAAATAGTAGCTTTTTTTTGATCAGCTGAAACTTAATGAACCACAAGTGAATCCAACCATCATTGAAAGAACAAATCAAGGCAGCTTCGACATGAACTTTCTCTTTTGAGCCGTTCAGTAACAATCACGTAACCAGCTAAGTTGTCTGCACCGTCCATTGAGCATATTCTAGCGAGAATATTTATTTATTGATTGATTGATTTGTCGGTACATCGATTATCAGTTTATCTGTTTATCGATTTGTCTATTTACCGGTTTAACCAAATCTAAACTAATCAATTTTCGGTTTTGTCGATTTACTGGTATACAGTTTTTAAATTATCAATTAATTTTCTGATTTGTTTTGTGTTTTATTTGATTTTTTATTTATCTTTTTACTGTCCGCTGCTTGGTATCTCCAAAAGTATTGAAACCCTTGGTGCATGGAGAGTAGATGCGACAACAAAGCCTGTCGTGTCCATGTAGTCGCAGAAGCTTCGCAACATTGACGGTCACGCGTTCGCGTGGCACGACCTCTGGAGAGAACTACCACGAAAGTGAAACCGGTGCTGGCGTCTGGAGCTACGGAAATCAGCGTTCGGACGGCCCGTTCCCCCTCCACCCCCGCTCCCCCGCGCATGCGAGAATTCGCGAGCCGCGCTAAATGGGAGCTGCTACGTGCTGGAGAACCACCCATTTCGTATTCAAGTCGTGGAGGCTTATTGCAGCTCCCGTACCAATAGGTGCGTGGGCAGAGAAGTTCTGCTTAACGGGAGACCAAGGTGCGGCGTGACCGATAAAAACGGCAAAGATTAAGTCTCGTTGGAAGACGTCTGTGCGGGAGTCATTAGCTTTGTGAGCAGAATTTCTAATAGTTTAACTAAGGGTATTCTTTTAATATTTACTTCCTAGTATACATACGTAGATACTGGAGTAAAATAAGTAGTTGGAAAGTTATGTAATACGGCGAAAAATCGATTTCGAGATTTCAACGGAAATAGATGTGTTAGGGCTCCCTGATACAGCAAAAGTTTTTTTCAAAATGTCTGTCCGTCCGTCTGTGAACTACACTAGCGTCTAAACCACACGTACGATCTTTTCCAAATCGAAGAAACCCCTGTCCATCTGGCTCTAGTTGAAGCTTTGAAATTTTGAGAAATATTCTTTAAAGTTCGGGCGCCATGGACATTTTCAAAATTTCCTCGGAAACGACTTCAAATTTTTTCTTAAAATTTCTTGTAAAAATAGAGTAATATACACTAATAAATGTGGCATAGGTCCAATTCTCACAGTTAACTCTGAATTTTCCAAAATTGTAAAAAATTGAATTTTTTTCGACATTGAAAGTTTTCGAAATTTGTTGCCCATAAATAGTTCTTTCATTAAGGTCATGGAATAACAAAAAAAATCATAAAATAACCATAACCAAATATTCTTAAAAAAAGGCTCCACATTTTTGGGAGGGGTACTACATAATGTACCCTAGCCAATGACATTAACGACATTCTTTTGTTTTTTCAAAAATTACAAAAATGTAATTTTTTGACGTGTCTCTCACGTCGGTAATATTTACATTACAGCTGATTTATTATTATTATTATTATTATTATTATTATTATTATTATTATTATTATTATATTTTTAATTGCAAATATTTCACGCTCTATTACACGAAAACCACTAAAATTTTCAAATACATCTACATCACCATTATGAAAGAACTAATTAGGAACAACAACATTTCATTTGCACGAAAAACCGCTATCTCCAATTTAGAATTTTTCAAAATTCCGAGTTAACTGTGAAATTCGGGCCTATGCCACGTTTATACAGTACACTATAACCTATGTCGGGAGACCAGCGATTGTATCGGCTCGGGCGGTGTCCCACTGATGGGAGATACCTGGCTGGGAAACACTGCAAACCGATGTGTAGACCGGGAGCGGTAGCTCAGTGCATTAACTGATGTCACTGCAGCGCCTCTGACCGGGAAGTCCTAGGTTCGAGTCCTGACGGCGGCAGGATTTTCGATACTAGCTTTTCAGCTAGGTCGAATTCAGTCGCTCTCTGGAGGAGAATTCTAGCGGCCGGCTGCTCTGATCGGTAGTTTTCCGTGGTTTCTCCGATCAACACCAGGCGAATGCCGGAGCAGTACCCTACCAAACGGGCCACGTACCGCGCGCGATCTTTCCTTCCTCTTCCTTGTCCTATCCTCTCCCTTACACACACACTTACACTAACATGCACTACACTACCATATATTCCGGGAGACCCGTCAGGAGCTTCGAGCTTGTCCCGGTGGGGGCGGTGCCCCGCTGGTGGGAGGGTCCTAGTTAGGGAGAAACCCCACTAGCCGACGGTAGGTCAGCGCCGGATCTCGCCATCCAGCGGGGGAATATCACCTCCGTCTCCCAAGAAAAAACATGCCCTACACTTCGTGGACTAATGACCAAAGCAGTTGACGCGCTCGGAAACACGAAACAATCAATCAATCAAAACCGATGTGTAGGTCGGTAGCGTATCTCGCCATCTGGACGGGAGTGTTCACCGTCAGATTCACCACCATATTTTGAGTGTAAGTGTAACATTTCGCTTTTCTATCTTCACGAGATAAAATGTCCCGTTTTATTACGTCCAATGCAATAAATAAATCAACAAATAAATATGTAAATAAATGAATATGTAAATAAGCATATAAATAAATACGTAAATGATTAAGTAAATACACAAAGTAAGTAAATAAGTAAGTAAATACGTAAGTACGTAAATGCAAGGAAATATTGCAGTGCCCCTGTTCCTGTCCTCCGCACAAGAAGAACCAAGATTTTACGAACTAAAATCTCGCACATCGTTAAGCAAACGTATTGAAAACATTATTTGTAATATGTGGAAAATTAAGATCGAGAAAAATGCTATTTATTTACTCTCTATGTCGAGATACATCTCTCTCAAGAGAAAATTAATGTTTCTTTATTTATTATTTCTCTTGATCAATTTCTTTATTTAAGGACGAAAGAAATTCATGTCGATGAAAAGTTCTAACTCTTCCTGTTCATTTAATACTATATTTTATTCTAATTTATTTCATACAGCACGTGAGTTTTTTTGTCGTATTATAATAAAACAATTTATTGAGTTTATTATGTTAATGTAATCCGCGATAATATATCTGAAATAGATTGTTCTTTTGTTATTTTCTTCCAATAGTGCACTATACGCGACTTATGTGGTTTTACTGTACTTTTGAAACAGAGTAACTCGAAATACATTTTATTTTAATGCTATTGATGGTTGCATATGTTATTGATAGTTGTTACATTTTCATATGTTAAAACTTCCGCGCGCAACAATTACGAACCAACGGCCCGTGGAAATTACAACAGAGCGCGTGAAGGCTGTGGAGCTTCCTGCGTTACACTTCTTTCTGCAACTCTCTGGACAACTCCTCTAGAAAGGGGGTTTAAATCTCTGGATGCATTTCCCTAGGCGCAACTAAGGCTCGTGTAGTTTCATCTCAAAAGTTTCCAACTCCCAGCGTGCACACAGGTTGAGAAACACATTCTCCGCGACCACATTAAGAAGCGGAAGCAAGGTGACCAGATGAAAATATAATACAGCAGTGGCTTCCAAGCGATAAAAATAATAATTTATATGATGTGGTTATATCAAATAATTAAAACAAATTATGTGTCGCGTCTTGTGTAGTACACTACTTGTTTATGCATATAACTAATCAGAATTTAGGATTTAATATTTTAAAGACAACTGCCTTTATTTATAAATCAACTCTCCTGTACATAACAGTTTTTGCAATGCAGCATCATGCTCCTTAGCAACGGGTCGGAGAACATGTCTCCATCTTCAGGCTACATTTCATACAAAAAACAATAACCTTTGCAATATTTCTCTTCATTCACATATTAAACCTATATTGTGAAACTCAATATAAATCTTAGACAAGGAATATTTAATTTACCTAACAGGTAAACATCTAAGCCAACTTTTATTTCCATGAAAACATGGTTGCGTGTCAATTATCATAACATCAACGTAAATCACATACCATAATTAATTAGAAAACATTACTGTAATATATATATAAATTTTGTTGACATAAACAACAGTAAAATAACAGTAAAAAATAAAAAAATAACGCATCACACTATATCACGTAACAAGTGTTAAGGCATAGTAAAAGTAAAAACTACTGACATATTTTCATCAGGTGCATCTTGTTAATTATTGAATTTACACCGTACGTGTATAATCAGCACACATACTACATTCTTAACAAACAAGTTCAAATTGACTATAAACACACGTGAGAAGTTGCAACCATTCTGATCCTCATCAATGTAAACGGGGAGTACGATGTCAAGGAATTAACCTTACACGCAAACTCTTTGTGTGAACTTCCATAACATATCATGAACACACCTTTATTTTTTCCCAAGAGTTCGCATTATATTAAGAAAACGTATTAGATTCGACCTTTGTATGGACCTATTCTTTGTATGGAGAGTTTCAAGTTCAAGTGTTTTCCTTTCTTTACGCTCTACATTTAGAACATGAGCTCCTTTGTAATCAATAGACATCGAATGTTTAGGGAAATGCCTATTTTTTTCAGAGAACTTATTTAAAGGCTGATAATATATGTCCACGAATCATGACAAATGACGACATATGACGAAGTTTTAGAATGCTTATTTTGCTTATTTTAGCATAAATGCCTATTTTTACATAAATAACTTTTTAGGACTTTTTGCCTTTTATTTATTATATACAATGTTAAAATATCGGAAAATCGACGATGGTCCAACGTGAACATTTATTACGAAACCTTCAATTCACGTCTAGAAATTTAAAATTACGAGAGAATCCCTGAAAGTATATCAACTGATTTTTATCCATTTCCCTATTTCATAAATATAATCCATGATCTGAGAACATGGACGATTGTCGATACACCGAGGGAACCGAAATTGTAAGTGGAAATAAATATAAATTCCCAGAAAGTTTCAGTGTTGCTAGTGTTGGACTGCTAAAATATATGCCAGTCACATCGTTCAGATATCCTTTATTTTTATTTATTGATTGATTTATTTTACGTCAAAAAACAGTTAAAACTGCGTATGACGTGCTATGAGGAAAAGTAAATTGTGTGCACATTTTCAAAATTCTGTATTCCCTACACTGAGTCATATACTACATAAATTTTGAAAAAACAAACAAACAAAAATCAAAAATACTCCCATGTAATAAAATCTATTTTCAAGGATAAATAAGCAATAAATTTTGGACTCTTATCCATGTCCTTCAGAATAATATCCATGTCCTTCGGATTATTTTTGGATTATTTTTAGATCTCTCAAAAGCTTTTGACATCATTGATCATGATATTTTACTTTCAAAATTACCTTCATATGGAATCCGTGGTATTGTTCTAGATTGGTTATGTTCGTACCTTAAACAGCGATCTCAGAGAGTTGAAATACCTTACTGGAATAATAGGACATTACGTACGCACCTTTCCGACTCATTGCCCGTTGCATGTGGAGTTCCTCAAGGATCGATTTTAGGCCCTACTCTGCACCTACTCTACATAAACGATATGCCCTCGACGATTCGAAACGGAAGAACGGTTCTCTTTGCGGATGATACGAACATCCTTTGCAATAAAGAAACCGTAAATAGTACAATATCAGATGTTTCAAATTGGTTCCGAAATAACAAATTAATAGTAAACGAAAAGAAAACGGTTTTAATGCAGTTTTCCATTTCAAATAAACAATTCTGTGCTGCATTGAAAATAAACAGTGTACCATTGATTGATGTTAAGGCAACAAATTTTTAGGTCTCTCAATTCAGTCAAACCTTAAATGGAACGTCCATTTAAATGAATTGAACACAAAATTAAGTTAATTATGCTACACGTTCAGAATTCTTACAAACTCAGTCAGCCTTCATATTGCTTGTTGTGTATACTTCGCGAATGTTCATTCCCGCCTGAGATATAGCATTATATTCTGGGGAAATACATCTTATAGCCCCAGACTTTTGGATTACAAAAACGAATTGTACGAATAATAACCAAATCCCACCCACGTGATTCATGTAAGCCTCTCTTCATTAATCTAGGAATTCTACCATTACCGTGTCTTTTTATTTACGAATCAGTGGTTTTTGTCAAAAATGACTTGCTCAAGGGCGGGAATATATTTTCAGAAAATGCCGAAGTCTATTACTATAACACTCGACGTAGAAAACATATTCATCAGGTGACAGTATCAACAACTCATTACAAAAAATTCACATACAATACATGTACATTATTTTACAACACTTTGCTAGATGACACTAAACGATTAAACTCAATAGAAAAGTTTAAATCCCAAGTGAAATCGTTTCTGCTGCATAACTGTCTCTATACAATTGGAGACTATACTGAGCATCACAAGAAAAGTAACATTTAATTTTAACAATGATACATAATGCATTATTTACCATTTGGACTGTATAAATGTGTATAATCAACCTGTAACAACTATTGTACTACAGCTTCCGGGTCAATGACCCCCATCTCGATCAGGTTTTTCGTCCAGTTTCCCTGATCCTTTGAGCAAATGCTGGGATGGCCCCTTGTTTTACTTCTGGACATAAATGTAACTTCATTTTCTGTGCACGTCTTCTAGAATTCAGTGGGAAATACAATTATTCAAATTATCGTTTCCATGTTGTCGCGGCAGGAAAGTAATAAGAGCCAACATTTATTGCTTATTTATCCTTGAAAATAGATGTTATTACATGGGAGTTTTTTGTTTGTTTTTTCTCCCTCTCAAAATTCAAAATTTAAGTAGTATATGACTTAGTGTAGGGATCACAGAATTTTGAAAATGTGCACACAATCCACTTTTCCCCATAGAACGTCACACGTAATTTTTTAACTATTTTTTGACGTAAAATAAATAAATAAATGAACTGGACGCAAAAACCTGATCGAGATGGGGGTTATTGACCCAGAAGCTGCGATACAATAGTTGTTACATATTGTTTAGAATTATACAGTCCAATGGTAAATAATACATTTAATATCACTGTTAAAATTAATGTTGCTTTCCTTGTGATGGTCAGTATAGTCTCTAATTGTGTAGAAATAGTTATGCAGCAGAAACGATTTCACTTGGGATTTAAACTTTTCTATCGAATTTAATCGTTTAATGTTATCTGGCAAAGTGTTGTAAAATTATGTACATCCTTCTCCGCATTCAAACCGATTTTTTCTCCCAGTCGTCGCAAATTTGAAATTGTGATCCTTGAAAAGTTACTGGTAATATATGAATATTACTGAATAATGGAAACTATTAAGAATCAAATGTAGAAAATTGTAAATATGTAAATATAGTTTTGCATCAAAATATACGAACTGGGTTTGTGCATTTAAGTTTAGAAAATAATACAGACAAAAGTTATAAGTTTTCCATTTGATTGTGTACGTATCATATGACAGTGCCTTTTTTCTCCTTATTCTTGACTTTTTAAGTGCATCTTTAGGCGCCAAAAATACGCCTTTAAGTGCATTTTTAGTGCCTAAACATCCGATGTAGTAATCAAACTCATGGTGAGTCCTACGACTGGAGGTAGAGTTCAACTGTTGTGTATATAAAGTCAGCCAAAGGAGAAAGTCGCTCGCGTGCGTGCGCGCGCAAATACACACACCACACACACACACACACACACACACACACACACACACACACACACACCACACACACACACACACACACACCACATACCACACACGCGCGCGCGCACACGCACACGCACACGCACGCACGCACACATACACAGACAATACAAAACTCGCCAGGAGATCTCTTGAAACAATATAGAGTGTAAAATAAAAAAATACTAAAACCATGTGAACACCATTTTTCGTGTGGTGAGTAAACAAACAGATTAGACAATGACCTCCCGTAGATTAATATCTCTTTATCGCCATGTTTAATACATTATGATTGCTCAACAGACAACTCGAAAATAAGCGGAAAGACATCCCGAGATACAAACAAACGATACAGAATTTTCATGGTTCATTTCCATTTGTACCATCAATACTGGAAGTGATCCTCATCAACCGAATACACGATCGGGGCTGATGCGCTTTAGAGAAAACATGTGGCTGGGGGATGCGGATGTGTATGTGCTTACCACATATTGCCCAGCAAAAATCGCCGTCGGATGCCGCAGAATCACACAGAGCGGTTGGGGTATTGATTATGATAACTAGCTCTGCTAAACCTTTACATCCGTGCGGGATATCTAAAATTTGTATACCAACATGCCCGTGGCTTCCTATTTTTCTACCAAAGTTCTAAATACATAATAATTTCAATATAAAATTGTTTTGTTCTCTCCAAATCTTTTATTAAAATATTATCACAACCTTTCCTTCAAATTATTTTTAGTACAGAATAAAACTGAACTCTAATATAATATTTTAGGCCAAATCAATGTAATAATAATAAAGAATAATAATAAAAAAAACAACAACAAAAAAAAAAAAATAATAATAATAATAATAATAATAATAATAATAATAATAATAATAAAATATTAATAATAATCTCTCGTCGAGGTGGGGCGGTCCAGGTCCTGACGGGGGATGCAGAGCTCGCAGATATTTCTTTCTTTCACCAGCCATCTTTCTTCTCCGCATCGTACATTCTCGTTCTTTTATAACACCCTAACTCTTTTTCTTCTTCGCCTTCCATTTCACTAATCTCCCTGTATGCTGAATGCCCACCCATGTGTTTGCCGTGCATGGCGACCCGTGTCGGAGGAACTGTGTGTCGTGGCGTGTTGAGAAGGCTGTCTGTTTCCAAGTACTCATCTTGTGCTACTTTCTTTTTGGCATCTAGCAATACGTTGTTCACGTATTTTGGGGAATATTTCTTGTAGGTTTCAATACACCTGCTCATCTACGGACTCTTCTACACGGGTAGTCGCGAGGTAACTCACTCCTGATCAATCGGCTTACATACGTATATACATACATATATTTGAACTGCAATTGGGTATGACCCGGTGGCAGTTAAATAACAATAAATACAATAATAATAATAATAATAATAATGTTAATATGAATAACAATAATAATAATAATAATAATAATAATTCATTAGTACAATACAAACCGAACATGCAATAATCATACTATCACTAATATTAAGTATTATAACAAATATCACGTACCATTATAATTTGATCGTGTTCACTACAGTTAACTGCACTGCACTACACTGCACGACTACACTACATTACACTACACTGTTTTTGCTTTCAATTACACTTACCAACACTTCACAGCGCTTCACCGCACTTCACAGTACTTACTATTTAATGTCTATTACTCTCATATTGTTCTAACTTATTTCTAAAGGAATTCTACACTGTTTTTGCTTTCAATTACACTTACCAACCTTACACTACATTCTTTTAGAGAAAGGCTTTGAAATTGCTGCGGTAAACTGTTCCAATCTTTAATTGTTCTGTTACAAAAGGAAAATTTTCCAAGATCTGAATTTTGTTTCCTTGTTCGAATTTTGTGAGTGTGATCGCTTCGGCCGAAATAATTTGATTTTTCTAGTCTAACCTGAATTTCTTTCCGAGCTGGTTGACCTACGTACGATTGGCCTACGTACGGCTTGGACTATGTCTGCGACTGAATTCCAGGGCGAGCGTGGGTTGAATACATGGTGGGCCAGCGTTGTGTTTACTCCCCCACCCGATGCTGTACTCGAGACGAAGACGCAAGTTTTGTAATGGAATCCCCCTATTATGACGAATTAAACAATTGATCATAACCGCCCTGGCATCATAATAGATAAAGAAAATAAAACAGCTTCTATAATCGATGTTGCAATTTCTCTGATTCACAACTTGCGGAAAAATTTAAAAAAACATGAGAACTTTGCAATTGAATTGAAGAAACATTTGGGTTTTCACGAGATCTCCCATTTCCCCATGATCATATCAGTTGAATGAGTCGTCTGCGGGAACTTTAAAAGAAATCTGAAGGATTTAGATATCAAAAATATCTTTGAAGAAGCCCAGAAAGCCACTCTTCTTCAAGCATGTCAAATTGCCAGAAATTTCTGGAATGCCTGAAATTTATATTGGTCAGAATGATCTTGCTTCCTGCGCAGTCGAGCCTTGTCCTTTAACATCAATTGTACAGGTGAAAAAATTTCCCTGCTAAAGCAGAGAAAGTGTGAAATAAATTAATTATAACATTAATAATAATAATAATAATAATAATAATAATAATAATAATAATAGTAATAATAATAATAATAACAACGCAACAAAGAAGAAGACAAGATTTAAATCAACAGCGGATCCAAATGTCGCCGTACGATTACAATTTTTACTTTTTTTACTTTCTCGCTACGAAGTAGAGAGAAAGGTTTTGTAAACCTGCGCAAAAAAGGCAAATTTTCGACAGGACACTCTTATTACATGATCGTGGTAACGAAAATGTGGATAAATCCAGTTGTTTAATTTAGATAAAAAAATACTCTAACAAATGGTGAGGTCCGTGGTCGCTAATGACCTAAGATGTTGATGCGACCGTAAATAACCAATTAAAAAAAAGTGGTGCGGCCCTTGATACCGAAAAATCCATTGAGGGCAAAACGTTTGTCCGTGCGTCTGTGGCTGTGCAAAACGCTAGCGGCTAAACCGTTCAGCCGCTTTTTACCAAAATTGATATTCCCCAACTGATGTGGCTGATGTCGCGATCCCGTGAATTGGAAACTGATGTATCAACTTTACATGACGGTACTTTGGTAAGTGGTACTTTACATGAAGCCCGTGGAACATTTTCAAAATTAAAGAAATGGCTCTATCGTTTTTGAGGAAATTTTATTGTTGTATAGGATCGTTTAGGAGAATGGTGCATCTCTCATGTTCGATGAAAATTCTGTTGTTTTTTTTTTTGGAATTACAAAAATTTTAAATGTTTTCAGAGTCTTCCTAACTCTAAAATATTAAAGAAAGAGATTTTTCCCTTATTGTAATTTGTTTCTTAAATATAGATTTTTGATATAACTTCATTCAAAATATTTCAAATCTTTGAGTATTTTGCGGGTAATTTTGCATGAAAATATAGAGCGAGAAAGTACGTGCCGTTTTGGCATCACTAGTTTTAGAACTGTTGATACAAACACATGTTGAGTATGATTACTATGTTGAGTGTAATAGATATAGACATCCACATTAACTGAAAATATATTTTTACGTGTCCCTTTGAAGGGGACCTTTCATCTCGGGTGCTCCCGTGGAGTCCTTCATTAACCTCTTTTCACGACGCTGTTCTCCGTTCCCGAAATATGCATGTGCAGCTCAAAGGGACACGTCAATAAATGAAGATCATTAAAATGTTGCTCGTTAAAATATCACACTCTCGAATCACGGACCGGCTGAGTTTAGCCAACAGCTGCTGCTGCTGGCTGTTGGTGCTGTCTCTGGGCAGAAGAGAAGTCTCTAAAATGTATGAAAAGAAAGGTGATTAGGAAAACGATACATTGAGGCATCACACTGTGTGAGAAATGCATGAAAGGAAAGGTGATTAGGAAAACGGTACTCTCTTTTGTGAGGCACCACACTGTGTGAGAAATGCATGAAAACAAGAAAAAAGTGCAACACTCTTACCTTTAGGTATAAGGCATTAGAGTCAGGGACTTTTTCAGTTGTCTGTTTTATACCATGATTCGGCAATAGTTTTACGGTGGAATAACACATATTTTAATAATAATTGAATGTGATTACTAATTACCAAATATTAATTATATATGAATAGAAGATATGAATTGAAGAGGGGCGCGTTCGCGACACTTTCGTCTCTCTGGTGCTATGCTCACGTTTTGTTGATGTTTCCGGATGCTATGACTATTAGCTCCGTAAGTGTAGTGAATGTTTAATCACGTGAAGTGATGTTCCTCTCCCGTTAAATGGTGAGATACGGCGCCAACCTACATGTCGGATTGTGAGGGATTTATCTCTCCAGGTATCTCCAGCGGGGCACTTATTCCCATCTTCTTTTCCAGAGGTAATGTACTACATTGTAGTTTCTTGAAATTACTGACCATCGATAACCAGTTGTACTGTTAGCATCACTGGGTTTATCATTTATTATGTATATTTCTACGAAGTATTTTTTGTGAGTGGCGTGTTTTTTATTAATATTTTTTTTTAATTTACTATCCAAGTTTTTGTGAACATACAAAAGTAAGAAACGTAGCCTTAACTCATAAAATAAGTGAAAATTTACAGAGATGCAATAGGTCTTTCCATTGACAAATATATAACTCCATAAATAAATTCATACTCAATTTACTCAGCAAACAGTTTTAATGCAATATTTCACTTAACTTATTGATATCAATATCCAAACTTGTGTTTGAAAATTTACATTTTATGTATATTTTAATTTTTTAATTAATATAAAAATAAAATTTGTTAAATTATTTCTCTTTTGACAAACAATATTTGTAGTACTTTATATACAAATAAATTTAATGGTAAAATGTTTAATTGTTTATACCGAGGAAGTGAAGAATCAGTATTATTTTTGTTTATAGATAATACGGATAAAATTGTTTTGAGTTATTCTTAGTTTCTTAATACACGTTTCTTTTCATTTGTATTTGCTTGTTCCGAAGGCCCTCCGCAGCCAAGTACGATACATTTGAGGTATAGTTACTTATGTTAGCATAGTTTAAGAAATATTATTGAAGATGAATTATGTTGAGTTCATGCAGATTTAATGCGCGAAGCCACATCGGGTCTATGATGATCAGGGAGGGTCCAAGAACTGTCGCGGTAGTTTACGCTTTAATCTGTTGTGGTGAGGATTTTGTTTTCCGATTTTGAAATGTACGGCTGAGGGACTCTAGGAAATTTTAGGATAGGAGGGAGAAATGGACGGAGATCGGAGTAATACAGAGTTCATTATGTAGCTGGAAATTAAGTGAAAACCAGGGAGCATCTGTAATGGTTCGAAGGAATTTGTTTTGGAAAATTTGCATTTTATGGATATTTGACTTGCTGTTTGAGGCCCAGATAGGAGAAGCATAGGATAAGATTGGATGGATAATTGATTGGTATAGGTGAGTAGCAACATGGAGTTGTAGGGGTGAGCTCTTTTTGAGTCTAGGATATAATTGGTGGGTTCTGCTGGCTTTGAATAACTATATTTCCCACTGAATTCTAGAATACATCCACTATATCCAAGATAAATATACACAAACTACACAAACAAAACAAGGGGCCATCGCAGCATTTGCTCAAAGGATCAGGGAAACTGGACGAAAACCCTGATCGAGATGGTGGTCATTGCCCCCATCAGAAGATGCGGTACAATACTTGTTACCAGTTGTTTCGAATTCTACTGTCCAAATGGTAAATAATACATTAAATATCACTATTACAAATATTGTTACATTCCTTTTGATACTCAGTATAATCTCTAATTGCATAGAAAATTCCATGCTTCTCCGTCCTGTAAACTACACCTGCACCTGCTGAGCTCAATAAAGGCTAAGAAATTGAGAGTACAATTAAATTATCTTGGATAATAATATAACATGTATTAATAATAATAATAATAATAATAATAATAATAATAATAAAACTCGAAAAACTCGCATCTGAAAGAAAATGAGCTGCTTTTGCCAGAACAGGTTGGTTGTAGGAAAGGATCTCGAGGATGCAAAGAATTATTAATAATAGATAATCCAAGCATGTAAAAAAGAAAGCGCATAATTTGTCAGTGGGCTGGATTGATTTCCGAAAGGCATTCGATTCTATTCCGCATTCTTGGTTGCAGCGAACCCTTCAACTCTACAAGGTCCATCCCTATATCATTACATTTCTTACAATGTGTATGAACAGCTGGCGAACAACACTGCTTGTAACGCGAGGGAAATTCAGTTACCAGACAGATACTTTTGAAACTTTTGAGAGACATTTTTTAGGGAGATAGCCTAGGTCTGCTCTGGGTTTGCCTAGCATTGAAACCTTTGAGTTGGATGTTGAATACTTCCGGCTATGGGTATGCTTTGAAGAACCCCAAGAAGATCATTTCCCACCAATTATATATGGATGATCTCAAGCTCTATGCTAAAGGGTCAGAACAACTTTGCAGCATGCTGACACTAGTAGAAAGCTTCAGCAGCTCTGTTTGTATGGATCTTGGTTTGGAGAAGTGCGCAGTTGTTCACGTGAAGAGAGGTAGCGTCCAAAATACTGAGAATGAACCTCATTTGATGGAAGATTTGAGAATTCAAGAACTCTTCAATGGCGATGTATCTGGGCCTCCAGCAGCTCCTAGGAACAGCTGATGAAAAAATAAGAAAACAAGTGGAAAGAAAGGTTCTCTCTCGTGTGACGAAAATCTGCAAGTCCTGTATTAATTCGAGAAACAAATTTACGGGAATTAACACCTGGGGTCTTTCAGCAGCATCACATACATTTGGAGTTGTCAAGTGGTCTGAGACATCTTTGCAAGCTTAGGATAGAAAAGTCAGAACACTTCTATCAAGATATCGGATGCGTCATCTTCGAAGTTCCACCGAAAGGCTGTATCTTTCAAGACATCATGGGGGCCGTGGACTGTTAAGTCTTGAAGTTATGTGCCGCCAGCAAGAAAAACAGCTCAGAAATTATTTCATCAACAGCGAATCCATTACGGCCATTTGTGCACAAGATCACGGCTATACATCTCTGAAGCTGCTCCAGGAAGATCACAGTCCAAGAGTTCCGAAACCTGTGGACCGAACTGAGCAGTGGAGATCAAAGGAACTCCATGGCAGGTTTGCTACTGCTCTTCAAAGTAACTCCATGGATGTGAAGAGATCGACTGAATGGTTGAGAACTGCTGGGCTGTTTGGCGAGACGGAAGGATTTGTACTGGTCATTCAAGATCAGGTAGTAGCCACTAATAACTACGGGCGATATATTATGAAATAGAACATCAGTGACAAGTGTCGCCTGTGTAAGAAAGCCACCGAATCTATTCAATATATCTGCTGTGAATGCTCTCAGTTGGCACAAAAAGATTATAAACAACGTCATAATAATGTAGCCAAAATCATTCACCAAGCTCTTGCCAAAAGATCGGACCTGATAAAGGGAAGCCTGCCATACTACAAATATCTACCAGAACAAGTTTTGTCTAATGAGAGAACAAAAATCTTGTGGGATACTCCCATTGTTACAGATAAACAGTGGAAGCAAATAAGCCTGATATTGTCGTATTCGACAAAACTACTCGTAGGGCAATAATAATAGATATCGCAGTCCCACTAGATCATAATCTGCTGACAACTATTGCAGAAAAGAAAACAAAATACCAGCCACTCTCAATTGAACTGAAAAACTTGTACAAACTAATAGAGGTAGATATTGTACCCGTAGTTCTTTCAACTAATAGGCTTGTGGCTGAAGATTGGAGGACTGTGAAAGAAAAACTCCATCTAAATGAGTGGCACCTCAGAACCATGCAGAAGACAGTGTTGTTAGCAACCACCAACAATGTGCGCAAGGTTCTCTCCCTAAATCATAGAAGCGGAACCTGAGTGCACTGGAGCAAGAACTTCTCACCATCTGTCTCACCATATGTGTTGACGTTCTGTCATTGAGTTATACTTGAAAACTCTGAAAGAGCGTGAAATTTTGAAATATGAAATATAGTAATAATAATAATTAATAATAATAATAATAATAATAATAATAATAATAATAATAATAATAATAATGTGATATGGCGATGATGAGATGCGACGCACACAATGATGGAAGATGAGATGAGATGGGAGGTGATTGTGGGATTTTTGAACCATCCCAGCATTCGCTTTACGACCAAGGGAGACCGCGAAAACCCCGGTCAGGATGGCCGGTCCGTGGATCGAAAGGAGACCTCCCGACTGCAAAGTCGGAGCGCTGCGCACTGAGCCACTTCACTCGGTATTTCAATTTATACCTCTCTACAGAAGCAAATCCGCGATCGCTTGCTCGAAACTTTACGGAAAGTCTCCCTTTAGATATTCAACCAACCTGCATTGATTTCTCTCATTGTTCAGCTGATTGGAGACCCATCACGTTCTGAGCTATGAGCGAGCGCACTAATCACCACTCGAAAGGAGATCGTTTGTTAGTTTGACGTTGGCTTTGCTATCACCACAGTCGTTCTCCTAATGACAACAGAATATTCGCTTCACTTTCGGTGTTCCTGAGGAACCAAACAAACCTGATGAAACGATTAATAACCATACAATCAATAATTTATTTAAAACATTTATATTCTTATATTAATAGATTGACCAGGAGAGGTGGCTCAGGGCATCAACTGATGTCACTGCTGTGCCTCTGACCGGGAGCTACTGGGGTTCGACTTCCGCAGGACTCTTGGTTGGTAGGATTTTCGATACTAACCATTTAGCTGGGTCAAGTTTTGTCGCTGTCTGAAAGAGAATTCTAGCGGCCGGCTACTCTGCTAGATTTCCGTGGATTTTCCGATCAACGCCAGGCGAATACCGGAGCAGTACGTTAACCCTTCATTCGTCGCGCTTGGAACTGGTACACGAGTGGTCGCCTGGGCTACAAATGTAATCCATTTTAAAAAGTCGTATAAACAATATTTTATAAACAAACCATTTTTTTGTTCTATTGTGGACGAGTAACGGCATCTAAAATACTAATACTGACTACATAATTTATTAGAACGTAGAAAAATTATCAATTCTTTGAATTGCCTCGCAAAAATGTCTCTATTATGCCTTTAAACAAATATATTCTAATATATTTGATTAAATATTTGTTTTTGAAAATTCTTGTGTTCTATATGTGTTGTGCACGTGTTATAGTTTGCATACCGATTATTAAATAAAGCAGTTTGACAAAATTTTTTAAACATCTTGAGCTTATATTCTGAATGTGTTTCCATTTAAAAATTAGATGAATATCTCACAGATTTTCTGAATGTGGCACACCCACTGGACATAATTCTCGCGGTACTGCCGAGTGATCTTCTTTCGTTGACGTCTCCAGAGATAACAATATCCCATTGCCCTTTGACGATTCCGCTGAACCCTCGGCACCTCGGTTTCCTAGAAGAAGTCTTCGCGTGTTCTTATTGCTGCCGTCACATATTTTCTCTCGGTTTTCTTTTCATTTCTCGGTTCATAAAGGGCAACGCAACATCCGGCAGAAATACCCTTCTGGTCAACTTTTCTCCACTGTAGTACCTTGCATAAACATTCACAGAGCATCGATTGCAGCGATATTTATGTTGTCAGCTTAGGCCAGAAACTGAAACGCGAGTTGTCGCATGGATTACTATTGAAAACCATGCTGTTTCAGACGATCATGTCTAGTGCTGCAGTATTCACTTGAACTGTTGAAAGGTGCTGAAAATTCCGTGTCAAAATTGGTCAACTCTCGCTGTAAAAAGCGAATGAATACGTCTGGATTGCAATAGTAATCCACGCAACTACTGAAGGGTTAAAAACGAGCCACGAACCGCGTGCGATCTTTTCTTTCTATTCCTTGTCTTATCCTCTAATCTACTCTATCCCTTACACACACGTACACTTACATGAACTACACTACCTCACATACCGGGAGGCCGATCGAGAGCTTAGAAGTTGTCCCGGCTTATGGAAGTTACCTGGCGCCGGATCTCGCCATCCAGCGGGACGTGATCACCGCCACTTCCCCTGCAAAAACACGCAATACACTTACGGGACTAATGACCGTAGCAGTTCTTGCGCCCGAAATCACTAGCATTCCATCATTCATCATTATATTGATAGATGCGAGTTAATGTTGAAAATACAATTACATCTTTACAATAATTATAGTTTTTACAATAATATGCTTTCCAAATTGTTCCTCGTAATGTAAAGTATTCCTCAACATGGATAACGATAATTACCTTGCAAAGGTACAGACGCTTTTGTATTTAGAAGAGGTATGACGAAATATTCCAGATATACCACAATTTTTAATGGCTTTCCTGAAATATGACCCTAACATTCGTAAAATATATTCCAGAAATTAAATATGACCAAAACTTTGAAAGCATAGATTGTAATAGGTATATTTTACGAAATTATCGTGTAACCCATAGTATTCACATTTCACAAAAATACACATTATTGTTGAACCGATGCCGAAAAAAGATATAAATGAATTTATTTATTTTCATGAAATAATTATTATTCACTTTATAAGGTTCAGTGAGTCTTACACTGACATACTTATCTTCTTCCAATGAATTGCACTGAATGATAGCAAACATTTTTAAGGTATCAAATATGCAGTACGTACGGCTAGCTGAGAGAAGAGCCTTTGAACTTGGAGAATGTTCTTTCTACGTCACTCTATCTAATAGGCGCATATTTAAATACATAAGTGAAAGTTATATCGGTGTATTCTAATAAAACTTGCTTTTTTCCTGCAATATGTCACTAACTTTACTTGCACTCTGTCAAGTGCACTCTGTA
Source organism: Teleogryllus oceanicus (assembly GCA_964035755.1). Lineage (NCBI taxonomy): Eukaryota > Metazoa > Arthropoda > Insecta > Orthoptera > Gryllidae > Teleogryllus > Teleogryllus oceanicus. Next base: position 41,575,730 of record CAXIVR010000001.1, on the reverse strand, counting down.
ATTTCGGTTTCTCCTTGTCTGCAAACTAACCTCCGGATAATATGTTTTTCGTTTCCTTCTCAACATTTATAGCGTTTTCCATCCGCTGCACAGGTGCGTACCCAGTGCGCATTAAGGGCAGATTTCGTGTTACCAGGGTCTTGTGATAACAGTTTTTCTACCACTGAGGAAAATTCTCCCTTTTTTCACCCAGCAATACATTACTTTCTCTCTACTGCGTAAGCGTAGAGAAAATAACAGTGGTGGCTTCGGACCTTCAAGAAACCAATTTAATCTGATGACACTTCTGGTAGAGCTGTTTGCTGTTAAGATAGCAAAAAGTTTGCATAATTTCTACATACAAATAATTTTTATACAAAAAAGAAACCTAGGGAAAGTAATAGGTCTTTCATTCATGGATTCACTCTGGCTACTTACACTTTGCTGAAAATGTATCCTGTTCCAAAGTTACCTACTGAGATAGCTTATCCATGCATAAAGGAAGTTTATTAAATTTCAATAGGGCCCAGTTTTCAAAATTTTGTTATTTTCGTCCTGAGCATATATTAATGTTTTCATTTATTGGAGAAATCCGTCAAGTCCATGATTTCAAACATTTCAAAAACAAATATGATCTGCATAAAATATATTTACATGAAAAATAATAATTTATCACTGCTTTATTGCCACCTCTGAGAGTGAGGCAATGGAATTTGAACTGACTGCAGAAGCAATGGAAGTGACGGTGTTTGTTCTTTAAATTTCTGAACACGAAGAGTTGCCTTGTCGAAAATCTTCTTTCCATTAGCACTCTAACATTCCACATCTAGAGAGTACTTCCGAAACTCTGATATATAAATTCTAGGTCCTTAGCTGATTTAATCATCTATGGCGCATTGAAAGCAAAAGATTTGCATGCCTCACTTTCCCTGGCCACAATAAATTCATTGCGTTGTCACATAAGTCAGTAATTGAATTATTCACTTTAAAATTTCACACGCTAATAGAGTTCTCTGAATTGATCGTGTTTGAAAGATCATAACTATATTATTAACATATCCACAAGCTACATTTCTGGTTGCGTGTATAGAGACGCATATTTTATTGCTGCCGACAGAAATTTTATTTTTTCTAAGGATTTGTAGCATTAACATAAATTGGTGTAAGTGTGAATTCAGTAGGGACGGAATGCATTGTATCTTTCTCTAAAAAAATAAAATTATGGACATACACTATAGTTGTTTGTAATAGTCAGCATTTGACTTAAATCCATTGAAAACGCACGTGAAATATCCGCTGTTGTGTCTGTAGTTTCAACAATTGCTGTGTCTTTTCCCCCGACATATTTCTTGTTCATACAACTATTGGGTTTCGACGAATTGAACTTTTATTGCAGCATAACATTTTTCTCGACCGTAATATTTACTGCACACAATTTTCAAAATAAGAATTTTCCATCCGTGTTAAAATACATCTCACCGAATCATTTTTACAAACCTAAGTCACTATCCAAATTCTTTACTTTATGAATATGTGAAGGAAACAACCGCCGTGCTGTTTATAAGATATGTTAAGAGCCTGGTGTTTGATTAGTTAGTTAGTTAATGCCTTATTTTACGTGGCGAGACTCGGGACATCAGGCCCGCTCTTCCGTCTAACAACGCAAATTTCGCTACGCTCCTTTCACCACCTAGCGGAGAAAGGAGGTATTATCTTGGGCGACGAAACAGGCGGATCTCAATTTGGCTCAGAGGCTTCTTTTAGGCTTGAGGAACTTTTACATGCAGTAAATCTACTAACATGGGACAGCCGGCTTTACTTCCCATCCGAAGGAAGGCGTACGAAGGATTTTTTCGCCCTTAATAATTCACGGCTTCGATCGGGTTTGAATCCACCAACTCGGGTAGAACAGTCCGGTACGCTGACCGTCATACCACCGAATCCGCAATTGACTTTGAACAAGTCACCTTAGGGATGAAAAGAAAATCATTAGGCATTATGTGTTAGATTAGTTCTCTATCCGGCGCGGTCATGCGCGGAAAAGATTCTCATTGAAAAACATTCGACATAAGAAAATTCATTTGTAGAAAGGAGCGAGAAATTGTTGAACATTCTCTGATTAACTGTATCTGAAACAATGCGAATATGAAAAGGATGTTTATATTATGTTTAATCCAAAAAATGACTTAGACACGAAAAAATAGCCGAATAATGCATCTATATGTCCAAATATACATACCATCATGTTCATAAAAGTAAGAAACAAAGCAACTTATCTAAAGAACGAATAAAATATGGGTGGATTTGTTTTGGTTTTTATTTTGTGGAACATTTATGTGGTCATCATAATTATCTGTGAAAACATTTTAAGTGTTGTTTTCTTAGGCGAAAGTATAACGACGGACCTTTTATATTTCTTCGGTGACGCGCTTGAAAAATTCCTGTACTCTTGGCATACGATGGAACGTACAGAAATTGGAAATACGACTGTTGTGGCAAGGTCTTTATGCCATTCGCCTTCGAAGGCTGTTCTTATCTACTCTTGAATACGGTAACCCTTTAACCGAGAGTGTGTGAACCATTAGCTCACTAGGAACAGGCTGTTAACCGCAATTGTGCACCCATAAATTTTATAGGCCGGTCGCCGCTTTCTCCCTGTTTTCAATTTGACATTACTTTCTGGACCTGGAGGTAATTTCATGGCGATTCGTTTTTGCACTACTACCCGAGATCGCGCCGGCAAATTACACGAAGAACAGCCGAGTCCTACAAAAGCAATTAAGGAGCCGCGCCCTTCTAACGTGTGGTTACTGTAGCCTATCATTTCGCGATCTCACGGCTGATGTGCGGACCGCTGCTGGCAATAAAACCTTCTAAAAGCGCGGCTTCGACCCGCACTTAAACGCGCGACGCGGGCGAGGTGCGGCGTGATGGGCTGAGCAGAACGCAAGGGGTGAAGGGGAAGAGGGAGGGGTAAGGCAGCGTCGCCACGCGAAGGGGAGGGGCGAAAGGGCTAATGGCCTCCAACCCTCCCCGCAAGAGCGCGAAATTGACTATGGAAGATGTGGAAGAAACCGCTTCAACTATTCGCACGATTGCACCTACGAACAGAGCACCTCAGTTATCTATGTCTCTCTCCGCACGAGCCTTACAAAATCTATAAAATCTATAAAATCTATAAAATCTATAAAATCTATAAAATCTATAAAATCTATAAAATCTATAAAATCTATAAAATCTATAAAATCTTCGCACGATTGCACCTACGAACAGAGCACCTCAGTTATCTATGTCTCTCTCCGTATAAAATCTATAAAATCTATAAAATCTATAAAATCTATAAAATCTATAAAATCTATAAAATCTATAAAATCTATAAAATCTATAAAATCTATAAAATCTATAAAATCTATAAAATCTATAAAATCTATAAAATCTATAAAATCTATAAAATCTATAAAATCTATAAAATCTATAAAATCTATAAAATCTATAAAATCTATAAAATCTATAAAATCTATAAAATCTATAAAATCTATAAAATCTATAAAATCTGCTTGCTGCTTTTCAATTTTAACACAAATGAAGAATTATATAGGAAGACAAATGTACTTTTATTTGTTATTACGAATATATGTAGAGCAAATTCACTCTACGGTCTTTCTTCTTAGCAAATCGATCGAGGTGTTGATCATTTCACGTTAGCTAACTCCTTAATTTGGCGAGGATTCTTTTCTCTATCGAAACACTAGCCAGCGCTGATGTACGTTGTTGAGCCAATAAATTTCTTAAGAAAGATTTCACCTGATTCAGACATGAGAAGCTCCTTTCAACGGACACACATCTAGCACGAAATATTGCTATGAAGCAAAAGAGTTTAAAGACATCAGAAAGAAATTCATATCTCACTTTCAACCATCTCTTTTATCAACTTGCTTAAACGAATATTATGTATTTTCTCTTTACGAAAAGGAGAAGAAAACTGTTTTCAGTTCTGTATGCAATTTTCCTTTGTCATAGTGACATTCATAATTTTCCACTAGAGACTCAAAAGCATCAACAGGAAATCTTTGATTATAATTTTAAAATGGTGCCGGATGAGCTAATTTTGAAAAACATAAGTTTCTCAAAATTTCATAATTTTATTTGCAGCGAAACATCATCCAAAATTTCAAAATTGAGCAGTTTGAAATTGAATTTAGGGAGAGTTTCATCACTTTCTTCATGCCTTCGTCTCAGATTGATGAAGTCTCTCTAGCAATTTCCATAATTGAAGAGTTTTTCTCATCCCTTTTCAAGTTTTTTATACATATCTGCCTATTGTATAGCACTGATGAACATCTGAATATCATTTGCACTTTTTGGAACTTACGTTTAGGGGACCCAATATAGCTATTTGTTTCATGTTATGGATTTCTTTTCTGATGTTCTGAGGGGTGAGAGGAATCCAGAACAATTCACGAACCGTACTATGGAATGCTGCGTTCTTGTGAGAGAGTGGATGTTGTGGTGTGTTATTAATGACTGGGGCGTTGTACGTCGGTTTTCTGTATACATAAAAAACGTTCCTGCAATTTAGTAAAGCGATGGACAGGTGTAGAATTTTAAGGGTTCCATTGTCATTTTCTACAGTGAATATTGGAATGTACAGAATTGGAATGTATAGAATTTAGGAGGTCTGTAAGTTTTTCAATTTTCTGTAAATGCTGGTCCAAAGTACTATAATGTCATCAACGTAACTTGTATATCAATAGATCACATCTCTTAGTTGAGAGCGTCGAAAATAATAAATTTGTTTCCCAAAGTCGCCCATAAAAATGTCTGCTAATAACGAGGAATGTCTGTTAATAATGGGGATATCATAGGGAAACCAGTAGTTTGTGGTGAAGAATGTATTGTCAAATTTAAAGTAGTTTGTGTCTAAACAGAGAGATATCAGGTTATAAATTTTTTATAGGAATTGGGCTCAAAGAGTTTTCAAGAATGTCTCGTAAAATATTTTTGCATATTGTGGTCGGGATGCGCGTGAAAAGTTTCGTTACTTCAAAGGAAATAACTTTGCCGTCTGGTGGCACAATTACGTCTTTGTTGTTCTCCACTTGGTCGATACTATTGGAGATAGTGTGTGGGTGAGAATTTCATATGTGTGGAGAAATTTTGGTTGAGTTTCCCTGCGAGTCTGTGTTTAATGGCGTTGGTGTATGAAACGGTAGGCCTTATGGGGATAGAGGGTTTGTGAATCCTTTGAAGGACATATAGTCGAATCTTTGTTAATCGGTAGGATGTTGTTACTCTTGATAAAGTACATTTTTGGTAATAATCTGATTTTTCCACAATTACTATAGAATTTCCTTTGTCCACTTTAGTGATGAGTCATTTATTGTTATCTAGTTTGGGTTGTTGACTGTGTATAGTGGAAGTCTCTGACTGTGTATTCATGTGCGTAATGAGTAGTTTCAATTCCTGTTCGATATTGTGTGTTATATTGCGATTGATTTAATCAGAATTGCGATTAAAGCTAATGTTATCTGTCTCTCTGCATAGAGTTTTAATTTTAGAGTGAGTTGATGGGTGTGGAAAAGAATATTTTACACCCTTGTTGAGGAGGGAAGTTTGTTTATCGGATAGTACACAATAAAAAGGTTGATGACACGGGAATGGACACACTCCCTACGTCAAACCCTCAATGCCATAACTCACCCAATAACACATTCACTCAAGAATTCCATTAATTTCTTTCCGTTTGTACTTCTTGTTAATTTTATTAATTAATTAACTGAAGTACCCGGCGTTGCACGGGTATTTATTACAGTAAATTGTTAATGAGAAGGAGGAATTCCATTTATGCATGCCCTGCGGCGGGGCCTTCTTTCATCTATTCCATTGTATCCCTTCTCCGCCCAGCTAGCCGTGTCTTGTCTTGCTATCTATTTGGGAAATTTCCAGCCTACCTCACTCACTTTCCCACGAAAAAGAATTACATTCTTCTTACCGGAAAACAGCTCCCTAACATTACTCAATATATTACTAAAAACAGTTAACAAATATAAACTGCAAAATAAAATGTTTGTACAAAATATTTTTGTTAATTTTACATATTATCCCAACACTTTTTAATAATTACAATTGAAAAGTTTAATTTTTTATAAATTTTTTCAACTGTTTTTAAAAATTAAGGTTTATTTATAAAATAAAATTTTTAAAAAAATTAATAAAACAAAAAATTACACAAAAATTAATAATAACACACCTCCCAAAAATTTGTGTACATAAAAAATTGAATGAAAGGGCCCTTTTAAAAACAATATTGTTTCAAATTTGATCTGGAAGAGAAAATAAAAGGGATTTTGAAATGACTCATAAAAACCCAAAGGGACTCCCAGATTTTTTATATGCTTAAACATAAATTTTTTTAAATTATATTAGTTATCCCTTTTTTATGAAAAAAAAGAATTCATTCATTGAAGTGATTGAATTGTGACGAAAGGGGATAACGGGAAAACGAGAGTGGGTTTAAAAACACACGCCCGCACCTCCCCCACGAACGACCTCCCCGGCCCCTCCAGGAGCAAAAAAGAAGGAAGAGGTTTTGTTCTCAGGGCCCCTTAAATAGCCCTCGAAACTTTTTCCCCCCGCCCCCATTGCTCGGGGAAAAGGGAGGCACCCCTGTAAAAAAACCCGGGTTTTCATCGTTTCTCCCTTTGTTTCGACCCGGTGCCCCCCAGACCAGTCCCCAACTGTTTTAGGGGGGAAAAAGAGCTAAATTTTAAAAATAAGAGCAGATTAGTGAAATAAAAGGGTTCATTCCCAAAGAATACCACTGCACAAATTTCTTTTGAAATTTTGAAGAAAAAAAAATTTATGGATCCAAAACATACAAACTTTTTCCATTTTACCAATTGGATCATGAGAACTGTGTAAATAGTCAAATTGACAGTCCTAATGAAATGCTGCCGTACTAGTTAGAGAATTGCTCACATTTTCTTCCCTTCTTCCAGTATTATTTTCAATGGTGCGAGTGGGTATTTAAAGAAGTTGCTTTTTTGTTTCTTTTTAAAATTTTTAAGGGGTTTTTTCCAATTTGTAGTTTTTTAAATTTTGACACTTATCCATTTTTTAAATTTGATTGTCACAATTTCATAAATGAAGAGGTTGTTTAGATTAACAGGGTTGTGTGTTTTTATATATATATATATATATGGGGAGAAATGGTATTTTGGAAAGAAAAAAAATTTTGTCGGAAAAAAAAGAAATTTATTTTGAAAATTGAAGAAAATTTTACAAATAAATTTTATTTTCCCGAAAACCAACGTGTTCTTTTTTTGTTATTAGACCGCCTGTTTTTTAGTTTCCCAAAAAGTGTCAAACCCCCCTAAGAAAGGAGGGGAATTTTTTGAACATCGCCAACGGGGATGGATATTTAAAATGATAATTAGAATTTAGAACAAGAAAAAGACCGCCACCCATCCCAAGGGGGACCGGGGTTTGATGAAAGAAAGTTCTTTCTAAATAGAGTTGAACTGGGGAGGTGGAAAACGGAACCCAGGAAGTAAATTTTGAAAGGGACTTGATTTGAATTTTTCTGAGGAAAACTCTTCAGAAGACCAGAAGATAATTTTTTTAAAATTGTTTTTAAACATAATCTTAGAAAAAAGATAATAAGAAAGTTATGAATTTATAAGGGAAGAATTAGGGAGTGGATTTTTAAAAGAGGGAAATTAATAGCTTGATTTTTTCTTTTTTCCATTTTTTTTTTTTTTTTTTTCTCCCATGCTTTTTATTTAAATACTCTTTTTGGTTGGTGCTCATTTTGGGGGGTTCCTGATTCATTTTCACTCTGAATATCCAGTTACATTAATTAATCAAAAAAATAAAGAAAAATTTTAATGAGATATTAAGCATATAAAATTTGAACGAGAAGAAGAAGGCGATTTCTGGGGGAGCAACGGCGTT